>VZTZ01028249.1:24548-135498 GCA_013400955.1 Drymodes brunneopygia | reverse complement strand
TGTTGCTGTTTTTTTTTTTTTTTTAGTTTAGCTTGCTTTATGCAAAAAATGATGCTCATATCTGCACTTGTTATAAAATGATTCATTCTTTTCCTAGGTTAGAGCTCCACTTGGTGGTCAATAGGACATCATGCAAGATTGTCATAACTTATTTAAAAAAGAATTCCAGGAATTTAATGCTATTTTTATAATATAAAGCAATAATTAAAAACCCAAAACTCAACCCCAAGTAATGTGTACTTTGATTGTACTGTAAGCTTATAACAGTACTTTTAAAGATGGGAATACACTGCTCCTTAAAGCAAATGCTGACCAATTTAATTCCCACTGATTTATCAAACTGTATAGCAAAATATTTTTATTTGTGCTTGGCAGATAAAGAGCAGATGGCACAGGAACTGAAAAACATTTCCCACAGTGATAAAGAGAAGTGATTCTGGCTTTTTCTAGATTCCAAGAGCAAACTGGGAAAGGAAAAAAAGAAAAAGATAATGATTTAGTTTTTAAATCTCAAGTGCAGTTAATTTGTTAAAATCCGTGTTTTCTGTGTCAGACAGCTAAAGAGTATATTGATATTTCCCCATCTATTGAAATCTGCACTAGATAAAATTTTCAGATTCTGATATTTATAAATATAAACAAGGTAATATTTACTTCTTGGTTTTACAAACATGATTTTGCTCACAGGAAAATTATCAATGGGAAAATATTTTTATCATTTAATTCAGTGGGTTTGGTATCAATTAACTCCTTTAATCTCATCATAAATTTTTGTGACAGGAGCTTAGAACCACATAATCATACCCTTAACACCATGTCTCCAGACACTGTCCAGTAACCTCCATCTCTGGTTATCTTCTAAATGAAGAAGATGCATAGATAAATCATGTCCATAGTGCTTTATTTAACATTTATAAATTGTCAGCGGACACAAACTGAAACACTGGAAGAAAAGCTTTTTTATTCTGTGTGTGACCAAGCACTGCCACATATTGCCCAGAGAGTGTGTGGAGTCTCTATCTTTGAAGGTTTTCAAAAACCTTCTGGACATGGTCCTGAGCAACAAAGATTTAAACAACCTTACTTGTGCAGGGTTGTTGGACCAGGCCAGATGTTCTCCAGAGGTCTCTCCCAAAAACAAAAATTCTGTGATTATGTGTTTCTGCAATTTCGCTTAAAAGAGAATCTCTAAAAACATGCATTTCTGAGGATAAAAGATATCCTAAATTGTGAAAATCCCTATGAATCCTTGTTGCTTCAACTGTTGTTTTTTTTTTTTCTTCATAATATTTTTCATTTTTCAGGTAAAATTTGACTGTCACAGTTATTCTTTTGGCGTTTACTGGGTTTTTTTTATGAGCTTTTCAGTGCAGTTCTTAGAAATCTAGAATTTGAAAAAATCAGGTAAAAATATTTTTCTATAAAGTCTCTCAAGCATGTTTATTCTGTGTAAGATTTTTTAAAATTCCTGACCAATGGGTGTAAAGAGTTTTAGTGTTTATAGAGAATTTCAAAATGGATAACTCACAAAGGAAACAAACAAACATAGAAACAATCAAGTAAACCTGTTTAATGGCCAAACTTTAGCATAACTGTGGCATTTTTCAATCATTTACTGAAATTCCTATGGCCTCTAAATTTGCTATTTCTTAGTCTGTTCAAAGGTTAGTGATTAGATGCACTGCTATTTTGAAGAAGAAAATATATATGATTTATTCAATGCACGCATAAATGCCAATACTTTTACAAGGCTTTGTAATCAGGTAAGATTTCTTACACCTAGCTTTAGTCACCAAAAAATCATATATGTCTGACTTATTCTATAATTCCCTTATCGATGGGGAAAAACAGTCTAGTTTGAAGTAGATTGTATAAACCTGAATTGAGAACCTGAATCTCCATCTAGATCAGTGAGCCTATGACTGTTCTCTGGCCTTGAGGCTGAGTGACAGGGAGAGTCACCTCCAAAAAGACTTTAGGGAACAATGTTTTGCAGATACTCACTCATGAACTGTTCTCAGATAGTCTTTGAAAAAGGCTGAGTTACCTTAGAATGAAGCTGTGCCAGGGACTGTAAAATAAACAGTAGAAATAGTTGTTTGTGCCCAGGAAAGTAGTTTGGCATTAATAATTTACTGAAATGGGTGTAATAACTGATGTGATAACACAGTGTTCTTGAGTGACAAAAATCCTTTTCTATAATTGTATGAGCCTTCTGATAAACTCAGCTTGTAGGAGAAATCCAAAAAAGTCAATAAAAATTGAAAGACATTGGGTTTTACTAGAAATTCTTTATGGAACTTTATGGCACAGAATTGCAGGGGAGCCTAAATGTCTCAAAATGGCCTTTATCTAAAATATCACTTGAATAATTCTTGCCTGAGCACCATATAATTCTGAACACTTTTGAAGTGAGATGTCAGCCAAGATTTGCTCTGTTCACCACACATAGTTATTACACTAGAGAATTAAAAGATAAAGCAATTAAAGGTTATGCCTTAGGTATCAATTGAGGAGTAAAAGATCACCAGGGTTTATGTCTGAATTAGAAAAATTATTGAAATTACAAACTAGTAAATCAGCAGGATTATTTTATATATGCACCAGTAGGGTTTCAAAAGGAGATTGTAGTTTGCTAATATATTAGAATTTTTTTAATGCATCTTTTATATTCAGTTCAGAATAAAGGAGTAGATAAAAGAGAAATGAATGGCATAAGGCTTTCAAAAGACTGTTGATAGAGTAACTCAGGAAAAGGATCCCTTAAAGCTAAATCATATAGTGAAAGGCTAATAATGGAGATTATAATCTAGCCAAAATATGGGAAAGAGTAAAAAAAGATTAATTTTCTGCACATCAAAATTCTGATCCAGAATGTCACTATTTGCACTGAAGAATACTGTGGTTATTTTCACATTACTTAACGATTAAAAAGCTTTCTCACCATAGGCATTTCCATTACTATTCTGCCAGCTGTGTTGTTTATATAGAAAATCAAGCATACAGATGTTTGAAAAATAGCCATTGCACTCTTTCATTAATATTTCATGTCATTTGTTCATCATCATAATCTCTTACTTTCTGGTTAATACCAGATTTTCCACGTGAGAATAAGGAAAAAACACCCACATTCACAGAGAGTTAAACTAGAATGCTAGCACTATAAATGGGTTTCACCAGAAATGTAAGTTATATTTCCTTTATGTGAAAATAAATGTGAAGAAAGATAGGTACAAAATTATAAATCACATGGGGAATACAGATATCTGTTTATATTCATGGCATATAAAAAAATTAAAGCAATACTTATTATATTACAAAGGAAATTAATTCAGTACTGGATAAAGGCATATTATTCATCTGCACAGACATTGGAACACAGAAATCATGGACTATTAACTGTAGAAGATAATATGGAATAGCTGATATTTCATAAATGTTTATTTACTATTTTTCTTTCTCTAAGTCATGTAATACTTGGCTTAAAACTTTTATTTCTGGACAAAACCAATGAAATCTCTCATATTCCAGAGGAAAAAAACCTAAGGACACACACCATATATTAACTGTCTCATGAGAGATTTTGTACCAATTTTTAATTGTTAATAGGAGATAATGTTTTTCATGGCACATCTTGAGCTTCTTCTACTTCCCTATAAAATTTTAGACTTCTTTATTTTTTTCCCTGTGGAGATTGGATTAGCCCATGTTTCACATGTATTTAGAAACATGTTCTAATCCATTTTATATTTTATTGAAAAAGAATGCAGCAACTGTCATACTGCAAAATGGTTCACTTTTTCTCTCTGAACAGGGCCAAATGGAACATTATAAATCAAATCCACCCACAGGACTTTGCTCTTTGCTTCACACTCTTTCCTGCTGTGCCGTTGCCTGAGGTCAGATCTGAAGCAGAACAGACATAACCAGCATCTGGAAAGCCCAGCAGCCACCGTGTAGTTCAGTCTGTGAGCATGTGCATGCACATGCCTCAGAAAGAACCACCAGACACAGGGAGTTGTGAAGTGCCAAACAAATATGCTTTACTAAAATGTAACAGTGAGTTTGTTGTTGCTTTTGGTTTTTTTTTTCCTTTTTGCATTTAGAGAAAGCTTAATGGGATTGCTTAGCATTAAGTTAAAGAACTATCCATCAACTCTCCCCCTCTCCTCTATGATCTCTTTATTTGTCAGTTTCTGTCAACATGGTCTCTCCGGTTTTGTGTGGTTTTGTTTTTGTATCTTTTGTGATTGCAGAAATCTGAACTTCGTTGCCTTCAGTATCTGGGATATTCCTCCTTACAGACCTCATAGCCAGCCAATTTGCTGTCTGCCATCTGTCCCCCAGTGCTCACACGACCTTATCTTGAAATGCAGACTCTACCCCCTCATAGTAACTCCCCTGGTCTTCTCCTTTTATGCCCTGAAGTCCTATCATTATCTCCTCTGGAGAATCCTCCCTTGCATTGCAAGGTGAGGCATAGTCCTCCAGATCATAGAATCAATAAAACATAAAACATCCCAGGGTGATGGGACCTTGAAAAATCATCTCATCCAAACAATTTATGGAAAAGGGAAATTAAATTGGATTATCTAACACTATGTCCAGTCTCGTCTTGAAAACCTTTGGGGATAGATACCCCATCATGTCCTTGGGGAGATTGTTTCAGTAACAGATTTTTCTCGCAGTGTGGTTTTTTTTTTTACAACAATATGAAATCTCTGCTGACATATCTTGCACCCATTGTGTGATTCCTTAAAGTAGAGAAATTGTTCTCTCTGTAGCAACTCTTGAAGTACTGGAAAATAGTGATGAGATACCCCTGAGCTTTCTTTTCTACAGTGTCAAAAGGTCTTGGACCTCTGATCTTTCCGCATAGGGCAGGTTCTTATGCCATTTGATCACTTTTGTGGCCTTCTTTTGAATGCTCTCCAGTCTGTCTGCATCTTGGTGGAATTTTGGGGGCCAGAAACAGACACAGTACTCCAGGTATGGCCTTGCAAGTGCTTAGTGAGATGATCATGTCTTTATCTCTGCCACAGATAATGTGTAATGATGTCACGGATGCAGTCCAGGATCTAAATTTGCTCATTTTTGCTGCAGAATCACACTGCTGACTCATGGTCAGCTTGTTGTCTACCAGGACTTCCAGGTCCCTTTCCATAAGGATGCTCTATGGCCACATAGATCCTATCCTGTATTTGTCTCTGTGATTGTCGTGCAGGAGATGACACTTTATTAAACTCCACACTGTTCTTGCTAACTCACCTTTTCAGCCAGTCCAGGTCTCTGTAATGACTCTCCCTTCTGACATGTGCACTTCACTACTCAGTTTGTTTTCATCTCAGACTTGATGAGGGTACTTTTAGTCCCATCCTCCAGATAATTTATGAAGATGTTGAACTGTGGCAGTATCAGTCCTTTGGGGATCTCACCTGTAAAAGCCATGGATTGACACCCTCTGTCTGTGGTCTATTAACTAATACTCTGCCTATCTGACCAGCTATCCACTCTTGCCAGTTTGTTTAGGAGGTGATGGGCATCATCGTGTCCAGTTCTTCAGTTAAGTCCAGCTAAACAGAATGTTCACATGCACAGAAAACCCTACTTTGTTGTAGAAGGTGATCAGGTTGATCAGGCTGCCAGATGTTTCCATATGTCACATTGTTTCTAAGGAGTGAATCACTGGGCATGTGTCCAGATGCATTTGTTGAAACTCTTGAACTTCTCATTGACAGGGTGTACACTGCCAACATCCTAGACATCACAAAGATAAGAAAAGTCCAGTCCAGGATGTATTTCCATTTAATAGACTAGAAAAATGGGCAAAGTAGAGCAGAAACCAGCTCCACAGATGGGATCCAGGCCACCCTGTGTGTGAGCCCAAGAACAGAAGCTAGCTCAGATATTTTGCTTTGAAATATTGGACAGTAATGAATTTCCCTTCACAATATGGCTGTGCAAATTAAGGTCATTAGCTGCATGAATAGGCTCTGCATTTATAAGCAAGAAGTAGGCTGACATCATACCTTCCTGCAGGAAGACATGTGGAAGAGTAGCAAACTTGATCATAACCAACAGTACTCAAAACTTTGTAGAATTGATTCTGAGTAAAAGAAAAGGTGAGGAAGAAGGTTTATATGATTGAAAATATTTTTGGTTTTGATCTGTGTTTCAGTTTGAGTTTTGGGTGGGTTTTTGCCTTTTTTCCCCCCAGATATTCCTAACAAAGATTTTTATCAAAATACAAATAAATGTATTTTGGCTAATTTGAACAGAGGCTTTGAGGGCTGAAAAGAGAGGCAGTTATGTCAGAGACATGTAGACAAAATGAAAAAAGGTAGGGAGGTGAGTGCTCCTTAAGGTTTTCTGTTTTTTTCTGAGAAACAATTAAGGATGGAATTTTAAGTATCAATTTCTATTTAAAAAAAAAAAAATCAGACAAACAAACAAAAAATAACAACAAAAAGCCCACATGAAATATAATCTTTCTCCAAAAAAATTAATCCTGTTACAGTTTAGAAAAACATTGTGACAGGTGAGGATCATTTCAACAGCATTTACTCAGGTAATACTTTCTATCTGAAGTTTATTACACCTGCCTTTCCCAACAGGCACGGCTGTATTTTTAGACAGCTGCTAAATCCTTCAAAGGAGCTGTCACTCAGTCATTACCTTGCCACATCTGGTGAGAGCAACGTGCTTCCCGCTGCCAGGCTTTGCAGGATTGAACAGAAGCACACGGTGCCGCCTCCTTTCCCCTGGGCGGCACTGCTGTACAGGCTCTGCTTTCCTGGCAGGGACACAGGCGCAGCCGTGCGGTGACATTGCTGTGCGGACAGAAGGACACCGGTGACAGCACGTACACAGAAGCGCATCCCATCTGATTGAGGATGGGAAATAGCTCTGCATGCCTAGAGAGGTGATCGTGCAGGACCAATAGGAATATGTTGGTAGGAATGTGGCTTAAATAAACTGCAAAGACTGCAGGGTTTGATTCAGCTGAAGCAGTGGTGATGCAAGCACAACAGGCTTAAGTGCTGTGCTGGTTTTGACAGTTTTCATCACACCCTTTATGGTCTTGCCATAACTTCTACAGAACTTAATCTGTGACTGGATTTCATAAAAAGGGTTTTACTGCACTGCGTTGCAGTATTTAAAGTAGAGGGCCTGAGCTTCAAGAGTAGCATTCATAATGCAGAGTTTCTAATGTCTTAGACATTAGATATTAGATATTCTGTGGAAGAATAAACATTTACGGCATTCACAAAATAAATACCTTCAAAGACTATATAGACAACAGAAAATATAACAGAGAAAGTGTGAGTGCCACTCTTTCAGAACTGTGGATTTCCTCTTGTCAGAAGCAGAGAGAGCTCTGAGGTCAGTAAAGCATTTAGAGTTGTGAAGGCTTTCAGTGCTCACTTCCAAAAACACTGAGCACTGCCTGCTTCTAATGACTTTAATGAAACCTGCTGTTCCTCTGTAAGTTCCATGAAGCATTTTCATACACTGTTGGCCCAAAAGGCTCAAGAGATATAGTACTTTAAGAAGTAATCCAGACTGAAAAACAGGCAAGCAAGCAAGCAGCAACCACTCACACACACGGTGTAAGATACACTTAGGATAAATATGAATAATATATTTGCTTTGGTTAGGAACAATCAACATAGCACTGATGTGATATGAAGATAGATGTCACCATTAACTGTATTTTCCTTCCAAGTAATCCTAATATTTTTTGCAGCAGTTGATCTTCTTTGGTACATTATTCTCTTGAAATGCAATTGCACGTCATAGCAGAACTGTGAAAGAGGAGTGATATCTGATCTAAAACACACTTTAAAAAAGGCACACTACTATGGCCAAAAAATCAGGTGTTAAAGTACATGCCAGTATCATCTCATCAGGAAATATTCCGGGCTGGCAGCTGTGCCTTGCCCTTCTGTTTCAAACTTCCATATCTCCTGGCAACATGTTGCATATCCATTATATATTTTGCAAAGTATATTTTAAAAATTATATCTTCAATAACTCACAACCTGAGTTCATTATAGCTAACAATTGACACAAGGAAGTCTGAATAAAAAAAAAGTGTTATTGTTCTTAGTGCTTAAACTTATGCTCCCACCTGTTATTTCTTATGTGACATCTAGCCTACTGAGTATTTTTAGAGGATGAGGAGTACTTGGACTAAAATCACCGTAATTCAGGCCAAAAAATGAATAATCATGCTGCAGCTGACAAGATTTACATCATTTGCAATGATTTCTCTTGCTGCTCTTAAACAAGTTGTGATCTAAAATAAAACCCCTAATTAGAATATAGATATAAATTTTAAAAATAAAAACATCCATCATTTGTAAGAACAGTACTTTTAACTTACCCATGATCTGTCTCACCCACTACTACATAGGGGGGGAAATTATGCTGCTCTTTTTACTTTTGCTTTATATTGATTCGTGTCATGCATGTTCCTAATACTCTCTCCAGCTTCTATAAAATATGGAACTATAAAATATCTGCATCTGCTTCCATAAGAAACATCATCTTGGCAACAATAGGATTTTGTAAGGAGGGACTGATAATATATTCTTTTAAAAATTCACATATTAGGGGGAAAAAAAAGAGTAGTCCTATTTTTATAACTGCCTTGTTTCCTTAGGAAGAAACAAAGGATGGATGGCACACTAAGGATTTAAAAGAAAGGTTGTGAAGAGAGTAAGGGAAAATGCTTTTATCAGGAGCTTAGAATCTCATAATAAGTGACAGATGATGCCACAAACAAACTAATTAATGATGGTCTGATGAGAGAAAATGTCCCCTGGAGAAGAAACAAAACAGAGCAGTGACAGAATTAGAGGGGAAAAGCTAAGGGTAAGAAGAAGAAAATATTATGGTATCAAAACTCTATATTTAAGTAAAAACAAAACTCTAGCTCATTAAATAGCAATGCTTACGCATCTTGCTATAACTTCTACTGTTTCCATGGTACCTGTCACATTTTGGGGAGACTAAATGTACCTTTGGGGAACATGAAGTTACATGCTTCTTTGTGGCAATAATTACTGAATTTTGGCTTTCTTTGTAAAAATAGGAGGAAAATGTCTTTCAATTTTTTTGTTCAAGTTGTGTTATTGTTCATAGGAAATCAAAACTCAGATACAGCAGATAAAATTATTAACATGGTTGTTGTGATTACTTGAATTGAGCAGATTTTACAGAATCACAGAGTCAATTAGGGAGAGACTTCTGGGATCATTAAGTCCAGTCTTTGACCAAACACCACCCTGTCAAGTAGACCATGGCACTGAGTGCTGCATCCAGTGTTTCCTTAAACACCTCCAGGGATGGTGACTCCGCCACTTCCCTGAGCAGCCCATTCCAATGCCCAATCACCCTTTTTGTGATGAAATTCCTCCCAATGTCTGACCTGTACCTCCCCTGGTGCAGCTTGAGTCAACGTCCTCTCATCCTGTTATTGATCGCCTGGGAGAAGATGCCAAACCCCACCAAGCTACAACCACTGTCCCTGTTTATGGAGCATTTACTTACATAAATAATCCAGTAGGCTGTTTTTTCTGAGACGCTGCAGAGAATTGCCTAATGTTTCCACCTCTCTCTGCATATCCCTGCACATGAGCCTTGGCAGCAGGTTTGTATTTTTTCCTGCCTCCTGCTCACCCAACATTCACTATAGGCATCTTGCAATCCTGCTCCACCATTTTATAATGCTTTGAATATGTCACTCCTCACTGGTATGCCCTATCTGCATTGACAGCATGGGAAAAGTTCATGAATGTATGGTTATTGAGTGGACTTGAGTTCAGACCTTTCACATGTCACTCTTTTCCTGCTTCTATAAACTTTAACTCTGACTCTAGAGCACACAGAAGAGAATTGTAGTTATATTTTTTTTTTCAGTGGGCTTATCTGTTGATAACTGAAGTGCTGCTCCATAGAGAAGGAATGTGTTCTCTCCTTCTCAGACTACAGAAGCGAGACATGAAGACATGTCCTACAGCCATAATCCCTCATGGCCCAGGCACTAAACGCCCTTTTCTTTTGCTAGGTCCATAAAGACCAAAGTTCTTATTGTGAAAGGCAAGGGTGGTTTGCCTTTTTCAGGCAACAAAGCACATGGTCAAATCTTACGTATTTTACTCATGATTGAACTCCACAGCTTCATTTTAGAGTTTGTTTTTTTTTTAAACATAGTTAAGGAAGAAACATGCCAGATTGTCTTGCTTTGACGATCTATTACTGAGTTGGAGTTGGGAGAAATTACACTCCACTATGATTAGAACAGCATGCTCTTGTGGGAGAATTTTTGTATTAAACAGTAGAATGAGATATTTGTTAGAGACTTGCAGGCTTCTCTGAGGTAAAAAGAATAACTTAATGCCAGGGAGGGGATCCTGAGTCACCTTCAGAAGTAAAAGAGAAGATTATTCCCAGGGAGAAAAAGGATCCCATCTGGAATTTATTACAATACATGAAGCCAACAAAATTGCTTAAAAAAAAAAAAGAAGATGAGCAGGGAAAAGGAAGTAACAGTCAGGTACCTTTTAATATCAAGTCTGTGTTACCCTGCAGGCACAAGTTTCTAGTTTTTAAGATTTAATATGGTACAATTTCACAATTTAAAAAAAATTGGAAATGGGGATTAAGGCTTTGAATAACTCATCAACGTATTTCTGACAACTGTAGTATTGAGTGAAATGTTCTCTCATGTTGACTGCACTTATAAAATATAGAAATCAGGGAAAACTATAATAATGATCCACCTTTTTTTTTTTAATTTCTAAATTAGCTGACAAATGTGGTTTTACATGTTTCAGTTAAAAACATTCTGATGCATGTACCTGATACTAATTAATCTACTTCATCTACAGTTAACATAACATGTTAGTCCTTCCTATTAGAAACTGCAGTTTTCTTGACACACCTTCATCCCAGCCTTCATTTCTGTCATGGTTTAGGAATGGTATTCCCCAATTAAATGCTCCCACCAAGACTCTCCAATCGTGGGCTGCTTATTACTCCCCGCTTCCCCTGCAGGTGTCTGGAGAGAAGAATTGGAGGCACAAAAGGTAAAACTATGGGTTAAGATAAGAGCAATTTTCTAGAAACAATGATGAGATAAGAAAACAATGAGTAGCATCAGCAACATTAACAACAAGTGTACAAGATAGGCAAACAATTCACATGTGATTGCTCTGAATCAGCCTTACCCAACCAGAAGGAACCTCTTCACCCTGTTCCCACCAAAGCTGTGAGTTGGTACAGAACAACCTCTGTGTCCCGGGCACAGCCCCTCCTGGCTACTTCAAAAATTAACCCGGTCCTACCTGGAACCAAGACAGCATTTCAACATTCAAATGCTTACCATTCCTGCTTCCTCAGAGCTACAGTGAGAAAACATTTACTGCCCAAGAAACAACCAGAGATCTTTGCAATTTCCTGCCATTCTGTTTGGGTTTTTTCCTTTAAGGGCAGAGGAAGGCCATGTGCATTGCTGTTCCTAAATATTTTGTTAGTTTGAAGTTGACAAACATGTCCAAGCAGATTACTACATACTTACTCAATCCCTTATATAATAACATTTCACATTTTCATTTTTCCGGCTGTATTTATCTCTTTTGCTATTCAACAGCAAAATAAATAAATCTCTGTAGAATGATAATCCACAAGGAGTTTGGTATGTGAAAATGTGACAAAGTGTTACTGCAGTAAAAGAAAATGCATCTGAAAATGTCAGAGATGTGCAAAGATTTAGATTAACTCCATAGGGGTTCACGTCCTTTCTCTGAATTTAGTAATAAATGCGACTTTCTGGACTTGAACATAAACACATTTAAGCTAATCTTCAAAATGACTACATTCAGTAATTTTATGTTATTTGAATTTACCTTACAAAAAAAATTGTAATAGATTTTAATATGATTTTTTTTTCCATTTCTTTTTCAATTAAGTAGAAATCCATGATTGATTGCTGGTTTCTATAATTGGAGTTAGAAAAGATTTCATATAATTTTGTAACCACTTACACCTAGCTTGATTCCCCATGGTACCTCAGCATAATACCTCATTGTGAAATAGGAAGATTAAATGTAGAGCAGGAAGGCGGAGCGATTTTTTTTTAATTGTCCCTGAAATAGCCAGAAGGACTATCAGTGCTGAGAATAGCTATTCTTTGAAGGAAATATGAATTTAATTATTAATATAATTATTTAACTTGCTCCATAAAAATAAAAATAAAAGCAAAATTTCATTTAACCAAGACAGACAGTCTTCTAACAGTGAAGATCCAGAAATACTTTGAATCACTTCTTCAGTTTTGAGAATCATATGAGTCATGAATGACAACTGAATATTTTCTTCTTTTTCTCCTTACCTCACAAAAAAGTAGAGATTTAGAAGACTATTTAAAACATTTTTTCCAGATGTGATCAGATTAGTTATTTCTCTAAACTGTTTTTCTGGCATATTGGAGTGATACAGATTTTGGTTGTGAGGGAAGGAAAAACATGAAAACCACTTTATCACTCTATTTCCCCATCCTAAGTAGCATTTAACTTAAAACATTAAAGGCTTTTTCCTCTTTATTTCTCTGGGAGTTTGTCTATTGATTTCATAGAAGTGAAATTTAAGTTACTAACATAGGTTCTTTCAGTGAGTTTCAGTAATACATTTTGTCAGTTTTATTATCTTCTGAATCTTGTATTGTCACTTTAAATCCGCGTAATCTGGATCACAAGTGACATAAAATTTTGCTATATGAAGTCTGCCATCTTGATTTTATCATATAAACTGGTAATTCAACTGGAACTGCTGTAGGGATGTAAAGCACATTTTGTGACCTTTGCTTCTCAACTTGGCCACTGCCCTGCACACCAGCCAAGCATTCCAATTGCCTGTCCAGCTAAAGCAGTTTCTCTTCTGTTGGGAGAAATTACAATGCCACAAGGAGCTTTTCTCTGGGTATATGCAGGGCTACTACTGGATCTCTGTTTTGTTCAGGCAAAGAGGGAATGGCCACAGCCATCCTCTTTTGTTTCCATGTAGATATTGTTACATTTTTCCCTAACAGAAATCAACACCATCAGAAAATAACCTTCAAGGAGTGTCACATAGACACTGCAGCTAGATAGACTAAGTGAATTTTCATTTTTAACCTGAATACATTATACTACTTTACAAACTTTGATGGGTACTTAAGGGAAAGATACCTGTAGAGAAATATCTCTTTGTATGGGTGAGAAGGTCCTATCTTTACTTATTTCTATGTATCCTACAAAAAGTAAAAAGATAAATGTATTATAGTTGTAGGCTGGCAGGATTCAATAATGCAATAGGGTAATCTAGGACCACTTTACAAGCCAGTACTACAGAACTCAAATATCTAAACATATATACATTTTTATAACTCTCAGTTTTGGTACCTTGTATTTTTTAAACTTATGTCTATACATTAAAGACCTCCTCAACATGAAATAAAAGTTTATAAATACAATTTTTTTAGAAATAAGGATCGTAACCATTCTAAACTATGAAGGAAAAGACTGAAATAGAGAGATACAGGCTAGAAAGCAAAGGACGAGGAAGTAGATGAAGGCAGAGTCTGTGGAGGGGAGATACTAAAGCTCAGTTTCATTCCCTCCCATTCCCACCTCAAATTTATGCACTTTGCTATGCATTGAAGAGTCATTTCCACAAGAGATTGAGAGATGTTCCCATCTACACTGTTTTTTAATCTGAATGTAGCATTTTTAGTTTGTTATTTGAAAGGAATGGACAGTATTTCTTTAATCTTCATTTACAGTTTAAATGCAAAATTGAAACATTCCCGCTGGTTAACAATATTCAGTCTGTGTTTAAGATGATGTTTCACACTAGATGAATTTAGTCTTGCTGAGAAATAAATGAAAATATTCCATTAAAGAACGGATATATACACTGCAGAAGTAGAACAGGAACAGTGAAGTAAAATAATACATTAGAAACCGGCAAAAATATGTCCTTAAAATAATCGGTAGGTCTTGCATCTTAGGTCCATACTGTGTTCTCTTTTCTTTCATTACCATTTTATTTGTATTAAGTTGTTACTCATTACGTTGCCCACAGCTAACAGAAACCATATTTCATTGGTAGTACACAGTGAGGAAGAGAGTCCCTGCTATAAACTCCAGCAAGAGAAAATACAAAGGAGAATCAGAAAAGTATACTCCAAGATAAAGATTAAAAACAAGAGATACTTCGTCATTATTCCATTTCCATATCTCTTCCTGTCCCCTTCCCCTTAAGCTTTTTATTCTGTTTAGACTTTTTCTTTTGTAAATACAGAGAAAGACCGAAGTGAAAAAACCCACGCCATCTCAAAGCATTTGTTGACTTACGTACTTAGAAGTCACCAAGACTTCTGTGGCACAGATAAATACTCATTGCTGAGGCACTGCTTAGGGAAAGATGCATTTTATTCAGAAGGCTCAATCAGAGCTTGTTCCTCTGAGAATGTATATATTAGGGTCAAATGAATCTACAAGAAAAAATTATTTACTCCAAACTAATATACTGCTACAATTTTAACAGAGTTGACGAGAATTATCTGCCACTTTACAGTTGGGTTTCTCTTGCTTTTCTCTAAAGAAAAAAATCCTTCTTTAAGAAGAAGCAGAGAAAAAAACTTTTGTACATTTTGAAAAGATATTCAAGAGTAAAGCTTGGAAAAATGCATTAGCTAATACAGCTGTCTAATTGCCCAAAATCTGCTCCATGATCTACAAACACATTACACTACCATTTTGAGGTCTGTACTGATTTTCACTGAGCTCTATGGGAATATTGCTAAAAACTTTTAGCAGTTTAATACTGCAATAGTGATTTAAAAATGCTTAAAGAAAAAGGGATTTTTTTGCATTACTATTTTTTATTGAGGAGAGCATGAAGGTCCAGGTATTTTATGGTAACCTGGCAGATTTTTGGTTCCCCATACAAAGAGCTGGTATGATCCAATGGCCCTTTACTGACACTACAATGAATGACAATGGAAATTACATTTCTAGGAGATTATTTATTAGACTAGTGAAAGTTTATTACATTTTGTGTGGTACTGGCCTTTTTGTTTACTTTTATTTGTGTTTAATATCTGTGATGACAATGTCAGAAATACTGTGAGAGACCAAGTTCAGGTGGGACTGCCCAGGTACCTCCCCTGGGGCAAGGAGTTTCACACTGAATGATGTAATGATGTGGATCACAGGACACTTCAGGAATCTTTGATGGCTTAAGACTTTACAACTGCCTCTCAGGTCAGGGAAGCTGAGTCAATCATGGCCCAAGAGAAGGGGTGAATAGGCTATGGTGAATGTCACAGCGTTTGCCCAGAGGGGAGTTTTCACAGCTGAGACATTTGTGCAAGGACAGAGGCATGATAAAAAGCATTACCCCACCTCTCAGGATCTGCCTCTTCTCAGCCTCTTTCCTTATCTTGTTCAGCACCCAGCTATAGTCTGATGTGGTGGGTGTTCACACCCTCTGCACCGGGAGCAGAGCACATCATCAGCTTGTACCCTGATTGTTTGAGCCATCAGCATTCCAGTCTTTCATCAGTCCTCCCAACACTTTTATAGCTTCCCCTGGGATCAAAATTGGCATCACTACAATAGTAATGAAAGGAGGTGAATAGTTTACTATTGTTTATCAGTGTAACAGAAAGGCTTAGGATTATATTAATCTCTTGCTCCTAGAACAAGGAGCATGAAGGTAAGAACTGGTGATTTGTGTGGCTCTGAATTGTTCTGTTTGCCTTGTTGACCTTTTTGAATTTAAGTTTTATGGAACCCAGCTGTTTACCCTGTAAAGACTTGCAGAGATTTATCAGCTTTACGTATTACTCTCTTGTTTTAGATAATTATAATTGTGTGACCCAGTCACAGAAAATACGATTGTACAAAGGCTTTAATAATCTTAATGTTAAGGAGGTTTTGAAATATAGCAACAAACATTCCAAACTTAGATTTGAATATTTTGCTTTCATTTCATTTTAACGTTTACATCGACATGATACTATGGGTTGGCTTGAAAACAAGAATGCCATTTCCAAAAAGAAAATTATTGCATTAAAAATTTTGGAGTTGTGATACGTGCAAAAGGCACTCTGCAAAACAATATCATGGACTGTTAATAGCACAAAAGTTTCAGCACTTAGCTGCATATAGAAGACAATGAACGTTGTCTCTCTTTTGCATGACTTGGAAGAGTCATATCAGACCAAATGAGGGCTTAGCAGGACTTCCAAGGAGTTCCAAGAGCCTTTTGACTTCTTTAACCTTAAACCCAACATTTATTGACTGAATGTATGCAGCTTCTTTAATCCCAGTTTTGCAACTTCTCTACTTTCTCAAGGTGCTTCTATCCCAGGTGCTTCTGGCCAGCCTGCTAAGAAAGTAAATCTGGTAGATGGGTTCCTAAAACAAGAGAGACACTGAGGCAGAAACTGTGGTGCCTGTACTGAGCTGCAGGTGCAAACTCCTGCATTTGCATTGGCCTTGTTCCTGCTGTGTGATACAGCTCAAAGCATAACCCTACAGATGGCAGCTGCCCCTGATTCAGCATCACTGCCATGAAGCCTGTGTGACAGCCTACACAAAATTTACCCAGCGGGTGTGAAACACACCTTGCTTCTGAATCAGAAAAATTTTCCTTGACTTTTGGGTTCCTTTCTATCCAAGGCATGGATATTAATGGATATCAATCATGGTATGGATATAATATGAATATATTAATATAACCTGCTCTCCAGTTCAAGTACTAGTTCTCTCTGGGAAATGACAAATGACATTTCAATGATGAAATCATGCAAATATTTGGCTGCTGTTACCAAACACTGAGTCAATAACTAAAACAAAAAAAGAGGCCTTTTTTTAATGCTGTATTTTTAAATGTACTTAAAACGTGGAAAACAAGGCTGTACTTGTGCACTATTTTTTGAAAAATATTTTTTGAAAAGTGGCTTTTATATTCTACGTAACAATTGCAAAATTTGTTCCTTTTTCTTGATTTGTCTTTGTTTGGTTTGAGGTCAAAAAGAAGTAATTTTCTATACAAATAAAATACAAACTTATACTTTCACTAGAGGGCAGAAAATGCATGAGCTTTTCATCTACAGAATCATATTTGAGTTTATTTGACATAAAGTTTCTAAAACAGCTGTACTCTGAGCTGTCTTACCTCTGAATCATCCTACACCAAGCAAATCTATAATATTCTATGGTAGTCACTCTTCAAGGAGAGAACACTGTGATGGAAATGCCTTCACTTAGACAGTCATGTACTGAAGCTGTACACCAGTGAGTAATAATGCTTTCCAAGGAAGTCACCATGAAAAGAGAAATCATTTTTCTTCTGTTCTACCAGGAGTGAGATGAAAAAGGGAGAGAAAGAAGGAAAAAGATAAAAAATCAAACCATCACTTTAAGAAATGACTTTAATATGTTATTATTTGCATTTTGATACATGTGATCAAATCTTCAAAATTATTTGCATTTATAGACAAATAGTTTTGATGCAGTTCTACACTTCATGAACATTATTGGCAAAATTGGCATGCACTTTTATTATTTCTGATATAGTTGTTTCCATTAAAACCTTTCACAAATTTTATATTAGCTAACATATTTATAACCCTCTGTATCAATGCAAAAAGTATCTATATTTACATATTAATTTCACTGCATGATAAAATGAAATATTTTATATATGAAGATAATAATACTATACCACAGTCTAATGAAATACACAAAACCAAGATGCTGCATACTGATTTTTTTCTAGTTTATGGCATCTTTTATGGTTTTACTGAAGCACTTCCTTGTACAGCTTTAAGTTTTGAGCTTGGAAAAGACAGAAAAAATGAATTGCAGAGTGTTTTAATTTATGTTTACATAACTTGACTTCCAACTGAAATGATAAGTCACCTAAGAACTTGGAAAACCAGCAGCCCTTAGTAAGTTCACCTACATTTTGTGGACTCAGAATAGCCCAATGCAGGATGATTTTCACTTTAGAATCATTGTGGGTTTTCTGTGACATTTTGTTGAAATACATTGATCTGCTTGAAAAATTCATGAGGCACACATATTAACTTCTTGGTCCGGAACTTCAAAAAGTATTTGCAAAGACCCTAAATATTAGTAAATGTATCTATACAAAGATACACTCAGTCCCAGGCTACTGAGCTAAGGGAAAAGCTACTCTTTTGACAACAAAATTTTAAATTGTTCTCTGTCACTATTCTTGCGGAAATATGCAAATCCCATCTACTAGTACTTTTCACCACACAAACCTTAAAATAGGCACTTGTTTAGCCTTGCAGAGAGCTTCATAGTGGGGAAGTAAATTATAATTTTTCTCAATTTGGCATGTCTGTCAGTCTTCACTGGCAAATTCACTGCTACATGAATAAATTAAAAAATCCATGGAATATGCAGCAAGTGAGAATACAATTGAATTCTAATTTTTTTTGCAGTTTTTCTTTTACGAGTCACAGAGTACTGAAAATAAGGCCTGTCGTAGATGTAATAGCTGTTCAGTGAAGCCCCCAGAATGAGAAAAGCTACATTAATCTTTCGGACTTTAAAAGAACAAGATGCAAATCATTTCACATAACTTATATCGCTAAGATTTAGATGTCTGTATTTAACTTAGTCAACATAGCTCCCTTTCGAGGCAACAGAGCTATACTGATTTACAAGTGACAAGTACATTATCTTATTATCTGTGATCAATTTTGGTGTTGAAGTTAACTATACGATTTGCATATGAATTTCTACAAGAAGCAGGATAAGCTATAACTCATGTAAACACCATACACTGAACAGTTCCAAGTTTTAGTCTAAGACATTCTATGCAGAGAAGAGCAAAGAACAATTACTATCTGTGCCTTCAGGGGGCGGTTCATTTGATACATCCTGCAGTATGCAAGTAAGATTAGATAAGTTGCCCTCAGGAAGGGTTTATTTCTCTCTGTAAAAGGTTGTTTGGTTTGGTTTTGATTATCTGACTTTAAAGTTATGCTAAATTGATATCACCTATTAATTCTGTAGTTACTTGTGTGAAAAAAACAGTGATGCAATGGCAGTAAGGTCTTGAAGGTCCTTCTAAGTGTATCTTTGTCAACAATCCATGTGATATCCAGATACATATTTATTAAAGAAAGCAAGGAGATGACTTGAAAAACATAATTAAGTAAACAATTCTCATCTCGTCCATAAACAACAGCATTTGCTTCTTGGAGCACACTAACTAAGTGCTGTTGTTATTTTATTTTCTGTTTTTCCTTCTGTGCTTTGTCTGATGAGACCAACAGACATTGCTATATTTCCCATGCCTTGAATAAATATTTTACCTCACTTTTTATAAATTTCTGTTAGATACCTTCTATTAACTGCATTTTATCAGCCAATCTCACCAGTATTCTTACATTTTATTTCACTTTTATGTGATGTCAAGCTGCTGCCTTTGAGTTATTCAACACGAGCCCTTGAACTGTGTCTTGCTTTGAGACAACAAATTTTATTCAAAAGCAGCCATATGAGTCTCTGGTTTAGGTTTGTCACTAAATCAGCGTTGATAAGAGATCAGTCTTTTAGTTATTACCAAACACTGCACAATATCAAAGACTTTCTTGCTCCTCACTCTGCCCACCAACAAGAAGGCTGGGTGTGGGCAAGTTGCTAGGAAAGAACACAGCCAGAACAGCTGACCCCAGCTGACCAAAGCGATATTCTGTACTGTATGGTGTCATGCTCAGCAATAAAAATGTAGAGGGGCTGTCCAAGATCATTTCAGAGTCAGGCTTTACTCAGAGACTGGCCTAGCAATGGTCTGCTCATATAAGATGGTGATAGACTGATTCTGTTTCACGTAGGGTTTTTCTCGGTTTGTTTGTTTTCCCGTTCCCTCTATTTCTTAAACTGAATTTGTCTTGACCTACAAGAATTTTCCTGCTTTCATTGTTCCCATTCCCTCCAGCATCCTGTTAAGAGGAATGTGGCTAAGTGAGCAGCTGGTGGGCATTTAATTGGTAGCTAAGGTCAACCCACCACAGCATTTCTAGATAATAAAAAAAAAACCAAAAAACCAGGAAGTATAAATATTGCCTGAAAGAAATTTGCATCTCCCTCTCCTTATCTCTTTTTCTATCTCTATCTTTCTTGTTCTGCCTCTCTGTCCACCCCCCCCCAAAATTTTTTCCATTGTTAGCAATTGTCCTGAAGAAAATTATTCAAGAATTTATCAATTTTTATCAACAGCAAATAAACAAAATAGCAAAGCATTGCACAGTTTATGGATAGGAACAGTTGCCTTGTTAATTTTAGTGTTCTAGTTTCAACACTGCATAAAAGTCTACTTCAAAACATTCACTTTTAGAGCTTGTATCTTTCACTCTATTCAACAGCAATTTAACCAATTTAGAGATAATAACAATATGAAAATAATATTCTGCCTCTTTTCTGGTTGCTGTCTAGTCCTCAAAATTTGTACTAGAAAAAAAGTCTAACTAGCTCCTCAAAGTGAATTTGTTTACTTCACTGTTTTAAGTCAGTATCTTCTTCTTTAAGTAATTATTGTAAATGTACATTACAAGAAGCTCTGCTACATAATTTTAAACTATGATAGTGATATAAAAGTGATCGCTATTGTGCATTTTATCTGTGCACATTTGTATAACAATATAGCTCAATCATATATAATAATATATGTTTACTTTTACAGGAACTTACATTTGATGTGAATCTTCCCCTAATGTACAACTTCACAAATCCTGAAAGGCTTTAAACTCAGTATATTATGGAGGGGTTGAATAAAAGCTAATATATTTCTTTCTCTTTAGAAAGAGAAAACTGAATGTGACAGGGAAGCATAAAACATAAATAAAAATAACAATAACAATTTTAATAAATAATAGTAATTGTGATAAAAGCAGCATCATCTAGAGGAATTTAACTCCTAAAAAGTTTAATTTACATAGTCAATTTGATACTATAATAACAATTGAGAGATTTAACGTTTTTTAGTGCAATTACACAGTAAAATTTTGGTTTAATTTTAGCTTTTGACAGATCATATTTCAACCTATGATTACAGGTCTATGGAGGTAGGTTTTGTTCATTTATAACAAATCAGAGTAAGATTTTTACTGTAGCAATATATTCAAGTATGCTGTAACAAAAGTTGCTTTTATTGCTTTCAGGTGGCATGAGCTGAGGTGTATTGAAGATGAACACTCTGGCTTGGCTTCAATAATTTTCTTTTTTTTTAATTACCACCATTTCAATGAAGTGAGATTCTCTGTACTACTCTTTAACTTATTACCATTCTTATCTCTTATCAGAGATCTCTGCCATTTGGACTCAGCAAGTGTCTAAGATCTGGTTTAACCATTTGCTAAGGCCTCTTCTCCTTCAGTCTATGCATTAATCCAGACCAATTTAGAACTGTGCAAATCCATATGCCCTTGGGTAAAGCTTTTACAGATGGCAACTATACATACTCTTTTATCAGCTCCTGTTTCATTCTAAATCTGAAGTTAAAAAGTGTACTTACACAGAAGGTTGAGAATATTGCGCAATTAAAGAAGAGATGGCCTACATTCATTTATGTTTTGCTTCTCTCTAGAATAGTCACAGCATCTCCTGAAAATAAAAAGAAAGATGATCAGAAATTTATGTATTTAGACTGAGACAATTAGTGCTTAAATATCTACTTATGAAGCAGGCTAAAACAAGACCAGTTTAGCAATTAAGATTGAAAATTTAACAGAGATTATCTAATTATCAACTGAAATTATCTTCCCATTGGATAGACAGAAAGCCCTAAGAAAATTCAGCATTCATGCTGGTAAAACTCTAATGTCTTCAATTTCAGTGAAAGCAACTCTAAACTCAGATAACGGGCTAAATAAATCTCAAATTTTTAACAACTGGAGCAGAGAAATAATAGGATTAGCATTAAAGCTTTTATAGCCAACATACTGAGCAATTTTATACTTCATTTCACTTATTAGTCTACCTCCTACTATTTTCTTTACTCTTTTGCCCTAAAAAGGGCCATAGCTGAGGAATAGAACAGGCCAGGTGTTTACACCAGAAAATGTCATTTTCTCACAGATGACACTCATGTTTGTCCTCCACTGTCACCAGTTCACTGAGATGATTTGAGAGGCAAATGACCTTGTTTTGGTTGTATGTGTGTTCATTTGGTTGCATGTGTATTTGTTTACTGCAGTATGAATAAAACCCACTGACTGCATTTGAGAATGAAGTCATCAGGTCTTTGAAAACCCTTGCAGTGCACTTCTCAAAAGTGCATGGTATTACAAACACATAAATATAATGCTCTATGTTCAATTAACAGATCAAACACTACTCAAAATAGCAACCTAAATCTCTCAAGAGAAAATCAGAGCTGTCAGCATTGCTCCTTGAGTCAACAGAATTTTTTTTATCCAGAAAGGTAATTCTTCTCTGTGCAGATGATGATGGTAAGAGCCTCTGCAGGGAGTCAAAAAGCTGCCAGAAGCCTCAGCAAATATGAAGAATACTCTTTGGCATCCTTTCATAAAGATAACCCTTTTAGACAGACAGAAAACTGTACATATTGAAAAAATTAGTCTGCAGACATATTTTTATTTCTTACGCAGAACAAAGAACTATTTGTTATTTTTTATTATATATCCTACTTAACAGACAACTTTAAAAATATTCAGACAATGCAATGGTAAGACATATTATAAGAACTTCCTGTTTCTAGGAAGAGAAAATGTCTTGGATACTTGAACATTTCTAAATTTTTAGACAATTTTTTTTCTCTGGGCTTATACAATAAACTTTTGATCATCTATTTTACACCAGGAGGTGCCGGGGCTTTACGACAACACAAAGAAAAGCACTCAAACATTGTAAAATCTCACTTAAAATGGTATTTATTAAAGTTAGCATTTTAAAGAAAGAGAGAATAATACAGACAATCACTTATCTCTTTCAGTGGTGGGAACCTTGAGAAATGCATCATTGAACATCTCCAATCCACAGGCAGCACACCATGAAGATCCCATTTGTGGAAAGGGTTACTTCCTTTTGATTTTTCAAGCTGTCACAGAATTTTCTTCCCAAAAAACCAATGCTATTCATCATTTCTACTATTAAACAGAAAGGATGTTTGCATGAGAACCTCTTGCTACACTGTTAGGTAAAGGACACAAAGTAACAATTGCCAAGTACCAAGTGGGAGCTGCCTGCAGCTCCTCTGTAACTGGCCAATTTTATTCTGCAGACAAGAGATTTGCTCAGCACAGCAAGGTCCTGAAGGCCAGGCTGTACATCCAGCTCAGCACAGCAAAGGACAGCACAGGCCTGTGCCTGTTATGTGGGTCATGAACTCTGATGTAAAACAACCTTCCAGTTAGGATCACTATAACATCTCCCTTGGGCACAAGTTTTACCTGCATCTAATGGAAGAAATTCTGGGTGATCTTTGTTTTATTTTGCCTTGAAGAAAATTACGCTTTTTGAGAAGAATGCTTTTTTTACTCAGCCAACAGTGCGTCCAAATATCATTATTTGATAGTGTGTGTTACAATAAAAGGCATCTCTTCTAGTCCTATTAATCAAAAAGCTGAAAGTTCTGTCCTTGCCTTACCTCTAGGGACAGTAAAAAGGGATAGTCACCCCCACAGTATCCTCAGATGGCTTATGTACAGTAAGTAACCTTTGGAATATTCCTAATTCTCACTAATTTGTAAAGGACTTTAAAATAATTTAGATGATGCACTGAACTTTTAATTAGTTGCAGTTAGATGAGATGAATACCGACTCAATTCTCTAGGCTAGTTACTACATACAGATTTTTGTGTTTCATTTATTCAAAAATGTAGAGTCTTTCTCTGTCCTGACTGTATGAAGACTTAAAGAATTGTGAGATATTCAGATTACAATAGTTGAATAATTTAATGTGGTTGGTGAAGAGTTTTCATATGCCATCATTCTTGCATAATTTTGAGTGTTATAGTTAGCCAGGACAAGGAGTTATTTATATTAAAGTTTTATTTTCCTTTGAATGAAAAATCTACTTTTTCCAGGGGGAGACTGGAACAATGTCAAATCCACAGAACAATGGGAAGAGAACTAGGAGCAGAACATCTGCCTTACTGTGTGTACCCAGTAAGGAAATGCACTTTTACGGCAAAGAAACTGGTCCATTACTTGGCAGTATAAGCAACCTACTATTACTCTTAAAAACACAGAACTAAAATTACTGGGACTAGAGAAATTAATTTGCCGTTACTGAAGCATTGTGACATTATAATTAAAACAAAAAGTCTTTAAAGGCTTTATTTGGAAAATGGGAAACAAATATAAGCTTCATTAAAATTTTGTTTTGGTTTGCACAGTTGTAGAAAGGAGTGATTAACAACTGTTTGATGAATTGGACTGTCTGTTTAACTTATGTTTAGACCAAATAACCCTGTAAACACAATTTGGAAAAGTTTTTGGTTTTATATATACATAGCTATACAAAATTGCCTGAGATATAGATTAGAGACTGGTGGTGTAGCTCATTGATTCTGAAACTAACTCAATTTACAGTAGTTAAGAATGTGACCAAGTAGAAACGTTTTCACTTTGAGATATTATCATTAAGGTTTGTTTCTCTTTTTAATCAGTCAGTAGAGAAGGACATGTTTTTCCCTCTTGTATAGAAAGAGACACTACTGGACTGTACTTATACCCAATAAAAAACAAGAAATGCTTTAGTGAAGTGTATCTTGGTTATCACTAGAGTGCATTTCCTAAAGAATAAACAAAACTGCATCACTCTTATTGAATCCCTCAACTACAAGTCTTTAATAAGCTCTTAATTTGGGTTCCACTTAATTTCTAGATAAGACTTTCTTTTTACTGAATTAAAGCTGTCTTCTGTACAAAGTAGTAATAACTTTCTTATGCCTACTTGAGTACTGCCTGATTTGGTACAAAAGTTACATAACAATTTTAGTCAACAAGATTACCACGCTTCAAGAGTATACAAAAATTGATGTCTGGAAGCTCTGAGAATCACCACAGTCTTAGGAAGGAGACATCCAAAATGCTTTCATGGAACAGAGATGAGAAACACTCATGAAAGTCTTCTTCAAGACAAAAGGTCACACATGCTACATATGGGGTTAAGAATTTATATCCTGTTAATGTTTCAGAAATCTAAAAATAATACAAGAAGTAGTTACAGTTAGAATTTCAATAACAGTAAAATTCACTCAGTAAAAGCTAAAATGAAGAGAGAACACTGACGCAATACAAATAGTTAATAAATATTAGCGTCCTATCCGGTATTCCTGTCTTCTGATTTTATGTTACCCTTCCATCTCACTGGGTACTAAGGTCGAGAGCACCAATCTCCTTCGTAGGAAATGGTTGGCTACAAAAACCCATCAGTGTCCTGAGCTTCTTGCCAAAATACATGTATTGTTAATGGTGGGGAGTTCTTCTGCCTTGGGCTTCGATTTTTATGTTCTCTACATTTCTTTCGGAAGTTAGTTTTAGCTGGCTCACACAAGTGCACTCCTGCATCGATCAGCTTTTGACCACTGTGTTTTGTTTTCATAAGCTGGAACTTCTGATGTCGCACTATACACACACTCTTCAACACCACATTTAATGCTGATGTCACCAGCAATTCCTCTCACACAGAATGGCTATTTGTTGCTGCTATATAATTTGAAGCAGATTTCGGCAATAGTTACCAGATTGTGAGACAATTGCAATCACAGGGGAAACAAGGCAACATCAGCTCAAGACAAGGCAAGTGCAAGCGAGTCCTGAGAGACAGCACTGCCAGGTCAATTCAAAGCCTGAGGCTTTTTACAAGTAATGACAAAACATCATATTTCCTGGGCTACAGCAAGGCTACCCTTCGGCAATCCTGCTGTGCTGTGTACTATCTAAGCATGAAATTGGATTCCAGGGAAACCAGAAAATTTGGCCTCGTTGACCTTTGTTGCCCTTACCTCCTTCTACATCTAAAAGAGTTAACAGCCTTTGTGGTAGTATAACCCAATTACATGAACTAATCCTTCACACTAACTTATCAGCAACTGCAAAAATTGTTCTAACATTTCAAAATAGATAAGATATATTGCATAAAAATAATAGTTATTCAAATACTATTTTTGCAGATGTGCTTAAGAAACAGGGTAACATTTGTCACTTAAAATCTTTATAACTATGAACCTAAAGCATGTCAGAATGAATAATTTCTTTTCAGTTAATCATCAGTTAGACAAAATGAAAAAATATTGTCAGTATTTGTTTGTCAACTGCCAAAGAACACATTTCAGACTGTCTAAAGTAGTATAAGATTCACTGGACAAACACGGAATATAAAACTATTTGGGTGTCTTTTCTGTTCTTCTTGGTAAAAAGACAATTTGCTGTAAAAGGGAGTTGCACATTTTGAATATATATGCAGTTCTAATGAAATTTTAATGGAAATAGATCAATTTTGGGTTTCAGTCATTTTGATACCCAAAATATTTCATTTTGATACTGTATATTTATTTTAGCAAAATTTATTTATCATTGAATCATTAAATGATTTTTGCCTTTCTTAGGATTCCCACTTTTCTGAAGCCAAAATTTACAAATACCTGAGTACAGGCTATACAAATTTCTTTCTGAGCTTAGATATAAATACTTTTTTATACATCTGGCCACAGCTTTACAAACCAATCTTTAACACATGAAAAACAGCAAACACTTCAGTGACCATGGACATTCCCTTTATTGTTTCTATTGGTTTGGTTTGGTTTGGTTTGGTTTGGTTTGGTTTGGTTTGGTTTGGTTTGGTTTGGTTTGGTTTAAACTGACTTTCCATATTAAAAGTTAATTGTTTTTCAGTCACTTTTGGAAGAACTGAGCTTTCTATGACCAGATATCCCAGGCAGTTCCTGGCAATACACATATGAGTATTTCTCAAATGCTCTTGAATCATTTGGAACTACTGTTTCTGAGAGTAATTGTGATGAGTCAGCAATTAGCGGCTACTTTGTACTTTATTTCAGTCATGGTGCCACACAGGCTAAGGGCTTTATTGCTTCAGAAATACAATTTTTTTACTCAGTTTTCTCTGAATAGTATTACTGTAAAACTGAAAAATTTAATCAAGAATTAATAGCTAATGTTCAGTGTATATGGTCAAATATATAATCCATTACAAATATATTTGAGATTGCTGCCCTTAGGAATTCACTACTAATCTACCATCTCCTGATCCGCTCTATTTTAGAAATATCTCTAGGGATTTAATGACTAACATTTGCAAGGCAATTTCATTCCCAATAACCTATATTGTCCTAAATTTAATTATTCAGGAAAAAGTACTCATTTAGATCTGCTAAGGACAGGAATAACTATGGTTTAAAGACTGAGGAAAATTACAGAAGAAATTGTTTGAAAGAGAAAGTTTTGAAAATTTGTTTCAGAAATTTCATTGTTCCAGTAAAATACAGTAAGATACTTCTAGGTATTTATTTTTTTAAAATTATTTTAAAATGCCAGAGTATTTCTTTTCAACCTCTATAAAATATCCTGTTTTGAGTTTTTACTCTTTCAAGTAGTACCAAGATATCACATACTTACCTCCTGAATTAACAAGGAAAGTGTAAGAATCAATCAGTTGGATCATTCATATATTAGTCAAACCAGCAAAAAGAGTCATAAGTGAGATATAGGCACAAAAAAAATCTATATTCCTCAAATATCCTATGAATATGTTTCATCTAAATCTTATATTCTTTCCATGCCTTCTAACAGCTGCAGTAACAGTTTTCTCTCACACGTTTTAAAACGTTTGATACAGAGATAATGTTGCATCGTACTTAAACTACTGTAATGATGAAGTGATATTAAAACTGCAGCAATCCTTTAGAACAAATGCTGCCAATTACATTTTCATCTACCCTCCATAGTTTTTAAAATTTAATTATTTTTGTGTTTGAACATTTTGCCTCTAATATCTTAATATTCAACTGAACTTATTAATAGCTGTGGAAACATTTTTCAGCATTGGCATAACTGTCATCATTTGCTATGCAAGAGATTATTGAAGAAAAAAAGTCAATTCATCCTTCTATTAAAAGGTGTATGAAGAATTAATTTAGAAATAAAGATACGAATAACATTTTGTAAGTGATATAAAAACTAGTTGCAATGCACCTTCATTCCATCTGAGAAAACACTTGTGTCTGTGTATTTGCACATGCATGCTCGTGTATCAACTTCTATGACATAAACAACTAATTTCCTGCAAAATGAGTACAGGAATGGTTTTAAACCAGATGTAAGGATTGACAATATATGTGCTTTCTTATCAAATTTCCTTTCAGAGCTAGAGGTGGAATACATTATTCAAAATGGTCTTATCAGTTTGGCAAAGATGTTTTGAGAATGATGTTTCTATCTGTTCAAGCGGATTAGCTATTTGGATCCCTTTCCTAATGGAAAGAATTATATTTGTGTTCAGTATTTCAGTTACATTTTTACTTAGAAGATTATTGATGTGTATTAAGTGTTTACGTATTTAAATTAGTAACTGGATGGACTGGTTTAGAAATCCCCAAAGACTTCACTATGCATTTTTCAGTATTTAAAAATATATTTAATAAATAAGAATGATCTCAGACTGCAGTTGATGTACTTTGTGATCATACTTCTGGTTTTCGAAATGTCATATAACAATTTGAATAGAAAATAATTTTGACATATTTCTTTGCCAATATATGATGTATTTTGTTTCTTAAACCACTTCAGTGACATCTACCAAGAGATTCTAGAAGGACATAGGAAAAGTTCTACATCTTTAAAGCAGCCTGAGATTACTGTGAAGGAGAATATGACCTGTATTCTTTCCCTCCCCTTCAAGGGCAATTTTTTGGGTCATATTGTCTCTGTCTTCCTTTGTACCTTTGTATAGGCCTGGGAAGATAATTCCTGCCATGAGAATCACAAGTGAAATCTCCATGTATTTATAGTGTAATATTGGCTCTTATATATGAAAGACTTCCAAATCGCATTTATTTTTTTTAAATTTAGCTCTCACATTGCCATAAATATTAGGTTAATCAATGAATAAAATTAATCAATGTCACAAAGCAAGTCCTGAACAAAGAAAAATAAATGACATAATTGTTGCAAATACCATCATCTCTGTACAACATTCAAATAGGAATAAAAATCTGAGTCAAAATTTTCAGAGCATGGAAATAAGTAAAGTGGTTTCATAGATTTTTTATTATTGGATGGTGTATGTCAAAGACCTTACTGTTTGTATACTTTTCTCAAATAAAAATATATCTCGAAGTAGGAGTGTAGAATATAGTGTCCTGTTATGGCAAGTCTTCACACAGTTCCTCATTATTTTTCTCTTGGTATTATCTTTCTAATTTATATGTTCTTTAAAGAATATTTTGTAATTTACTTCTTTGAATTGTGTTTTCATTTCCACCTAGAACAAAACTTCAGATTTTTTAGATAAATAATAATTGTCAATTAGACTGTATCAAATTTTTAAAAACCAATTCTCTGATGCCTATACCATCTCATTAGTCTACAATTTTCTAGCAACTTTTACTATTTGGTCTGCCATATAATCTCTAGAAAAAGCTAGTATTTACCAAACACTTAATTGTGCATTTTGGTTAGCATGAAATAAATGTCCTGATTTCATATTTAACAGTGGGATAGTGTCTGTTTAGAAAGCCTTGTATAGACAGCAAAGGAAATCTCACAGCTGCAGGCACTTGTATTCATGGGGAAAAATAACCACTTCAGTACATCCTGCAAAGGCAATGTTTCTCAATACAGGAAATCCAGGTGATTTCTGAAGAATGTAAAAGACAATTTATTGACTTACATACTCAACAAACCAATGGGATAATGGGTGCCACTAGATTCACAGATCCCAAAGCTGGCCAGAGTTGTGAAGGTTAATGGCAGACTTGGCTGCTGTGAATGCTGGAGAATTGGAGAGCGTGTGAGGGGAGTGAGAAGGGTAGCAGAATTAGAGAGACAGAGTTTGGCTTGTCAAGGGATCTGCTTGGAAGGAATCAATGGGGAATTGCTCTGAAGGGCAAAGGAGCCCAGGATAGATAACTGATCTTCAGGAAATCAGATTCTCAGTGTGCAAAAGCAACCTGTTCCTTGCAGAAGGTCAGGCAAATATGGCAGAAAGCCAGTAAGGTCTGGACAGTGATTGCCTGACTGAGCTCAAATGCAAAAATGAGGCATACAGGTGGAAGAAGGGATGGTGGAAATAAAGGGACATTGCCCAAGTGTGTAGTGTGGATTTAGGAAAGCCAAAACTCAGACGCAGATGAAATTGACACGGAAAAAGAAAGAGCAAAGCCCAGGGTTTCTCTGAGTACATTGCTAAAGGAAAAAGATTCAAGAAAAAACTTAACCCATATCTCAGTGAGGAAGGGCATCCAGTAACAAAGGACTTGGAGATGGATGGTGCACTTAAAGAATTTTGTGCCCTGTTTTCAGGGGCCAGAGGGGATGTGTATGAAATTGCTGAGTGTTTGGAACCTGCAGGCATCACCAGCCCTGATCGTCCTTGTCCAGGTTCCCTAAGTCTCCCCCCACCCTGACCAATGTCCAGGAACCCATTTCAGCCACTGTTTGGGGACCAGCTTCTGCTCCAGTAACACTGCCATGGAATCAGTCTTCAGATCACCCACAACACTGTCACTCACATCCCAGCTGTCCCTATCCCCAGTTGCCTGATTCCGGGACCTATATTCTACTTAACCTCCATGTTATTAAAGATACCTCCTATTTGTTAGTGGTAGCTTAAACATTACAGTATTTTATTCTCTATGTCCATTTTCCACATGTATTCAAAATCATGTTGAATCATGACAGGGATAAAACTAAAACACTGCTTCTTCAGAGATTTGTGCACATTCTTGACAGTGATCAGTCCCATTGACTTCATTATTAGACTTCAAACTGGTGCTTTTCATTTTTGGTAGTCAATCGTGTGTATCTCCAGGATGCTTTGAGCTCTACAGTCTTTTACTTTTTTCAAACCTTGAGCTGTTTGTGGACCTGCTAAAATTAATATTGATTTAGGCTATTTATATATTTGAAATGCATATATATTTGTAAACAATTGCAAAATATTAACTTTATTGCTTTTTATTGACTTCAATAAAACCAACAAAGTTCCATATTAGTAAACATTATACCTATTCTGCAAATGTAAAAGAAGATAAAATGTGGGGTTTCACATAGTAGATTGAGTTTTCCAGACCAAGATTTTTATTTGTAAACAAATTGCGAGAGGCACAGAAATGACTAAGGATATCCACCACAAAATCTTCTAGGGTAAGGTCAAACAGCACCATTAAATCATCAATCTTAGCCCTTTCCAATTACAAAACTCTAAACTTTACCTAGTTTTATTGAGCTCTTCTGAGCTCAATAACTTTTATTTGAGTAGACAATAACTTCTCTTTGGCTGAAGTATATCTCCAAGAAAGGCAACCATTCTTTATTTAAAGGTTTCCACAGACAGAGAAATCTACTTCACCCCTCAGTAGCTTGTTTCAGTGATTAATTGCCCTTGCAGTTAAAAAGATGTGCCTAAATTCTAATTGGAATTTATCTGGCTTCAGCTTCCAGGCATAGGTCTTTGATAGCCCTTTTCTTCCAGATTGAAGCCCGTTAGCAATGGGCACTTTGCCCCGGTATAAGTACTTATGAGTGCAATCAAATCACTTAATCTTTTTGATCAACCAAACAGACTGTGCTCTAAATCTTCCACCATGAGCTGTTTTTTACAGCTCTTGAAAATGTGTCTTTTCTGTACCTTTTACAATTTTACATCTTTTAAAAATATGGGTGCTAACTTTGTATATTGGTCTCACTGAGCTGAGCAGAGATAATATCAGCCCTTTTATGAGCCTCCTTTTTGTGTCTTTCTGTATTCTTTTCCATCAACATTGCAATTTCACTAACTCTCAGCAAATTGCAATAATCTTTATTTTTTTTTTCAGAATCATTGCTTTCCAAATTTGTCTATTTATTCCTATTGAATGTATTTCTTTGAATTTCAAAACTTTTACTAGAGTGTGATCCATTACTTTGAAATGGTCAAGTGATTCAGACTAATTTTTCTGACTCTGTTTACATCTATATTTTTTTATTACTATAACTAACACCATTTACAATCCCTAAGTCCTTGTTTTATCCATTGTTAGATTTGGTTGACTCTCTCTCAATTACTATATAATATCTGAAGCTGGTTATTTCTGAATTATTAAAAAAACCCCCAAACAAACAAACAAAAAAACAATGATTTCCCACCATTGGCAACTGTTTGTCACTTGGTAATTTTTTAATCTACTGATCTTGTATAATTCCAGAATTTTACTAAACTATTTACTATTCTTCATTTAAGAACAGCTAACACAAATTTAAGTTAGAGGATGCAGGCATCTCAAGTGGAGAATTTTTACATGCTATTCATATATACCTCAGCAAGCAACAGTTTTCTCTCTTCCATGGGCTGTTCTTGTTGCTGCTGTTGTTGGTTTTATTCTACTCAGAATAAATAATCAAAAAGAACAGAATAAGAAAAAAAAGAAAGGCACATAGGAATCAAACTGAGAAGTATATTTTGTGTTGCAAAATGTAGAACAGCATAGTCTATTGTTTACAGCTAGTATACAGAGTGAGTATTTTCTTCATGATTGAGTAACTAATTTGTTCCCTGATGGACAAAGTGACTTAACTCTTTTTTTCACCCAATTTCTTCACGTTCGAATACAAGGCATCATACAATTTCCTAATTGTTCTTTATTGATGCAATCAATAAGTATTCCACATAAACATATTTCCATGACAATGATTATTCATATTTAAAATTGTCATTTGACACTTTCAGAATAGAAATGGCTTCTTTTATTTAAAATATGATTAATTTCTTGAGCTTTTTTTTCTGAAGATTCATCTCAAATCTCTCTCGGAAAATCATACTTTCTCTGAAAACTTTTTGCTACTTTTTGATCACAAAAGTGTCTGTACCTTGGCAATATGTGCTATGACATAATAGTCCACTTTCACAAGGGTAGAAATAAGATATATGTGTAGGCAATTCCAAAACTGGTTCTGGCACACATGAGCACTTGCAAATTTAATGGAAGTCAAGAGCTGTAGATAAATATTATGTGGGGATAATGTTGGGACTACCATTAGTGAACAAATGTGTTCACAAAGACAATTTCTTAGAATTGACAGATTTGGTTTAGCTCCCATGTACACCTACAAAATCCTTAGATGAATCCGAAGTTTGAAATTTGACCACCGAAGTTTGTCCTCCACTACAGGGAGAAAAGCAGTTTAAAAATTTATGGATTTTAAAGAAGCTAAACAATTGGCATACAAGACAGCTTCCCATTGATCTGTGTGCTTAATAAAGCTAAATGTTAGGAAGACTAATGTACCATACTGATGTTTTAGGAATTTCATTAGTGTATTTGAATGACTATCATAACTCACTCACCTCTGCTGAGTTTATGAGCCATGGGTTTTCTCCAGCTCATAAAATCATCTTGCTTAGCACAATACAGTGACTGATAGCATCACAGATGACACTTCCTGAAGCAAGGTGACTTTTTGTTTCCTTCTTTTTTTAATGAGTTTTGTAGGACCATGCAGAGATACAGAAAAGACTCCTGGATAAGAATCTGATGAAATATTATTCTGACTTTTTTACAAGGTAAATACAAATATCCTAGGTCTACTGGCTTTTGTGAGATTGAATGTAAACTGTGACAATGTTAACTTCCAAACTACTGAGAACTTATTTCTGTTTTTTCATTTTTTTTAAATGTAGTACACCTGGCATGAAAAATCACCACTGGAAATAGTTATGTGGCTTTCTGTCAATGGGCCTTTATACTGAACTTTCATCTAAACATTTTGAAATTAAGAACATTTACAATTTACCCTTACATGGAATGAAAGCGGGTATCTACACATTTGTACATATTTTCTCGTTAGAAGCATCAAACCCATTAATTTTAAAAAATATTTTTACCTCCCTCTAGTCATCTTCTAATGCAGATATCATCTTAAATGCTAATCCAAGTCTCCCTTTGTCCATAGATCAAAAAAGGCACCCAAAATATGTGATTTTCAAAGTATTATTTGTCTTTCAATTGCCTCAAAGGAGACTTTAAAGGAACACCCCAAATATAGATCTTTATCATGAGATACATTAGATATATTTAGACCTAATTGTTATCATTCTTATCTCTGAAGCAGAACCTACATCTTTAGACATCATTAACAAAGTATTGTAAAAGATATTTTAGACCTGGTTCAAAACAGTTAGGTCCACGAGTTTACGTGGGTACAGGGTAAAATGAGGTTTTGAAATAAACCTTTGGATTTTGTCAATGTCCACATTTAGTTCCAGTTCAGATGCCTAAAATTTACTAAGTTAGAATTTACTTTGTGAATACGTGCCAGACAAATGGGTTTGATGTCCAGACTGCATGCCATTTTTAAATGAATGTTACATTATTTCTGCATCTTGACTCTTTCATCCATTTAAAGAACTCCTATGAAAATCTCTTCTCTGTTATTCATTTATAACATATTACCTGAATGAATTAATTTTCATTTTCAGTTATACAGTTACCTTATTTAGCTCTGTAAAAATGATCACTTTCTTTGAAATATAATTTAAGAGCAGCACGTTATGAGTGTCCTTATACGCTGTCCTATTCTTGAGTACAGTTGGTGTTGTAGTGTGTTCTTCACCACATGACAAGTAAGTAACCTTATTTCAATAGTCATTCCTGAGACTGAGAAGTTTATTTACATAGATAATTTTCATATTGTTTTTATAATTGCATTTGTCTCAACTTATTCTCCAAGTTTCCCTACTGCTAAACATCTTCCTCTATTTTTTTCTGTTGCCTCTAATCAGGACATCTACATTTATGCTATTTTACATAAGGGTGAATGTATAGTTACAGTTTCAGTTATGGGATTAAATTTAACTTTTTTTTCTTTTCTCTAAGATTAGAAGTAGAGAAGAATTTACTAACATCTGCTAAAGATCTAGATCCAGCTAGCCAAATGAAATGTTATGCCTCCTCTGCATATATCATAAAATTTCAGATACTAACACCTTAATCAGACCGAAGCTTTCACAATTTGCAATAATATTTAATAAAATATTAATATTTTGTTGAGAGCTACATTTACTAAGAAAATGGGATTATCTTGTATCCATTGTTGACTGAGTTCATATTGCATTCTTTTTATTTTCCTAGGATTCAGTTATGAATCTCAGCTAAGTAGGACTGTATTTTCTGTCCTATATTTCAAGTTATTAATTCTGAATAAGTCTAATAGTGATTAATAATCTCTGAATCTATAAAATACTTGTATATCACAAAAAAGAATACATATTATAGTTAAGGAAATAGAGATCTAGGATAATATTAGGAAACAGAGCAGGTTAATAAGTTTTTAATTTTCATTATTTTGTAAATTTTTATTTTAAAAAATCCTGTATGTTAGATGTTTTTCTTTTAGATGTTTCTTACCCTTAATGCAGGGTATTTTACTTGATGAAAATGTTCTCTATTAGCCTAAGTTTAACTAGGTCCTTTTTAACTTAAACTTGCAGAAGATTTCTTTTTCTTGGAGGGGTAATTGCATCCTTATGAAATAACTATAAACAAGTATAAAGCCTTCATGAGAATATATAGTCTTGGATAGAGTTTTTGGTTTTTTTGACCCATTTTGACCCCTATGTATTAATACTGCAACAGCTGAGTTTTCCTGCATTTTAGTATATAATCATAGAATGGTTTGGGTTGGAAGGGACCTTAAAGATCATTTTGTTCCAAAATCCCTCCTGTGGGCAGGGACACCTTTCACCTTTCATGTTGCTCAGAGTTCCATCCCACCTAGTCTGAAACACTTCCAGGGATGGGACATCAGTAACTTTCCTGAGCAAGCTCTTCAACTGCCTTACTGCCCTCACAATGAAGAATTCCTTCCTAATATCTATTCTAAATCTACTCTCTTGTAGTTTAAACCCATTCCCACTTGTCCTATCACTGCATGCTCTTGTAAATAGTCTTTTTCCACAGGTTTTGCAACTGTCATGGATGTAAAAGAATCTGATGGGTGTAAAAATTTCTCTTTTGCACAAAGAGCAGGAGGCATAAAGAATGACTGCAATTGACAACACCACAAGGAGGGTTTAGCAGCATTGTTGGTATTACAGACTAGTGCTTCAAGTAACACAATTGCCTAGCAAAAACTCAGACAAATTATCCAGGGAATGGGAAAATCAAAGATCAGTGATTCTAAGCTATCACCTGAACCAAGGCTTTCATGTAATGCAGAGAAAATTTGAAAGCATTTTAAGCAGAGAATTTTTCAATATCTATATTGCTAACCAAGGCTTAACTGATAGGAAAAGAGACAGCTAGGCACACGTTGTGTATCACTATGGTAACAGACACTCTAAAAACAATGTAATGGCAGTAGATTTAGAGTAATTGAAGAATAAAAGAGCAAAATATAATGAACAGTATATGAGTAATACTATTGCATACAGTGGCCACAGCAAATTCTCTATTCTGCCTGGGGACAGCCTGTAGCCTTGTTTGGCAATTCAAGGTGAGAACTTGCTGAATTACTACATCTACACCAAAGATTTTAGAAAGATTTGGAACTTTTGGGAAAATTCAGAAATTAAAAAATCAGAGAATCACCAAGGTTGAAAGAGATCTTTAAGATCACGGAATCCAACCATCAACCCAGCACTACCATGCTAACCCTTAAACCATTAAACCGTATCACCTCCCTGGGCAACCTATTCAAATGCCTGATCATGCTAACAGTGAATTTTTTTTTCCTGGTATCTAATCTGAATCTCATCTGCCTCAGTTTAAGGCCATTTCTTCTACTCTTCTCACTGCAGACACAGCAGGAGAGCCCTCACTACACCCTCCTGTCAGGTAATTATAGAGAGCGATGAGGTCACCCCTAAGCCTCCACTTCCTGAGCCAAAACAAACCCAGCTCCCTCAGCCATTCCTCCTAAGACGTTTTTTCTAGACTTTTCACGAGCCTTGTTGCCCTTCTGTGGGCATACTCCCCCACCTCAAGGCCCTTTTGAAAGTGAGGGGCCCAGAATTGAACACAGCACTCAAGGTAGGCCTCACCAGCGCTGAGTACAGGGTCGAGATCACTTCCATAATCCTACTGGCCACACTGTCCTTGATACAGGCCAAGATGCCATTGGCCTTCTTGGCCACCAGGGCACACTGCTGGCTCATATTCAGCTAGTTATCAGCCAGCACCCCCAAGTCCCTTTTGCTTGAACAGCTCTCAAACCACTCTATCCCCAGCCTGTAGAGCTGCAAGGAGTTGTTGTGATTCAGGCACAGGACCTGGTACTTGGCCTTGTTGAATCTCATGAAGTTGTCCTTGGCCCATTGATCAAGTCTTTCCAGATCTTTCTGTAGAGCCTTCCTACCCTCAAGCAGATTGACACTCCCACCCAACCAGTGTGATTCCTCCTATTGTAAAGAAGACATCTAAAATATGTCAGAGATCCATTCTTGCTACACCGACCATTTCCCTGGAATGACTGTAAAGGAAGCCTAAACTATTCGTGGAATGTGTGTGTCTACAGTATGAGGTGAATGAGATAAACCTCTTCTAAAGGAACTGTTCGTAACTATGTATAATGTTTTAAGCATGAAATGAAAGATGTTCCTTCTAATCAGTAATTACATTTTTGGTTGGTTTTTTTAAATTGCTTATTTTTGGTGGTTTTTTTTTTTTGTTGTTAATGTGTTTGTTTGCTTCTTTGGTGTGTTTCTGGTTTTTTCCACTGTTTTTGATTGATTGGCTGGTTGTGTGGGGGTCTTTTGTTTGGGTTTGTTGTGGTCTTGGTAGTGGTTGTTTTTTATTAACTAATGACCTATACCAGGACAACTCTATTAATTACTGATTTTCCTTATACATCTCTTTTTTTGTTAGCTTTCAACCTTTGACTTCTTTATATTTCAACATTTTTGAATAAATGAGATTGCAGACACTGTGTAACAAATATAATTCTGCTATTGAACTTGTTAGATACCCTTTCAAGGCTCTTTAAAGCTTCTCAGGGGCTGGCAAGAATGCCCTAACAGCAAATTGGAATTTTGGACTTAGAGGAATAAATGTTTTGGCCAAAGACCATGTAATATTATTAAGAGAATAAAACAAGGGAAAGAAAATCCTTGTTTTTCAGACTAGAAGAAACTTCAGAAATTCTATTTTTTTGTGCATATTATAGTTATTGCTATAAACTTAGAGGCATAAAATAAGCTTGGGAAAACAAACTCTTGGAGCCTCTAAAGGCAGTCAGTAGAGGGAGCCATGTTCATACGCAGCTTATTACATGCCACTGCAAAGCTTTCTAAAATAACCCAGCTGATGAACAAATGAGATTTTTTTTTTATTTGCTGCAGTATCCTTACATAGGAAGAGAATGTAATATGGAAAACACCAGACTCTTTCCTGACTGAATATGTTAGTCAAGTGAAAAATCATAGTAATAACAACATTAAGGTGCAGCTGCAACATTAGATTTGCTGTATTCTATGATTTTTAGATATACCAAAGGATTTAAGCACTTGATATTAACCTCCTGGGAATTTCAGCATGCAGATTCCAAAAATCACAAGGGGAGGAAAAACTTGCTGTACTGATGCCTATCCCTGTCAATAGCTTGACAGCTGCTTTCACGTTCAGCTTTGAAGTTTCTGAGTAGTTTTATATTAAGAACCTCGTGTTTTAGGGATTGCCTTCTCAGTAATCAGTGACTGGTGGGTTTTCTTTTCTGAAAATATAACTAGAGAACCCTTAGGTATTCTCGCTGCTGAAATATTTAAACCACAGGAAGATTGAATTCCCAGTGAAATGCAGTTACAGCCATTTTCTTTGAAAACACAGCTGGAGCCCTTTCATGGGGATAATGAAGGTGAGTTCTTCACACTGAGAGGAGCATTGAAACAGCGGTTTGAGAAGGGGGAAGGGAACACAGCAGCTATGGTATATGTAGTAAAAAATATCGTTCTTGCACAAACCCTTCTTCATTTTGACAGAGAGAAGCAAGCCACTGCTCATTAGCTATTACTGTTTGAAAGGCATCAGCCCACTACCAAGAACCCCTGCATTGCCACTATACTGTGAGGCATGCTGCAGGAATTACAGCTTTCAGGTTTTCTACACTGACTGAGATATGAATTGTGATGTTGGGTTGCTCTTCAACACTAAGAATAAGGAAATTGTGTATAAAAGTGTGGTGCAATTTTAAGATCTGTTGTTCCTGTCACTAATACAGACGTATGTGGAAAGTGCAGCGGTGTTTAGAAGAAAAGTGACTTAGAAGCAAAATTTTTCGGAAACCGTACTTTATACCCAGGGAATTACGTTGAACTGAGTTTTACCTATGTACATATATACATGTAGAGGTATATTTATCTGTGGGAACTATTCAGTGGTGGGTTTTCTGCTCAGATCTGTGGAGATAATTCTGCCCTATGTTAAAGCTGCATGGGAATAGTTTAAAAATACCCCTAAACAAAAACAAGACTGCTCTCTCCTCTCTGTTGCAAAAGCTATGGAAATTACAGCATTAGTAAAAAGCATCAGTCTCATGAAAATACCTAATATCACAGGTTAAACAGAAGCTAAAACTATATATATATGTAAATTCTATTTCACAGTTTATTTCTATTTTTGTTCCAGTACTTTTCTTCTTACAGTCATCACTATATGTCAAATCATATAACTTCAACTCAGACTTTTAAAAAAAATCTACATACCCTATTTTTTTTAAGATTCCCTTTCTTTTGTGTTTTTTAGTAGTTATCTTATTTTGACCCTATTTTATTGAAACTGTTAGTCTAGTATGTCTATGACATAAACATGAACCTATTTACAGATTAACAATAAGGCACTTACTGAAAAAAATTAAGGTAGATTTCATATGCTCTTCCTCTTTTGTGAGGGAACTTATGGATCTAAACCTGTCAATATCTGATTCAGCATGGATGTAAGCATTGCAGTTTCAAGAAAGCAGCAAATTTTCTGTGGCTCATGATGTCATTGTAGGAGTGGATATTGTATCTATAGCTCAGAACACGCATATAATCAGCAGTAATTGATGAAAGCTTTCTCAAATTACATGATAACCTCTTGCAGGAAATAATCTGTCTGTGCATTTTCCATGTTACATAACACTGGAGATCACTCTTCTAGGAACCTTGCAGCAAACTTGCATAATATTTATTTGCCCACTCTGTAATAGAGTTGTGCAGTAAATTTTCATTTCACTAAAGTTACTCTTGATACTTGGAAGACACAAAAATCTTCCTATCTGTGATGCAAACGTAAGGCCTATGACTAATATGAGCATAAGTTTTTTTAGACTAGGCTGGACAGGAATGCTTTGATTATAGACACATTTTCACATTTTATCTCAGACTTGTGTATCATAACTGCAGAATCTTCCCATTTTCAATTCTGGGACTGGAGCAGATGGTAGAGATGTATTTCAAATAATGGTACTTGACATATAATTTCTATAAATAGCTACACAGCTACAAGGTGTTATTTGCAATTTTTCTCTCTTGGGAAGAAACTAGAAATTCTCTGTCACTTCATGATAATTGTTCTTGAATTTCTTCACAAATGGATAATTTTTTGAAATTTTTACCTTAAGGTAAAAAGACAGATATCAAGGCAGATGTTCTTTTGCATGTTACTGGATTCCCAAATGTCTCCACAGCCTAGTCATAGAATCAAATCCTGCCACATATTATGCACACATATATAGATCTATAGTCATAGAAAAAATACAAAAGACATACATTCTCTGCTTTTATAAAATATTTGTTAAGTTTACTTGTCGTGATAAAGGGGTCTACTAGAAAAATAAATTGCTTTTCTACCCAAAAAACCTACATAAATGATAAAATGTATTACGTATCTTACTAAGAGTGAGTTTATGTGTTAAAAAATCTTCCCTTCAGCTCATTGATGCAGTAATTGAAAAACTCCCAAACTGATACTGAAATTATACTAAAATGTCAGCTATGGACATGAGAGACTTGTACACCACACCAAAAATAAGGTTTTGGTTTTATGCCACTGGTGGGTGCTCTTTGGGAGAACACTAAGTTCTTGTATCAGGCAGAAGAAAAATGAAAAACAGTCTTAGACACCCTAGAATTTATGGTAATATAAAATAAAAACTAATGCTTCAGAGTCTTAAGCCAATTTCTATATGTTGTATTCTATTCCTGTATTGGTACTGTCATGTTTTCAGCCAAGGTTAATACAAACAAAACAAAAACCTCAGAAAATCAGGTACAACTTATATAAAAACTCTTGCTGAAAACAAGTGAGAATGAACAGACTGTGTGATTTAAATGTTATTTTAAATTTTTGGCAGCTTGAGATTTACTTTATATTCCATTTGCTCCTTATTCTTTTAGTTATAGTAAGCAGGTTGTTTCTTTGTTGTGAAAAATGCTGTTGTTGCCAACTTTGTCATCTAAGCTTCATTTTTACAGTTCTAGTTGCATCAGTTTGTCAACATAAAAGCTAAAATATTCTGAACTCAATCAAGCTTTCTCAGGCTTGTCTCCGGAGATGGCATTAAGGGGTTTGGATAACCTTATCCGTTCAATACTGAGGATGTTTGTAGCTTCTGCTAAGTGCTCTCTGGTGATTCCTTTCAAAACTTTTAATGGACAGCAATATGTCTGTCTGATCATGTACATACTGCTTACCACATCATCCTAGGCACTTTTTAAAACAGCCTGATAATAGTGCTGCCCTCTCAGCCAGTTTTATATGGACCAATAACAGTAGCATAACAGGTAAAAAAACCTCAGACATTCAACACTACACATTATTTTGGTTATAGTTATTATTGGACTTTTTAGGAGGTATAGGCAAGTTGTGAAGTGTACTGCCTCCAGGAAAAAAAACCAACAACAACAACGAAACAAACAAAACCAAGAAGCATATCATACAAGAAAGCTCTTTCATATTCAGAAAGATGAAAAACATTGCACTAATAAAGAAATATGGTATAGAACAAGACTCACATTTGAACAACACCACTTATCTTGCACAGGTTTGAAGAATACAATTTAATATTTTATGAGATTTTGTAGATTTGCATTGGGAAAGTTACTTGTGTTAGGAAATACTATTTCTATTGTTGGGTGCATATTGAATTATTTCAGTGAAGTGGAACAGCTCTGATTGAGTTACCAAAAAAGATCCCAAACAATTTTTAAATGCAAATTCCAGTTACAATGCACCATTTTTTTTTTAGTTCTGCAGACAGCATGCAATCCTTTAGGATTTTAAATTACTGCACAGACAGATTTGAGGCTAAACTTAACACAATAACAGTTCCATTTTATGCTTTTGAAAGCAAATTATATAAGTTTTGCCACCGTTACGATTGTACTTTCTGTGATTGCACTGATGGGGCTGTCATAGAAATTTAAATTAGAATGTTTTATCATCTACTTCTTCAACAAAATCATACTCTAACATTTTGACATATCATTTTGGGAATCAAAAAGGAAGGAAAAACCAGCATTCTACCTTTAGCACTGTATGTTCCTACTAATTTAATTTTATAATGGAGCCCTCTGCATGGAAGAAGGATTTTTATTTTCACTTGAGGTTATAATTCTTTAGACAGACAACACACCAACAGAAGAGTGGGCCTGCTGGGATAGAACTATACATACTCTTAGCTGATACAATGCCTTTGATAGTGGCCTACACTCTATTAGTATATTTCTGACATTAGCCCTTTTGTGAGGTTAAAACCTTGGATGGGAATTTACACTCAAACTAATATAACTCCAGAACTTTCTTAGAGGGGTAAAAATAATGCATGAAATACCACATTTGAGCTTTAAAATGATAATACCAGGTTCAACCTCTGTCAGGAATGAACATCAAGCATACAAAAATTGCAGTTTTCTATTAACATGATGCTGTTTGATGGTGCAGCACAGAAAGTGTGAGCGGTCTTTCATTGGAAGAAAGATATACAGAGAAAAATTGATTTATTTACATGGGGGGGGGGGGGGGGATTGAGGAAGTAAAATGCTTCTGTGCACAACTACAGAACTACTTTTGATTTTGTTCCCAGGCATTGTTAAATGCAAAAATGCATAAACAATGTAAGGAGTAGAGCCTTAGTTGAGTTCTTATTAAGTTATACACAGTATAATTTATTTTCCCATTTATTTTTCTACTTAAACATTCAAGGACTGCAAGGAGATTGATGCAGATGTTAGCTTAGAGGCATTTTGTTGGGATAAAATGAAATGTTCAATGAAAACTATGAACACTGACTTAAGATCTTGAACATGCTGATCCCACACACAGCTCCTCCAAGAAACCAGATGCACTGGCCCATCTAATATTTTGTGACTCAAATTGCTATTCAAGCATTTCTGTGGAAATAGTTGGAAGATATTATCCTTTCATCAACTGACTCAAAGTTCTCATATTGGGCTAGGGAGAGAGTATCTTAACAAAGCTAGGAAAAGAAATAAAAACATCTTAAAAACAAAATAATAACAATAAAACCAAAAGCAAAGCAAAATTAAACAAAACAAAAACCAAACCCACAAAGCAAAAATTAAACCTAAGTATATTTTTTGACCATGCTCTGAAAAAAAACAAAAACAAAAACAAAAACACCCTGTAAACATCCCTTCATTTGTGATATAACTGCTGTTAAACAGAGTTGGAAGGGATCTTAAGGTATCAGCTAGTCTGTCTCTTAATGAAAGCAGAGTATGTTTAATTAAGTTATTTTTTCTTACAGGTGTTTTTCTATCCATTTCTTCAAATATTTCTTTGCAATTTTTTAACATCCAAAACAATTAAAAAGCTTATTTAGTGTTTTAATAATGTATCTCATTAAAAACTTTCTCAACTACTATCTAAATGAACAGATTTTTGTCTCAGTTCAATTATTTATTTTTCTAAGTGAAGGAGAAAACTTACCTCGTTGTGGCCATTTATTTTCTCATAATATTTTTTCATCCTGTCTATGTCTCAGTTTTCTTTTTTCCAGACAAACCCACATATTCTAAGCTCTTCTTTGAAATATGGACAAGTATAATAAAGCATGGGCCTCACAGTGTCATGCTGAACTCCCTAGCCTTTAGCTGTAGTGAAAGCTATTTCAGAGAGAACAGTCACGGTCTTTCACTGAATGCTGACCCATCGGCACATCTTGCCTTCACACTCAGTGAATAAAAGGGATAAGGATAATTTCCTCTTCACTTTACAAATGCTGTCTAGCAAAAGTTATTCCATGATACTGATCTTTTCTTCTTTATTAAGTCAAAATGTTATGTGATGTAGAGAGTGACCCATGTTGCTCAGTTAGATGAGAATTTACAAAAAAGCACTGTAAGAATTTTTTTTCCATAAAGCTGATGTTACCACATGCAGTATCTATGCTTCTTCCAGGGAATTTCCTCTATACTCAGACTGTAGGAGACCTAATGCAGCTACACAGATTTTACTGTAAAAAGGAAGAAAATATGAGAATTTTAGTTGCCTTCACAAGTGTGTGAGCATTAAATATTTTTTCCCTGTGACACACTTGAGATAAAGGGATTCATATAATTAAGACATCTGTTTGCACTAACGTAGTGAATGATGCCAAAGCATCATGCTTTGCACCATTACTTTCTCTGTTATTCTATTGTTATTCTGCAATTTCCAATCAGTGGATCATGGTTCTAAGCATGCTTCCTCATCACAAGTTTGTTGGTATAGTCCAGTTGGGCCATCTGGGATCAGGCTACTGAGAAAGACCAGGCTGAGAAGGGTCTTCTCTCTCTGCTCAGGGACTCAAACACTCCTTCCTAGCTTGCCTGGGCTTCTTGTTAGCATGCTAAGCAAGGTTACTCATCCTGTTGAGACAAGCCTTGATTTCCCAACTTGAATTTGAGCCTACCTGGACACCGAGTACTTGTCTGATCAGTTCTTGGCTGCTGACAGGAACCTGCCACCATGCACATGCTGGACTTGGTTTCTTGGTTGGTTACTGTGCCCACAGGATCCACAGAATTACCCAGAATTGTTAGGGTTTGTAAGGGCCTGTGCAGATTCTCTAGTTCAATACTCCTATCAAGGCAGGGTCACCCTAGAGCAGGTTGCACAGATGGGTTTTAAATGTCTCCAGAAAGGGAGATTCCATGAGCCTTGTAGGCAGCCTTTTCCAGTACTCTGCCATGTTCAATGTAAAGAAGTTCTTCCTCATGCTGAGGTGGAACTTCTGTTTTAGTTTATGGCCATTGCTCCTCATCCCATCACTGGGCACCACTGAAAAGAATGTGGCACCATCCTCTTGACACCATTATTTGGGATATTTATATGTTTTAATGAGACTTCTTCTCATACTCAGTCTTCATTTAAGAGATTCATTAAACTGTTGCCCAGGCACCCTCCCTTAGCCTTGGATTTTGGCTCTATATTCTGCCCAAACTCCGTGGTCCCTGACACAGAGTGTGGGAGCTAGCAGGAGTCAGCTACCACAAACAACATGGCATGTAGGTTAGACAACATTAATCTGGAGTCTTATGAATGGGATAATACAGATGAGGCCAGTCACCTGTTATGAATTTAACCAGTGTTAAATTTATAAATGTACATATATATATATACATACATAGATGTATACATACATGTATGTATAGGGAGTCTTAGAGAGGTCAGGTGATTTACATCCTACACTATTTGAAATTGGGACAGAAAAAAGTCTGAGCGCTCTGACAGAGCACACAGATTTATGTCAGAAATGAGATTTGATTGCTGTGGGTTGTCACACAGCTGCCCCAGGGGACATGGAGCAATGGCAGGAAGAACAAACTGGGAACATGATGTAATGGGGACACTTGGTGTTGGAACTGAAACTGTACGTGTCAGGTTGCTCATGGTGAGTTCAAGAGACCAGGTGGGCTCACTGGGGTTGGACAAGGAGTCAAGCTCTGGGCTGGGGGATGCACTCGGAGGCACAGAGTGCTAGAGGAACAGGAAGGGCAGGCCCTGACAGAAGGGCCACTCCTAGTTACATTCTCAGCTGCCAGCCAGCCAGGGGCAGTGGGGCAGCTCCAGGCACCAGACATTTCCCTGAGGATAGTGACAGGCTGAGGCTGCACCAAGACACGACCTAAGGGTAGGCCTGGCTCGCCAGGGGCATGGCTGGACAGGGCAGGGCAGTGGGAGCTGGAGACCAGCTCTGCTGCAGCATCACTGGGGCAGGGAATGATGGCACTGGGGGTGCCATGAGGTCCTGGGCTGTGGGCAGGGGTAGCCCTGAAGGGACCAGATAGGGACAGCCAGTCCTTGGGACCCTGTCACCTATGTATAACCTCTACACAGCTTTCATTTTTATAATATATTGTAGCTGATTCTCTAGCAGACCATTAAAAAAAAAAATCCCTACTTTTCATTTTAGTTAGAAAGACCAGATTTCAGAGTAATAAGTGGATTTCTAAATTCTGTATTTTTGGTGGCGATACACAGTTTATCTTTTATTGATAATCCTGAGCACCCAGCCTCAAAAATGTTTCTTAGCACTAGTACAAATGCTGAGTCCCTGTTGGAAAGAGAACGAGCAGAAATTCATCAGGAAGCAAGCGGTTGCTGTGCTAAAAGGAATGTCATCATGACAGAGAAAAATAGGAATAGACAACTGACACTGCAGATTAATTCATAACACCATAGAATCAATCACTGAGGTGTGAAAAGTACCTTAGACGGGTGCAGCCATCAATACCAGATTAACATTTCTCTTAGCTGCTGCTGATTTTCTTTCATAAAATGGTATGGGTGCTAGTGGTAAAAAAAAAAAACCTGACTTTATTCAGTATCTCAGCTCTTAAATATTCAGATTTCACTAATTTTTTATGGGTAATATGTATGCCTTTATTTAAATTATGTATTCTATTTTTTGGCTTTCAGATTGATATGTGGTTTGTTATACGTTTTTAGGTATTCTGTGCTTTTATTTAAATTTTTCATATGTTTCTTTTGGCACCTTATTATTTCTGCTGGAAAATAAACAGTAGCAGCACAGTTTCACACCTCAGCAAATAATCTGCAATTAAATCATCTGGACAAATGAAATGAGTTTATACTCTTCATGGAAAAGGTGGCTGAACTGCTCTCTAATTTGCAGGTCATTTATCATTTCCCTTTTTATTTTCAGGATTTGACAAGTAAGAATTTTCCACTTTCTGCTTCACAAAAATTGTATAATTGTGTTAGATATGCTCAAGATCACATATACTTTGAGAATTAATATGAAAGCAACTACAAACTACAGCCAATTCTTTTCCCTTTAAAACTGGATTTTTCCCATTTTCCCTCCTTTTGCAGGCGGGGGGAAGTGGTGGGTATTTAAAAAAAAAACCTAAAACTCTTTGAAGTTTTATTCCAACAGTTCTTGTGCGTTATTTGAAACTTCTCACCTGCTTGACATCTGTGTCTGTAGTATTCACTTAGTGTATTTTTACAGTCCAGAAAAAATTTTCTTGTTATTGTGCATACTTTGGGCAATGATACAATAGTGATTTAGTAGCAATTTATGAACGCTATTCTAAGCTTCCTGAAGTGGATCCAAACCTTATACACTGAATATGAAAGATACGGCACTTGAACACTCAGGTTTTTTTAATGTAAACAGCCTTGAATGTCACAATTAAGATGGCAATGACTTTCAGGTAACAGTCTTTCATTAATCCAGTGAAAGCACAATGGAACAGTTCCACAATTTATAGCAATATCATGTGAACCTTTCAAACACTCCAAACTCTGTCTTCCCCTTCCCTATATTTTTACCCCTTTTTCTGCATTCAGTATCTGTCTATTAGACCCTGTTCTGTCACTTCAGAAATGTATCAGTCTAAAAGACTGTCATGGATCCTGAGTTTTCCTGCGACTTCATGGGATTAGTTTTTATGTGCTTCTATTGAGACTGTGGCTACGTCTGAAATTTTAAGGTCTTTGATGTTTTTTGAAGATAGCGTGAACATTGCTTTCTTTTAAATTCATACCTATACTTTCGGCCAAAGAACTAAAAGTGGCATTTATAAAGTATTTAATTGACAGGAGCAGGTCTGAGGTTTCTTCTTGCCTGTTATAAAATAATTATCTATAAAAGCCATACAGCCATCCATCGGAGCAACATTTTTCTTTTTCTGTTCATGGGATTAGAGCTATTATTTCAGATGACCGTTGGTCATTGTAACCAAAGGCACTGTCCAAACTACTCCGAGACAGCTTTACATTACACAGGATAAATGACCTGCAAAGTCATGATACTGAAATCTGAAATAATCTCTGGTTTTATTTCCACAAGACTAATCTCTTGATTGGCATAAAGAAGTATTTTGAGCTATTATATTAAAATATTGTAATTATATTCTAACAGTCAAAGTTAAAACTAAAAAGAACCCCAAATTTTCATAGACATTCCATAGAAGCTACTGTGCTTTACTTGCAATTTCACGGCATGATATGATGGTAATAGGAGTGAAGATTAAAAATAATGGAAATTTCTTTTGATTGCTCATTGCAAATTCGTTTCCTTTAAAGGCTTACATGTGAGTTCAAACAGGCCACCTGCAGAAAAAACTGAAGACTAGTTGCTTTAAATAAATTATAAGGTAACAATATCCTTTACTTTGTCTCACTGAGTAACTGGAATTATCTAGGATTTCTAAATCGCTATGTATAAATCTTCACTGCAGTGTATGTTCATTAAATTAGGAAACTACATGCGAAATTTTAGTTGTTAAAAGTCTGAAAGAAGGAAACTTTTCTCACTCAGGAATGAAAAAATGTAAACAGTATTTACCTTGATTTAATTAGGCATTTTACTAAATTATAAAAAATGTAGGCAATTCTTCCGATCTACCATGTTCATGTTCACTTTCTCTGTTTTTAATAGCAGCCTTCTAAGACTGGGCAGATTATTAGATGTTTTGACATAGCCTCCAAGTCCACTATTGTTTCAGCCAGACCCTCTTGAATTCTCACAATCATGCTCCCCAGAACTGTCCAGATAGAGGACAAATATTCAATAAAGCAGTTCAGTGAAGTACTATGTAGATTTTACGATTATGCAGTTTTTTTCCCAATCTATGTGTTCAGCCTGGTTATCTAGTGCAGGAAAAAAAGCAAAGTAACTCAGTTTTCTCCAATTTATATTATTCCATCCCGTTCTACTGTAGAAACAGTTCCATCCAAAGGAGTGATCATCAGAAAAAGAGTGACTGTACCTATTTGGCTTGGTTAATGTTTGCTTCACATCTCAAGACCAAGGTATTCAGAGTACAAGTGAAATCCTGTCTTCCTGCAAGTCAGCGAGGAAGCACCCACTGACTTTACGGAAGATATAATTTCATGGGAGGATTCAGGCTAGCATTTGCCACATCAATAGCAGACTATAGCCCTAAACACTTCCCTTGTTAGTGTTAGTACCTCAGAAAATCTCACTGTCCCCTCTAGATCAAGAAAGGTGTATAAAATCTTTTTAGCAGTAATATTAGATGATTGTATCCTTTACCTACAACAGGATAAACATAGCTGTCTCACCCTTTTTACTTCTAACATATTTCTTTATTGTAGCAGGAAAACTGACCTCTGATTTCTACTTTCCAGTGGAACTCCCGCTCCCACCTTGCCCCTACATTTGGCCTAGACAAACATCCAGTGCAACAGATCTTTCTGGAGACTAATCAAAACAAATCCATCTGACCAAAGAACAAAGAATACGTGTTTCCATTGCTGGCTTTTGCTGGACTTCAATCTAATGTTTTTTTTCCAAGATGGGTGAAAGCAAGTTGTTCTGTCACTATCAGGCTTTCTGGTACAGTTTATGGAGCAGTATGTCTTGCTGAAGTGTATTTGCAATTTTTTCTTCAGCTCTCATTTCTTTGGATTTTAAAACATTTTAAAATAAAACTGTGTCATTTTATGTTTTTACCATGTCTATGCATCAGGAATTGCAAATAGTCCAACTATAGTCAGTAAAAAGAAAATTTCCTTACTTTACAGATGTGTTTACTTTTTCAACAATTGGAATGACACAGAATGGAAACTGCACTCAGAAAAGCTTGTCTCAGTCACAGGATTCATTTGCTGCAGCCAATGACCCCTTAACCTTAAATGACTGATTTGAACTCTACATATAAGCACATTTAAATGTCATAACCTACTCATTAGTGGGAAGAACAGAAAGATAAAAAAATTCCAAAGAAATGCTAATGGAAGGTTGATTTTGTATGCACTTGGTCACACATATCTTAGAGTTACAATACCATTGCTAAGAATAATTACTGAGGAGGAAAGAAAAGGACAGAGAGCTGAATTGAACTCTATGAAGTTCAAATGTGCAAACCCTCTCTGTTCCAGAAGTGAAGTGACATTCTCTGACTTGGGTGAGAATTTGCATAATGTGGAAAAGCTTGTTTCTTATCTTCACATAGTTGTACTTGCTCTGGAATTATCAATTTTCAAGGAGCATTTCAAAATGTATGCAAAAAAGGGCTGCTCTTGAACCTCTGTAATCTCATATCCATTTGGAACACACATCAGGGGGTTGCTAAACCTCTGACTCCCCCATATTACTGCTTACATGACAATGATCGACTTCTTAAACAGCTACCACAGAAAAATAATTAAAGGCAAGTTTGGAAGGAACAGAAATTGCTACAGAAATCATCTCAATGTTTGAAAGCAAATCATGTTTTGATACAAGGTCATAGTATGCAATTACGTGTTGCCAATGTCACATATCTTGGAAGAAGTATTTCAGAAAGCACAGGTGTGCGTCAGGCAAACAAAGCTATTTTAAGTGTCTGTGTTTGCTTTTCCAGTGCAGCATATTTCTATATTGCTTTCATCTGTCCATGTGGACTCTGCAAGGAATCAGGAAGATTAAGCTGAAGATATTATCAGTAACCGTAGGTACACAGAGACTTTAAAGAGTCCTATGACTAATATCCTCTGTCCCACATTCTATGATAACATGAACATTATGGGTCTGAAGAATCCTGCTAATGATGAAATTATTTTTGTTAAGAAAAATATGAGTAGAATTTTACTGAACCCCAGAAAGATTTTTAGAAGTTAACACAGCAGCAAAATACTGTTAAGAAAAGCTTGGTTTGGTTTTTGTTACTCTTTTGGCTTTTTCTTTTTCTTCTTTTCCTTTTCTCCTTCCCCCACTTTCAAATGAAAACCTGAATATTCAAATGGTCTAATTTTTCAAAAGGTGAGTAATCCCATTTCATTCATTGTCTGTAAGCACCACATTAAGAAAAACTGAACCTTTGGCCAAGTAAGCTTTTAGGCACTAAGATACTTTCCAATTTTGTTCCTCGATGTCTAAATCATTGTAGGCTTAGGGCTTTGATATTTCTCTAATGCAATTTCTTAGTTATATACTTGAGACAATATTTTACTTTTTCAGTAATGCAGCATTATGAGAAGAAATATATAAGAAAGTTATGTCCATGCTGCATTAGTGAGAAGAACATAGTGTTGGCACCAGTGAGTCTGAGCTATGAATAATTTTACTGGAGGTAAGCTAAAGGATTCAAAGTTATGCAGGAAGTATCACAAGATGTCTTCATAATGATGCTTGAAAAAATACCCTCACACAGATTCATTTATTTATGCTACAATTCAAAAGCTTCTGAAATAGCATTCAGCTATTTAACATCCACTCGAATTACTGTACACTGTGACTAATATTATTAAATAAAACCAAGAGCTCTTAATGGGATTTCTCACACTTTTCCAATTCTTACTATTTCTATAGTAAAAAAAAAAAAAAAAAGAAAAAGAACAGTTACTAAGTTTTAGTTGGTTTCCTGAGCATTTTCATCTGCAGAATTTGGTGAAAAAAATATTAACTTTCAAGGCACCTAAGAAATGTCACAGACAAGAAAAAGCATAGACTGCTTTCCACCCCTACCCCCCCTGTCTTTGTACAGTTGTCCTTGGCAAGATGAAATAAGTGAAATGAATCATGTGCTGTCACCATTATTGAGCAAGTCCTGATGGCTTTAGCTCGAGGTTAAGGTTAGAAAATCTCTCTGAATATTACAGTTTGCTTTCTCTCTCCATATCTCAGGCTGAAATGTCCTTTTTAAAAATCTGTTTCTCCCTCCTTCCAAATCGATGCAATCAGACTTCACTGAAAAATTGAAAAATTATGTTCCTCAGCTTTTGCGTGTTTCTCTGAAAGCAAACAAAAATTCTTGACATTTTCTTGAACTCCTCAGGTATGATTCCATATTATTTATCTAGAGGTATTGTCTTCACATTTGAATGCAGACTCTGTTTGTTCTTTTCCCTGATGGTAGACTTCTTTGCTGATTAATATTACTATATTAATACCACAATAATACTACTTTTTATTTCTACACACTTTCCAATTTTACACACACAGAAAAGCTATTCTGTTAATTCATTTTTTTTTCCAAAGTATGACTGGAGCAGATTCAAGCATTTCACGAAAATTATGCTATAGAAATTAAAAGTGGTTGTAGTGTAACTATACTGGAAACATATATGGTTGCTATTTCAACCCATTCATTATAAAATGAAGCAGGAAATAAACTCACATACTGCCAAGTGCTGTGATAAAATCTCAAGGCTGTCTCTAATCACCAAGGTCAAGAATCTATGTGTACATGCCACACCTCTATTCAGTTTGCTTTGACTGGCTTGATTTATGTAGAAACCTAAATGCAGGGTAGGAAGAGTGAAATGGTTTGAGAACATAACAGACTCATCTGGACCTGAGAACCTGTAAGTTGCTCTGTCCCCAGTAAAACAATAACATGCCGACAGCAGAGATTAAAAAGTAAATCAACTGAGAATAGATACCTAAAATTTCTTTATGAAAAAGGGCTGAAAATATCCACAGTTTTACAGGCAGGAAATAAACAAATAAATTGTGAGAAATGTGACTTGTGGAAGTCATGTTCTCTAGTGAAGAACAGAATAAAAAATGTAGAATAAAAAACACTCCTACCTAATTTAAAATTAATTTTATATAAGGATCCTGGTGACCTGCATTCTGAGGAAGAGAATGATGCAAGCATAAGTCAATGAAACATTTGCTTATGTGTCTGTGAATAACTTAATATGTTAGATGGGATACAAGACCAGGCCATTTAATTGCAAATATAAATATAAATCTGTACTTGTGCTTTCAGATCTGTTGCCTAAACAAAGGTGTTCAGTGCCATTTTTTTATGACACTATCCCACATATATACACCATCTGGCTTTCCAGAAAGGACAGGTCTCCTGGAGTCTTGTGCCGTATCTGACAGAATTGTGCAGATCTCAGCTGTCACTATACATATATAAGAGGACAAGTTAATAAAGTCCCTAATCAGTGTAGGTAATGGAGCTTTAGAGCTATTCAGCTGACCAAATGAAAGTGTCTAATTTAGGGTGACATGAGCAGCTTTCAAGGTAACACTGATCATACTGACCGAAGGCTTGATGCAGATTCACTTTTATACTATCTGAGATACAGAGAATCTGAAACATTTTAAACTGCATTGCTTTTCTAACTATGGGCAAGTTTACACTGAATACATTGATACTGATGGGTCCTTTCCAGCTTGAAATGTTCTACGATTCTCTGACTTTATGAAATGTAAGCAGTGTGAGTACTTATCTACATAGAGAACTGTCAGTTTGTGTCATTCTGTGACAAATGCAATTGAACTAGTGTGATTGAAACAAGCAGTCAGCAGAAGTGTGGCAAAAAGTTTACATCCTTCATTATGCAAATTTTCCATCTAGGGTTTTTTTCCCTTTAATTCCCTTAAAGCACATTAGAGACCATTTTTTTTTTTTCCTGCTAGTTTTAGTCAGGGCTTGATTCTGTTGCCACACCTGATTTTGTACATCATGAAGATGTTTGTGTGCAACCTGCTGAGCCTCTAGATGCTCCTCCAAAAGGCAATGATTCTTGTGTAACCTTGGTGCACTGTGTGGACATTTCAGGTACTTTAAGAGGTCTCTGCAACATACACTTTCCTTTAGGCAAGGAAATTAACCCCTAACATTTCACTATGAAAAAACACTTAAGGGTTTTGATAATGGCTCCAGCAGACAAAAATAGTGGCAATTATATGTAAAACACCAATTCAAACAAAGTTTATGCACTAAAAATGCAAACAATATTCTTAACTGGTATTTCTGGAGTAAGAAGACACAGTGGGTTAACAATCCAGTGACCTATTCTCACTTACACTCATCTGATACAGAATGACATGGTGCTCATGTCAGATTCTTGTCATTTAAAATGAAACACAATTTCTTTCCAGTGCCACTTCACACTGTGAAATGATGTAAATGAAAATTAAGCCTTGGATTTTCCCTACAGTGTGTTTTGCTGAGTTCTCACTGCAGTTACACTCACAGAAATTTAGAAGTTATGAGATTGCACCCAGTAAGAATGCTACTCACAATTTCAAATCCTATTTTAAGGTTTCTGATAATTTCATGCTGTGTAGGCTAAATCATAGAGAATGATGCAGATTGGATTTTCTCTTAGCAAGTTGAATGTTTGAAGTTAAAAGTATTCTTAAGAATATTTTTTTCTTAAATTTTTTTCTTTAATTTTAATGCTTCAGATTGAACTGGTTTGATTTCTCCCTCCTGACAAGAAAGTCAAATGAGTATTTTTGGATGTTTCAAAACAATATCCTTGTAAATGATGCAAATTATATATCTACAAATCCAACAAAGAAATTCATGATCTGGCACCTCATATGTGATGCAAGAGATCAGAGGGAGGTTTGAAAAGCATCACTCCATCTGGCCTTTTATAAAATGAAAGAACTATTTTGGATTGCAAGTTTTATAACTTAACATCTGATAGATATTTTTTCCTAGAGTTCTGCCAGTTTGTATAAGAGATTACTTAAGAATGGAAGGCAAAAATATTCTTTTAAGTATAAAAATTTTAAAAATAAATTTTAGAATTCTTCATTCATAGAGAATGCATAGAAATATTTAGTGACTGTTCTGTACCAGGGAAAGGGAGGAGCAGGGTGGGTATTGAGAAAGAGGCAGAGACGTTGCAGGCTTCTTTCTGGCTTTTAATAAGAAGGATCCAGCAACAAGATAAAATCTGTCTATTAAGACAGAATTAGAAGAGGAATATAGTTAAGTAAATATTACACACCTTGAAAAGCTGTAGGAAGAACCCATTCGGGCAACATCCATGCAGCATCAGATGGACACAGGAAGGATTTTCCCACTTCATGCTGCAGAGATCCTCAGATCCCTCTGTGGGATATTACATAACTTTTTTACAAGAAAACAACTGTTTTCATAAGGGACGTTCATATAAGGACTTCTTGCTGTAATTTTAGATGAAGACAAGGCATAGGTGATGTAATTGCCAGTACCAAGTGGGAGCTGTCTGGAGGCTCCTTGTTCTAAGTTTATCTGTAGGCAAGAGTTTTGTGCAGCCCAACAGAGCCTGAGGAGCACCCTGGACATGCAGCACAGTGCAGCAGAGGCTTGCAACTACTCAGGTTAACTGTATTGTGGATCAGTAATCCCTTTACTTGCAGCAGTTTCCTGGCCAGGATCATTACAGTGACTGAAAGTATTCTGGAAAGTACGATCATCTGAAAATCTCCAAGGTAATGAAATGTTTATCCTCTAGGTATATTTAGCCTTTAGAGAGTAATATGAAAAAGCCACAGCAGAAGCATGTTCCAGTCAGTGTAACTGAAACTGAGTATCCCTCAAGGACAAATTCAGCACAAGAAAATAAAATGGACTTGGGATCTTTCTGAAATGTCCCCTGCATAAATTTAGTTTAATTCACATGTGCTGGGAAAGAAGAACCCTTTGATAAGGAAATATATTATTATGGTCTTATGAAGTTAAATATAAAGAAGTCTATTCTCTCCACTGCCGTTCACCATAATTGGATTTCTGTCTGAATAGTTTGACTGAATACTGCAAGATCAACAAAGATGGAAGAATCTCATCCTAAATTTCAGTAAAAGTACCATAAGACAAGAGACATACATTCAAGAATCAGTTTTACTATATAAAATCCAATAATTTATGCTTTCATCTGCAGGATAAAAATTATATGAAAAAGGCTAGAGTTTTACTAGATAAAAGTACCAGTCTAACAGTCAGAATGGATGCATAACTGTCACTATGCTCCTCGTTATTTAGCAAGAAAACCTCAGTGATACATTAGCCATACAATAGGGGTTGCTATGAAACGAAGAAAAAAATTCTTGACAATAATGGAAGCTTACTTGTAACCACAAGGGAAAAAATGCTTAGGGGCTTAGTAAAGAATAAGGAAAGGTAAAGGAAAGTTATGATATAATTTCTCTTTTTTCTTAAAAAACCCACACCTATTTAGATCTCACCTCTTGTTTTTCAAGTCAATCCTTGGTTTATTTCTTTTCATTGCCAAAGTAAGGTTTTATTTTTTTTTAGGTGCTGCTGAACGTGGACTAGACATATACCTTTCTCCATTGAAGGTATTGATTTAAAATATGCAGATGGTCACCCTTACATTTAAATGAAGGCTTCTTTTGCTTTATAGGTCTCCAGATCAAACCCTCAGTGTTACGCTTTTTAGAGGAGAAAATCACTGATCAGACAGGTATTATATTGCTTTATAATGTATTTATATGCTTCACCAAAAATAACTTCCTAAACTAGGTCCTTCAAACAGAATGAGGAAAAATTACATTTAAATTTTCAGCTTTCTGATATGAACTGGATTTTGCCTACAGAACTGATGTTTGTTCCTAGAATTATGCTAGTTTAATGCTGAATGGTAATATTCAGATATGATTTTCTAAGCCATAGTTAAACTGGGATAAGAGGTCTCAGAACATATATACTAGTCTTACAGGAGTAAAGTTTTAAAGATGTATAAATATGAAATATATATGAGTTATTGTAAGACATTTTCCTTTACTGAAATTTTTAATGGAACTTAATAGGCATAAAATCATTAGGGAACTGTTGAATGTAGAGTTTTAATGAAAGTGCTTTGAAACATATAGAAGTATATTAAGAATTATGTCCATTAAAACTCTTCTGTACTTTCTGATGTGAAAATTTCCTTTTTTATCTATTTGTTATAATATTCATTTAGCTTTGGGTATAAAAGCTATGGAAATAAACAAAAATAGATTTTCAGTTGAGGTGTATGAGTAAATCTATGCACTTCTCTGCATCCAAGGAAAGTAAACCCTCCCTTGCTTCTTTTACGTTTTGGTCCTAAATGGAACTAAAGTATGACAATTATAGGTGACTAATGCATTGTGGGTTTATTCCTCAAAGAATACATATAGAAATTTTTTGTTTTGAAAGAAAAAAGATCTTCAAGTGCACACATTTGCTTGTAGGTAGCTATTTATTTTCATTGTCTGGAGAGTTAGATAATATTCTTTTTTGTAAAAACAGAAGGAACCTTGAGGATTATCTACTTTGAACACCCCTGTCATGTCCAGGGGCACCTTTCACTAGAAAATGTTGTTTAAAGTCCCATCCAACATGGCCTTCAACACACCCAGGGATGGGGTAACCTGTTCCAGTGTCTCCCCACCCTCTCAGTGAAGACATTATTCCTAATTGTAAATCTAAACCTGCTCTCATTCAGTTTAAAACTATTCTCTCCTGTCCTGTGACTACATATTTTTGTAAAACATCCCTCTCCAGCTTTCTTTCAGACCCCCTTTAGAAAGCTGCTAGAAGGTCTCCCTGGAACCTTCTCTTCTCCATGCTGAACAACTCTTAACTCTCAACCTGCCTTCATAGGAGAGACGCTCCAGCCTTCTGATCAACTTTGTGGTCCTCCTCTGGACTTGCTCCAACAAGTCCATGTCTTTCATGTGTTGAAGCCTCAAGCAGGACATAGCTAGACAAGAGTAGAGAAGAGGGGAAGAATCATGTCCCTCAGATAGACAGCAGAAGCCAAAGAGTGTTTTTACCCTGCTTAAATTTGGCATCTAGATCTGGTCAACTGAACAGGTCTCTATACTCCACTGACTATATTAGCTCAAATAAATGAGGCAAGATAGCTTAGGGTGAATGAAAATTGCATGGCTTCTATCCTTAAGAAATTGAAATATAACTTCTTATTTTCAGCTCAATAAGAAATTAAAGCCTATATGTTGATTACTTTTCCTAGTAATTAAATTATTTTGTGTATAAGATGAAGTAGAAAGAAGAGCCAAATTTCTGTACTTCCAATAAATGCAGTTTCCTGTTTCTAAACTGATAATGTTAAACAATTTTCAAGTTGTGGGGGAAGGTTGATTTTGGGCATGGTTTGGTTAGTTGGTTTTCTAAGCAATGTTGTTACTACTGCCACTGGCCTCTCAATATTCAGTTTTTCCTACTCATGTGATAAAATTAAAAACTTTGATTTCAGAAGAAGACACACCACATTTACACCAGGTTCCTGCCATACTCTGAATGCACTAAATATTGGCTTTGCTGTTACGATGAGAATGTTATTATTGTACCATCTTGGACAACTCACATGCATAGTATTAGACATTTTTAAATAGGTCATCTAACAAGAAACTCTGCCTATTCAAGTTGATGACAGTAAAGATTATCACCTGTATAAAGGTCAATTTCAACTTAGAACATATGCTTTATTTTTGATAGTGTAACATTCCTGTTCAAAGTTTTCTCAGGTTTTTTTTCTTTCACTTCTACAGAGCTCAGCTTATTTCAGCTCACCAAAGTAATTTTCAGGACTTTTTGTGGCTTTAAATAGTGGAGGATCACCACTTATATAGACTAGTTTAGTTCACATATATCTGCAGCAAACCAGGACAGCCCATCCTGAAAGTGAGACTTCAAACAGAATTGAAAGGGGGTTAATGTAGTACAAACACTGCTTCACAAAGAGAGAACATTGAATGTTGGAGATTCAATTGATTTTTAAAGATGATGTTAGATAAACTGTAAAGTAGTATTTTACACTAAATTTGCATGTGATCATATTTCTGGAGGGCCAGCTACTTGAGCTGTTTCAAAGTTCATACAAAAAAAATTTCTACTGAAATTGTAAAAATATCTGTTATTTTGTTTGAGATATGGCACTCTACTACCAGTGAAAAGCCTATATCACAGTTCTAAATAGCTTATTTAATATAGAGTTCTGATGCAGAAGTGTCCTATAGTCTTTGCTTCATTTAAGATCTTTAGTGCTTGAACTATAAGTTTAATCTCAAACCCAAGAAGTTATGTACAAGAATCAGTATCTTTGTTGAAGTAAAGTCTGTACTAACAAGTCTATTTGTTTTTCTGTAGCCAGTTTGCATGGTCTTGCACAGTGTTTTGCTACTTTCTCACTACACTGAACTAAAGAGACTGAAGGTATTGTGTTCAGTAGTTAGGCTACAGTAGATTATCAGAATAAGAGAACTACAAAATTATCCAGGTTGGAAGGGATGCCAAGAAATATCTAATCCAATTTTGCTTCAAAGGAAGGTCAACGCTGATTTCATACCAAATTTTTTGTCTTTATTCAGCTGAATCTTGAAGACCTTCAAGGCCAGCATTGTAAGTGTTCTTCATCCATTCATGGAACATCAATTCCTCTTGTTAATTTCCAGGCTGTGTGCATCTGTGCACAAGGATTTCATGTAGGTCAGCTTCTAATGTTCTTTATCACTCACAAGACCTCCCTTAAACACATCACCCTGCCCTATATACACCCTTGTCTTACCTTTCTTCACTTAACTGAAAGCTCTTATCACCATCTGATGATATGAATGGTTTATGGTCTTCATCACCAGTCTAGCAAGTCCTGCTTTCAAGAAGATTCATCCACACTTTGTCAAATAGATCTCATGTCTCACTAGAAGTCTTATTCCTTAGAAATCCGTGTCATAAAAAATCAAAGCACTACTTGTGACAATACCACGAATCTGCTTGTTATTTCAGGATACTTCAGGACCCTCTGCCTGAGGCTTTTTCATCATACCCAGGACCAAGGGGAAAACCATCTTTGTCATCACCTCTCTGTACTCACTCCTGATTGCTCCAGGTCTCCCTTGGCAGTATTATTGGTGCACAGATGGATGAGCAAAAATCCGAAGGCCGCATGAGACTCATCATCCTCTATGCAACATTCTGGATTCAAGCCCCATCAAAGAATTAATCTCCTGTGGCAGCAGTTCTGGTTGGCAGGTGAGTGCTTTTATCCCTTGCAGAACAGAGTCTCAAAACACCATTGCCAGCTGCTTCCTCTCAGCACTAATTCTTGGTTCAGGCCCAACTGGCTCTGAAATCTATTCCAATGAAGTTCCTTCCCTTTCCTTGGCTACTAGTGCAATGTATGAATTCTGTAAATTCAGACGTGGAAGTCACGGAGCCTTTCTCTTGCTGATAGAAGGCACAAGTCCCCATCCATATCTATCTCAGGAGTACCCCTCTTTCTTTTGATTCTGTAGGTCATCCTCGTGCCTCTGCAGATCTACAATGATCATACAAACCTCCAACTCATCCTCCCTGATGTGTCACTGTCTGATTGCCTTCCCTCACAAGGGAGGCCACCATTGCTCTCACTTCACCCTGCCCCAGATAAGGCAACAGATATGAGCCCTGGGAGGCAGCATCCTTTGTCTGATCATGTGTCGGACCCATGACCTCCAGTGTGCCAGGGTTCTTACTCCAGCTGAGGCTGGACACTGACCCTGGTGAGGATGCCACCATTGCCATGCAGTCCTGCTGTCTGGAGGAGAGTTCCTGGATCCCTTTGCACCCACTGCAAGATAAGTGTCCTACAAACAGCCAAAATACCTGTAAGCTTGCTGATCTTGCTGGGCACTGTGTGCTGACTCAACAGCTAAACAGACACCCTCATTTCAGAGGAACAGTAGGTCACTCACTCATCAGAATGCAGTTGTTTAGCAAACAACTTAAAACCAGTTTGGTTTAGCAACCAAAAAAAATATGAACGCAAAGAGACCAGTGTCCTGGGATTTGCATATTTTGTAATGAAATTGATTAGGGAACTTACTTAATTGTCTTTTTTTTCCCATACCTTATCTTAACTTCAGAAATAGTTGAGCATACATTTATTTATATCTAAAATATTATGATCATAAAAATAATAATTACTAATTTGATAAAGTTAATAATTACTAATTTGATAAAAAAATCAGGACCAAAATCTGCACTTCACAAAATCAAAAGCTCTGAATATTCTAAAGGACATGGAAATGACATTTGAAGACTGAGCGAGCTTTTTTCCTCCATCAGTTTTACAGGATTATTTTTCAGTGCAGTTTCAATTGATGACTAGAGTAAATCTTCCTGCCAGCCCACAATTTTCTGGAAAACTAATTATTTTTCATAGGTCAGGTAGGTAAGAATGTCTATTTTTAATGTTCCTGGAATCTCATTTTTTATGGCCTTGTTTTCCGCTGCTTACAGTTTTGCCAGGTTTCAAACATTGGAATGAAATAGCTATGTATGATGTCTCCTGATTAAATACTCTTCAAATACTTTTTCAGAACCTGGTGGGGGAAGTGGGGGAATAGTAGGTTTCCCTCCCCCCTCCGACCTCCCCTGCCAAACTCTCTGGAAGCGCTAACACATTCTGTCACCTTTAGAGGCAAGAATGTTTTCCCATTTAATTTCCCAAGGTGGTCAACTTGCTTTTTATTGCTCAGTTAATACCATCAAAGTATAATAACTAGACAAGTCCTCATATATTTGGTCTTTTTTTTTAGAATTCTATGATTCTCAATTCTGAAATTGTTAACTGCTTTGATCATCTGATACTTTGCAACTGTCCTGTACATGCACCTTTCTCTGAGAAGGGCTGAGCACTTGTTAATGGAGTAATTTAAGCAGTTAGAAACATTTTCCTTAAGTCATTCATTGTGACTGGAGCATTTAAATAAGGAAGTTTAGGGGATTTTGTAGTGCTCCTTCTGTTTTCTTTATTAACAATCAGAGCCAAAAAAAAAAAAATGAGAATGAAAAACGTTCTTAAATAAACCCAAAGAATAAGGAAGAGGTGAGACAGGTGTTACAGGATTCAGAAATTTGACTGGAGGACTGAATTTTTACATTCAGTGAATTTTGTTTTCTCCTTCATAGCTGGATTCTTTTGTATCTTCACTTTGATACAGATGAATGTTGAAATGTATCTCTGAAAAGGTTGCTGAAAATAGTTTGCTGCTTTAAACAATACAAAGCAAATAAAAAAGCAAACAAAAAAAGTCCCTTTCAGTGTGGTTTAGGGTGTGTGTATCTTCTACTTGCCTGTGAGTACCTAATATGAAATGCAGAATTTATGTATTCATGTATATATATTTATATTTTCATTGTTTAAATTAAAAGGTTCTACATTTCTTATGTTTGATTTGGCATAAACTTGTGGTTTATACACTGTAAACACACAAATATTGCTAACTTATTCACACAGGGAGGCATAAACCAGAAAAATATAAGTTGTCTTTTTTTTACTGTTTCCAGTAATGCTAAGATTCTTTTAGATAAGTCAGGTAAAGTGATGTGTAGCTTCTACAACCTTCAGCATGATCTTATCAGTGTAATATTAGGAACATTAATCAAGAAGATATCTGAAAAGAAAAATAAAAATTTTCCTCTTCCGTAGTAAGTAATGTATGGACTTCTCGCCAGATGATACGAAGCAAAGCACTTTTGGCTATCATCTAAATTACATAATTCAAAACTACTATTTTGTGCAGAGTAGGAATTCTGTCCTTGACAGACTATAACTCATGAGCCCTTTGTTGTGAAGGAAAACAGAATGCTGCTAAGGAAACCATTATTCGTTTTACCTAGGTTATCTCAAAGGAAACATATGGTTTAATGAGATTTGAAATGATTGGGCCTTGATAATTGGTATTCTGGGACTTCAAGATTTATAAGGTTAAACAATATTATCAGCATTAGAGTTTTAAAGGGTTAAAAATGAATGAAAGGTCTTTTCAAGGTTATCTATTAAAAATGGTACAGTTAGAGCACTGTGAAATGCTAGATACTACAGCAGTACCTCAAACTTCTTCACCAGTCAAATCAGAATGATTTTTTTTTCACTTATTTATCACACATATAAAAATACATTGTGTCAACTGCATGTTCTTTAGTGTAAAATGTACAAAGAACCAACAGCTGCTGAAAAGACCAAGAAGTCTGAATATGAGCATGTCAAACTGCCTTTCTTTCTGAACCCTGAGAGTACTCTTCATTCATATTGTGAAATTTAACAAAGGACAATAAATATTAATTTTTTACCCAATAGACTGAAATAAGGTTTGTGTTTAACCTGCTGTGTTCTGTTCTTTGAACAGTGAAAGCTCATATCTTCCAGGTGAGATATGACAGCAAAGTTCATCTTGTTCAATAAAGATCAAATTGGTATATTTTCCAGAGACAAAGTTCCAGACTGAGTGGGGTCAAAGTTTTCTGTGAGTCAGTAAAATAGATTATGGTTAATGCTCTTTTGATGTGTTTGAGACCCTGCTTATTTTCTCCTGAAATCCATGGAAAAACCCTGACTGACATGTTGAAGTCTTGAACTCTTGGATTTTTCTCCATTTTGTGAAGTAGGCAATAGAATAATAAAAAAGGTCAATCATACACATTTCACTCATGCAGCCAGTGATTTTACAAGAGAGTGTAATTATTTGCATAGCAACTATTTCTCAGATGAATAATACCTTGAAGATCAGATCCTACACTGTAAAATATTTAATGATTTCTAAGGATAAAATTATTAAAAAACCCCAGCTTCATCACAGCATTTTTAAAAACAAATGCATTTATAATTTCTAAATGTAAAAGATGCCTTTGCAACAGAAGCAACTGAGAGTTTGGTGTTGACAATTAATTACAAGTGCTGCTCCTAGTCTAAAAATTTGTTGGTGAAAAAAAAAAAAAAGACAAATTTGCCACCTTTGATTTTTATTTCTCAAAGCCACTTTTTAAATTAATGATCATACATTTGTTGTAAGTTGACTAGTGAAATGAAGACTTAAATTCTGCAATAATGTATATTATACTGTAGATAAAGTGCTAATATGGTAATATGCATCTGGGTTTTGTAGCATTTATTCCCTAGTGCTGAAAAAATAGGGATTTGTTCTGGTTTAACCCTGGTCAGCAACCAAGCCCTATGCAGCCACCAACTATCTCCCCCACCAGCAGAACTGGGGAGAGGTAAAAGGATAAAATTGGAAGGGTAAAAATATGATTTATTGTTGCTAGGAATGGTTGACCTTTTTGAAAAGAACATTTCAGGATAACAGAGGAAACCCATTCAAAGAGCCTAATCATTCAAATCTAAACATATCTTGAACATAATTTTCTACTTCATTCCAAAAGTGAAATATAAAAAAACACTGTAGTATACTGTTCCTTGCTATTTCACATAAATTTTTGCAGCACAGGATAATGAGAACAAAGCAGACATAATAAAAATAAAAAACTGCACGTTGATGCTCTACATTTTCAGTTGCATCTTTCAAGTCATTGAAAAGTGAAGGTGAATATTCTATTAAGGTCATATATAAAAAAGACAAACTAAGCAGTAAAACTGTTTACCTAATGAAATAATAAATCATAAAACCAATATAAAAAATATTTTTATCTGCAGTTTATAGGAAGACCATTAAGAGTCACAAATGAATCTGTTACTAGGCAAAAACAAAGGCCTTTAAAAATTAAAGTAAGAAATGGATGTTTGATGGATTTCCAAGGCAATTTCTGTTGGATATGTATAGTAGGTTAAAAGTGTATGGTCTTTAATTAGTAATAGCAAAATTCAAATCAACCAAGATTTTACAGTTCAGTTTCATTTTCAGTTCCTACACTGCATTTGACTATTTTGCAACAGTTCTAGATTCAAGAATGTGCACAGAGGTATATTTGTGACATACAGAGGAAGGAGGTATCTACCTGATGCATAAATACCTATGGGTACCTAATCTCATTAAATCTTTGTACAAGACAATTTTCTCACCATTTTTTGTATTTTAAAAATGATGAAAGGAATGTTGATCTTTACCCTTGGAAATCACTATGCTTACAGGAATTTAAAATAAACATGTCAATCATCTTATTGTGGTAGAGCATATGGCAGAATGAGATGAAAAGCTTCTTGAAGTGAATAGACCTCTAGGTCGATTTTTTTCCCCTATTGACATTTTTCCAAGCACTTTTTCTTTTCCTTATTCTCAAGTGTCTTTTTGTTAATTTTTTTCTCTGTATTAACATGATGTAATTTTTCTTTATGGAAAGTTTCAGTGTTGGTTCCATAACTTCTATTTATATATATAAATGCATGTGCTGCATTTATGTAACCATTCTAAATATCTTGTCATTTGCTTTTGTGTAATCCTCTCAATCATTAAATTTTTAAATTATGCAATGTGGGTACTTTAATCTTAGCTCATCAATGTTTCCTTATAATACCTTAATAATTTTTGTTGTTTTGAAGTCGGAATTTTACTCTTCTGTAACAAGGGGTGGGATTCCAGATTGCACAAATCTATATTTAATGATGGGATACAGCTCCAGATTGTAGACAACTAAATTTAGGTATTTACAATCTGGAGCTGAATTCTATTTCAGTTTTGGGTGAGTATGCTGAAGATCAAAACATGATAGTGCATAATTTCTGAGGCTGTGTTTAGCTTCTAAGACTTGATTTCTTATTGGGAAAGGGAGCAGGAAGAAACTATATTCTCTTCAGAGTGAAACCATCAGGTCCTTAAGACATGACTACAATTCACTGATCAGTGGGCCAGGTGTCAGTGTGTCAAAGAGCGAGAGCTCATAGCAGAAACCAATTAGTTGAGGTCTGCATGGATTAATTTGCTTGTTTTACTTTGTTATTTTGAAGTAGACGCAATGACATCACATATAAATTCTCACAGTATTTCTGTCTTCTCCCTTGTGATGCCTATGTTGTCTACATTAGGAGTATATTCAGAGATGGAGAAGACACAGCCTGGTGAGGAATTTCCTGTGTAAAGTCTGTCCTGATCCATACACTTGTCTGCCTATCCTCCTTTCAGAGGATAAGTGGACTTAATGGAACTGATCTTCACCACACATTCAGGTAGCCTTCTGTCAAGCACAGAGTGGTAATATCCCAGCCATTTTCATTAAACAGTCCAGATTAGGAAAATGAATTATCCTGTTGGTCGGACCTTTTACCTTGAAAGTAGATCATGTTCTGTGATTTTATTTTAGCCAAAATAATTTTTCACTTCAATTACCTTATAAGGCCTGAAAACATTCCCGGTGCAGTCCTTTTCCTCCAGTTTTACTACTGAGTAACCAGAAAACTGGCTGCAGCTGAGAATCCTGGAATGACAGCAATAGAAGTGGAACAAGTGAAAACTAGCATGACTCTGCTATCTAGTAGCTCCATCAGCCAGGAGAAGACAGACTAAGGCTCTTTTCCCTGGTTTATTGCAAGTTTTTTTTAAAGTAGCAGACATAAACACAGCTCCGAGCAGGAGTTTTTGGATGAATGAACTCTTTTGCAAACCTTCATACGATTCCTTNATTTATATAATATCAATATTAATATTAAACAACTGGTTATTTGTTATTAACTTTAGTTGTATTTATAAAATATTCTTATTAAATGTAATAATAATTGCTATTGCTATTGTATTTTGACTCAAATTTCCCCCACATCTTTTCCCTTACATAATTCACTACATTTATTTTCTCACCCTACTATCTACTAAATCTATTAAATTGCTGCCATTGTGAAAAAATAAAAACACCAGAGAAGGGGAGAAGTCCACTACTGTACTGACCATCTTAAAAGGGCCTCTGGAAAGAAAATAAGTGAGCTCAGGCAAATGGAATAATTTTTATGCCATTGGTTATAGGCACAGTTTGCAGAAGTGAGAAAAATAGATAAGTTTTTGGAGACTCGGTCTCTGTGACTGAAAACTATTGGAATTCTAATCAGTATCTTATTCTTTGCTGCAGATGGGGTCAAAAATTATGACACATTCTAGTTCAGCCATGTGTGTTGATAAGGACTTTGTTTAAACCAATCTTCTTATGAGCCCTAATGAAATAATAACACACAACTAAAGTTCCACAGAATGGAAAATAGTGACTCATTATTATGCATAAATTAAAAATAAAGTGAAAGTTTTTCTCAGAAAGCTATAGATATGGTGATTTTTTAAAATTTAATTATAGGACATAATTCAGAAAATGGTCTTGCTTCTATTTTTAATTTATTAGGGGAAATATACCACTGTCATTACTTTCATGACTCTTTTTATGATTAAAATATTATGGATGTGATGCTGTTCGTTTTATAAACACATTTAAAAGCATATTTTAATCATAGGCAATAGCAATATGAAATAGTCTGTGGATATTTCACATTAAATAAATTATTAAGACTTAATTTCTTGTCAGACTTGTGAGACTGATCCAAATTTTTACATCTCAAAATTTGCCACAGGAAGATGACTCTGAACTGCAAATCAACTCTATTGTTATACATCTTACTTCCTCTTCAGACAGGTAATATATCCAGAAACTTTTAATGACATTTCATGATGATTGCATAAATTAGCAAATTTCCAATGGCAATTAATTTTTTTGTAAAGTGAGCCTGTATCTTGTTCCTTCTCTTTAGACTTCTTTGTCTCTAAATTCTATAAAAGTTTAACTTCCAGATTCTATGTTTTTAAGGTCCTGAGAATTTAAAAATGGTATAATAAAACCACTGAACCTCAGATGAAACTCTTCAAAGCTGAGCAGCAGCTGATATTAGACTTGTAGAATTGCATATTTTTATTTAAGCATGTCCTAAGTTTGCATTGTTCTTCTCTGGCAGGAAATTACTGAAAGCATGCAAAAGAAAGTCTTTGATTTCTCTCCTGATTTCTCTTCTGCAATCTGGTCCTAGATTCACCCAGAATGGTCACTAGAGGAGAGAGTGATGGATTTGCACCTGTAATGTTTGGCCAGATGTCAAGTGGAAGCTTACACATCTCTAATAGCTGTAGAAAGCTTTAGAGTACTTATCGAAACTTATGGAGGTTTTAACACTTAACCTCTTGGAAGTCTCTCCTAAGAATATGCAAACTACAGGGTTTCTTAAGCTTATAACTAGGTCAAAGAAGGACAAATTTTCACAAGAATGTACAAAAAAAAATAGAGTATGCAAAACTCAATTTGCTGCCAAATTTCAAGTCCCTATCCTACAGCTTGGTGCTATAACAGCATTCCAAAGAATAGATTGCCAGAATTCCTATTAGCATTAAAAAATCCAAAACATGAAACCCACAGGGTTTTTCCTTAGGTTCATGAAACAGCTGAAGCATTTTCATTGGAAGATAAAAGTACCCCTAGCATCATAAAAAGTTCAGCTTGAAGTAATTAATTTAATTTGTTGAAGTCTGAATAAATGACTTTATAGGCATCTGAAATCCAGTCCTAAAATTAAAGTTTCAGGGTACCTTGAAAATCGTTAATTGACCTGCTAGTAACAGAATAGAAAACAAAAGACAAGCCTGAGCAGCATGTTTCTTTCAAGTCATGAACCTTTGAATTGGTAAACTCTGAGTATAAATGCCACAATAATCTCAGCATGGAGTCAAAAACAGAGATATTTTTATGTCAATTAAGTCAGTGCGATAATTACCTGACTAAAATTATTGGTATTCAAACTATCAGCAAAATTTTCAATACTGAAAATAAATTTGCCACTGTTCTATCAAGGAAATCTATGTATTTCATACATTCCAACTAGCTTGTTTTTCCTCAATTTCAGGTTAAATTTTCAATGTATACACCATCTTTTGATACTACAGTGATAATTTATTGATGAGAGAAATCATCAGTTTGTTGGCTTGAAGAACTAAAACTCAGTCGTGGACCAGATCAAGACATGTTTCATCACTCAGTCAGTGGATGGTTCCTGAAACACAGCTCTGTACCATTTTTACTGGTAGATATTTCCTACATATGGGGATTCATATAAGTCTCAAGCTCACAGGTATTGTTTAAATGCAGCAGTTTTCATGTCTTTGAGTTGAACTGCAGCTTTATTTCTATTATTATTTTCATTAATACTGTTTTAAAAGGTGTCCCTTCTCTTTTATGCATAATATTTTCACTGCAGAATGAATTTTAAAAAATTACAAGATTAAAAGGTTATGGTTGGTTCCAATTTAGGTCTGAGCCTTAAAACTCCAGCAGAAATGACAAACTTAAAGCTAGCAGGTTGGAAGAAGAATGTATTGAAAGGGTAAATGGTCTTGGTAAACTAGGATTATAGAACATTTCCATATCCATCTATTGTAACAATAAATTAGTACTCTTTTTTCAAAGACACTGAAATGAAGAGGAATTATTTCACATCTCTGAAAGATAGGTTTTAAAATAGCTTTATTTATATTTTATTGGTCAGATTGCACAACTCTTTACCTGATGTTCCTTTTTCTGGAACATGTAGATAGGGATCAAAACTTAACTAATTCAGGCTAGGGTTTCAAACCAGCTTCAGAGAAGTTTAGGTTGTTAAGATACATCATGTATAACAGCGCTTGTTTAGAGGAAGAATGAGGGAAAAGCAATAAAGTATGTAACAATGGCTACTTTTTTTCTGGTACACAGGGTTAAAGACATGCCTTCTTCATTTGCATTTTATAGCATTTTTGTTTGCTAAAATTGTTCCCAGCTCTTTAATTTCTTAACAAAATAGTATTTGCTGCCTGCAGTCATCCTGGTTTTAGGTTTAGTGTGGTTTTTTTACTTTTGGGAATCTGTGTGTGTGTATGTCTGTGCGTGTTGTCCCATTCTACCTATTACTCTGTTTTGTTTCTTTCCATAAATGTTTGTATTTGGCTATAGCTGAGCCATAATCAATCACTGGTGTGGCAGACTGATGTAAATATTAGTTGACTTCAGGACTGCTGTGGAGTTAATCAATGATGTTTGATTTAACATGAGTCACCTGCTTAGCACATTCTGTTCTTGGCAGTCTTCTGGCCATCATTCTTTGTAAGCAGCATCCTACTTTTCACTAAGAGGTAAAAAGGGTGTGTGTGATTATTTATTTGTTTGTTGTGTTTGTTTACTTATTTCAAGAAAACAGTTATGTTTATAGGATAGAGAAAAGCAAAAAAAAAATCCAGCTCTTGAGATGCTGTTGAAATAGGATATTCTGCAAGAAATTTGACAGAGACCTCTAGCATTTACATACACAAAAAAAAAAAAAAGTTGAGGGAATCATTCACACCAAAACCATAAAAAAATAAAGAGAAAACTATTCATTTCTTTATTCAGTCAGTCCGTGAGTTTTGTCTACACTTTTTCTAAACATTAAAAAGTCCTGGCAAAGTGAAAGCCAGTTTGTCATTTTGAGGGGTAAAAAGAAACAAAACCAAAAAATTCTACTTCATTCCAAAGTAACATCAAAATGGTTTGGGCCTGTTTCTTTGTTTTTTCTTGCCGTAAGGATTCTATCCTAATTTCTTGAGAAGAAACTAGATCTGAGTTGAATGGATCAACATTTCTGAGTCCTGGGTATGCATCTGCACACAACATTAAGGTGTGTTAAAACCTAGCCGTTTTTATTTGATGCTTCAATCCACAGAGATTGATGTCAGCAACATCCAGTACAGTTAATGGAATTTGCTGATCTGACTGAGAAAAGAGGCAGGTACTGATAAAGCTTATGGATTTCTTTTAATCACAGGATTGAAGATAAAGAGATTGAAAGCTAGTTTACAGGTTTCTCTTTCAATCAGATCGATGTAAAGGAGAGATCACTTGAAGGGCTCACTTAATCTCTAAGGGCAACATCAGTGTCAAGGATAGAACTGTCACAAGGGTTATTATGCTTAGCAATTTCCCAAGAGTTTAGATTGATCATATAGCTTACAATGGTAGGTAGACCTCCAAAACTTTGGCTTCTGAAGTCAAACATATGGCCATGCAAACGTGCAACTGTTACTAGAGTGCATATCCAAGCACAAGAACAGGATTTCTCTGAGCTTGCCCTATTTGGCAACAATAAACACTAATTCTTATAAAACATTAATTGTCCAGCATAGATACTTGCTGCTGGACACATCTCCCAGTTCTGCATCAGCCTGAAGCAACTTTTCATATCTTTAGTATTCAGTTCTCATGGAAAATACTCTGCAACACTTCAGAAACTTTGGTTATGGTTTATTTATCATCAGCCTATAATTTTCAGCATTCGCAGCCTAGATTAAGAAAATTGTAATGAGGATTTCTAAAGTTTTAGTAACTCTGTCATAGAATCCAGAAGAATTTGACAGTCATTTAATACAACATATTTGTGTTTCATTCTGCTTATTGCTGGCTGAGAAACCTCATCAGCTTTTAACTGATAGTAAATTATGGACATCTTTAAAAAACAGGAAGATGTGGAGACATCTGGACATAAAACCTTTAATGAGAACTCTTTGTATCAATGAAGGGAAAAGAATGCCTAAAAATGTTCATCAGGAGACAGATTTATAGAAGACATAAATACAGGACCTTACAAGGGTAAGCAATTGTGACGGCTGGCAGGGAGCAACTACTGAGGTAGAAAAAGATGAGGAAAGCAGAAAAAATAATAAATCAATGTATATTGATTTGTATCAGAGCAGAGTCCCAAGAGGAGTTCTCCTGATTACTTTGACTGTATATGAATTCTTAGTCAGATGAATTGAGAAAGCCAAGAAGCTGAAATTCCTCATTTCTTCTTTGTGGAGCAAAAATAATATGCTGGATAGTTACTTCGTATCACAAATATAGTCCTGTGAGATTCCTCATTACTTCAACTTGCAATATTTTTCATGTATATTTTAAAAGTTCTGCATTCTGGTGGTAGAAAATACTGCTCACCACCTTTTGGGCTATCTTTTGGCTTAACAGTTAAAATTATGAAACAAGGACTGCAAAAATTAGACTGCAAATTAAATTAAATTAATTATATATTAAAAATAAATCCTAGTGGTGTACAGTTTGATATCAATGCAAAGTGCAGGTACTCAGCACCTTTGGAATTCATCCCTGAGGTCTGATTGTTAGTGGAAGATGAAGGAAAGGAAAGATTAAGGAAAAGCCTACGTTAATAAAGGCAGGTCAGACTGATCTAGATCCTTTTAATGGAAGGTTAAAGCGTGGAAAGTTGCTATGTTTCTAGGTGACCTGGTCTTTTTTACAATATTGACAGAAGCATACACCATAGCAGATGATGGTGTTTCATTACAACACAATTGTGTGTCTTTGTATTCTGTAAAAGTTTGATAGAGAAAATAATGGCAAGGCCTGCAAGGCACTGTGCTTAGACTTTAAAAAAAAAAAAAAAAAAAAAAAAAAANAAAAAAAAAAAAAGAAATAAACAAATAGGAAAGAAGTAACAAAAACATAGTGAGTTGGTTATTAACATATTTTTTTGGCATCTGGAGGTAAACCATGTCTGTAACCTTCTGAACACAAGTGATATGTGATCTGTAGAGCAGAAAAATAAACTGAGGCACATTAAGTCATTTCATAAGTGGTTGCAACCATCAGGTCACAGAACACATAGGACTGTAAAACAATGGCAGGACATAAAATACATTTGTATTGTGCATTTGTTTTACAGATAAAACTCACAATGCAAAAAAATACTTTAATTTATTTGCTTTATTTATTTTTTCTTTAAGTGGAGCTATCTGCTGAAAACAATAAATATAGACCAATGAGTCCTAATCTCAGATATATAACATGCGGCCTGAAACATCCAAAGTCACAAAGACACTTTTCAGAAGTCAAACTACTAGCCGCAACACTTTTAGTAAAATGAAGGAAGACTGAATTGGATATTTTGGGCCCCATTTTGCAAAAATGGAGGATGCAGAAATTCTATAAAGTTAAAAACAGAAATATTTTTCAAGTACTTACAAATTACATATAAAAATATAGTACTATGTGTAATTGGTACTGGACATTGAAGTCTATTAAATATGTGTTGTCTAATGAGAAGCTCAATTTTCTGATGTGCCTATTTTGTTCTTTAAAAAAAGCTAAGTAGTGTAATCTCTGAAGAGAAAGCAAAGCATAAAGTACTTACCATGAAATACTTTTCAATTTACCTGGAAATATCTAACTAAATAAAACTCACTTAGAAACTGGAATATGTTTCACACATCAAGAAATCAGAATGGGAAGAGTGTGACAAACTTAAATCCCAAGTAATAAACTACACTTGAGAAGAGCTAAAAACCCATGGAGTGAACATGGAATGTAGAAACTAGTTAGAAAAATACTACTGATGAAGAGCTGAACTTATGCCAAGCATCACCGGATATTAAAAACTAAAGGTGGTCAAAAATATTATTGAAATTCAAGAAGGATAAATTTATTTAATATTGACTCCATAGTTAAGTGCTGAGAATTTTCTGTCTATAAAGGCTATTAAAATACATTTCAGGTAGGCATAAATTGTGGTTTAACCCCAGCCAGCAACAAAATATCACTCACTTGCACGCGTGCTCAGCCCTCACTCTCCTCCCTCCTCCCTGCCCCAGTGGTGGGATAGGGAGGAGAGACAAAAAAAAAAAAGGTAAAGCACATGAGTTGAAATAAGATCAGTTTAATAATTAAAGTATGATTTTCTGTGGTATAGAAGAACCTTTTGGCCAGTTCATGTCAGATATCCTGGCTGTGCTACCTCCTGGCTTTTGTGCACCTTCTCATTGACAGAGTATAAGAACCTGAAAAATTCTTGTCTTAGATAGAGTAAGTACTATTTAGAAAGAAACACAACTTCGCTGTATTATCAACATTGTTCTAACATTAAACCTAAAGCACAGAACCGTACCAGTTACTAGAAAAAAATTATTTCTAGGCCAGCCAAAACCCAAGCAATATATCTGATAAAATACCATGCTGCACCTTGGAACACATAAGCAGTGTAAGTAGCATACATTTCCCACACTTACTAGAAATCACCAAGTAATGAAAAACTACTAGGAAAAACATACATTTTCTAATCTGAATAAAAACAGCTATTGAAGAAATTTATACTACAGATATTTGTAGCAAGGAATTTAAAAATATTGCTTGTTTTATGGTATGAAAGACTCTTTTAGCATTTTGTCTAAACTGACTTATATTTTCTATGGCTAGAATATAATGGCTTCACCCAAAAGTGGTATATTTTTTTTCTGAACCACTGCAGAGCTTAATGAATAGAAGGTCTAGCATACTATTTTTCTAGAAACTAAAATCACCTGAGCTTAGCCATTGTTTCATAATTTTAGTAACTGCACTCAGTAGAGTAATGTACACTCATTTTTATAGAGTGAGATTTGCAAATCTATGGCAAAGACATGCTTATACATGGGTATATCAAACAATACAGGGCAAAATTTTCTGTAAAATCTCTGATTGAAGTTAGATATTCAGTTTTATATACTTATTGCATTGTGTGATGCATGCCCCCTGTCTTAGTACCAGGCTGAAACTGATATTAAGCCAACAATTGTCAGACTGTGAAAAATTATGACTATTTTAAAAATAGTTTAGCAAAATTTTCATGATTTTTATTGTGTATAGTTGTGATTTATTTTTAAATTTATGGCATGAACTGAATGAATAGCTATTGAGGCACAAAAACGTTTGTGCATGGAGTTAAGGATCAAGAGGCCTATGTGGTACTCCTGGTTCTGTGTCTTGTTCACAAGGAACTTCATATCTCTAGACCTCATTTTCTGTAAAGTGGGTATATTGGTATTGCAGCTTTTCTGTAAGCTGATCTGTGGTCTGCTCTGCACAAGAAAAGTGTTATGTGAGCAGTGTTATTCTATTATTAATGTTACTACACTGCAACTATTGTTATGATATGTTTGCTTTTTTTCTACTAATTGAATGGTTTTCCTCTTCAGTTGTATTTTTAATGGCACCTTTATTCTTTTGTCTTTACCATCATTATTTATATTATGCAGATGACCTTACTTCATCCCTGTTTTGTAGTATATATACATACAGATGCAGGCATATACTTTTATCTGTACACATGTAGACATATCTATACACATGTATATTATGAATACCTGCACAAAAGCTGCATAAAATCTTTTGATGATATTATGTAGGAGTACTATTTTCTCTGCACTTATTTTCCATTATAATGCCCTATTACTATAGTCTTACTCATATTTAGTACTACTTCACCATTAGTCTTATCAGACACCCACATAACATTTTGAAAATGTTCTACATTTTTATCAAGGATAAAACCATCTAAGTGACGCTTTCAGATATTAGCAAAATGCTGTGTTAAAACATTATTTCCACTGTTTTCTGGAAATTCAACTTAAGAAAAAGCAAATGGCATCATTGCTTAAAAACGATTAAGCACTCCTGTGGTTTTTGTTTTTTTTTTCTGTTTTGCTGTCACTGGTTTGTTCAACTAAAATTAACCAAAGTGGTAAGTGAGAATCTGTTGGTTGCTTCATGTGCCTCCAGATTTTTCTTCAAAGCAGTAACAAAGTGCTTTTTACCAAACTGCATAAGAAACAAACTTTTAATGGTTCATTTCACTTTAGAAAAATGTCAGATCAAAAATTAACCTCAAATTAGCTCAATTACAGCATATTTATGTAGGTAGTGTTTTGTTTTGCTGTGTTGTTGGGGTTTTTTTCTGTCATTTTTTGCATTTTTTCAGCTCTGTGTTTTGGTTTGTAGGAAGTGGCATAGAGTTTGAGTAATCAGTTGACACAGTCAAATGATTTGGTCGAATTTTACCTTTTTCCCAGAAATTTTAACGAATAGCTGAGTAAATGAAACAACTTTTTTTTCTCTTAAGTGATGAAATACAGCCAAAGTTTCTGTTGAATTTGTTTACCAAAAGATAGGGGATCTAAGGTCACAGTGACTCTAATTCTACAATGACCTCCTATTCAAAATTGATTAGGTTGCTAAGTCTCCTGCAACCATTCATTCTCACATTTGCACACAGATGTTTCAAAAGCCACATGGTCATCTGTTCACTTGCTGAGAAATTGATGTAGTGCTAATAAAATTCCTGTTGATTTCAGGCAGAAATATGTCTAGAGATTTATGCAAGCGCTCTCCAATGAATTTTGATGTTTTCCCTCTATATCCAGGCTAGGCTTCTCTATGGGCTTTGAAGAGATGCAGGCTATTCTACCTTTTAATTTCACAGTACCAGTATGGAAAAAAGTGTCACAATGATATCAAGATTCATTACTTCAAGAATATATTGCTCTTATTTTATTTTTCATCTACTCTCCATTATCTTTCCACTTTGTCTAATTTCTCTGAGGGGTTAAAACTGTGCCTCCTCAGCAAAGACATGCTTTCCACAGAGGTACAGAGGGCCCACTAGTACGAAGTTCCTTCTTTGGACTCTTACTATCACTTCCCACATAGGAATCTTTCATTGTTTACAATTGTTTGCATAGAAGATTCTTATCCCTGAGTGGGAGAGATGTGTGTTTAGATGGATAAGGAAGTGGGCTAAAAGTCTGCCTCCAAAGAGCTGTTATGATCAATGTCTCTAGGCCCAAAGGAAGATCAATATTGACTGATGTTCCTCAAGTATCTCTACTGGAACAATAAAATTAGGTCCTGCACCTGAGATGGGCAATTGCCAGTATTAATGCAGGCTGTGGCATGAATGGATTGAGAGCAGCCCTACAGAGAAGGATTAGGGTGTGCTGATGAATGAAAAACTGAACATGAATTGTAGCAACGTGTGCTTGCCACCCAGAAAGCCAGTCATATCCAAATATTCATAAAAAGCAATGCAGCCAGCAAACTGAATGAGGTGATTCTCCCTCCTCTACTTTGCTCTCGTGAGACCTCACCTGTAGCACCCAGTTTTGAGGCCCCTGGTACAAGAAAGACATGAACCTGTAAGAGCAAGTCCAGAAAAGGACTTCTAGTTCAGAACATCTCTTATGAGGAAGGGTTGAGACAATTGGATCTGTTAAGCTTGGAGGAGAAGGCTTTGGGGACATCTTAATGTGGCCTTTCCATACTTAGATGTGTTTATAGGAAAGATGGTAGAAAACTTTTTTTTCCCCTGGGCATGTAGCCACAGAACAAGAGCTAATAGCTTTAAACTGAAAGAGGTTTAAATAGAAAGTTGTCATGACAAGAGTGGAACAGATTGCCCAGAGAAGTTGTGGATAGCCCATCACTGGAATTTTTCAAAATCAAGTTGATTAGGCTTTAAGCAATCTGGCCCAGTGCAGGATGTTCTGGCCCATAACTGGGGGTTTGGACTAGATTGTTTTTAAAGGTCCCTTCCAATGCAAACCATTCAACCCTAGGTTGAAAAATTGCCTTTACCCATTTGTACTCTTGTCTCCAGACTGTCTCTTTGCATGGTCAGAAACTTGACGTTTTTTGGTATCCCAGCTGTCAGCTACAGTGTGATGGGGCAAACTGAGTCAAAGTCTCAAGAAACTGAACGACAGTGGTGTGCCACATTTAGAATAGGACCAAAAGGACAAACATTTTTATACATGTGTGTATATAGATTTCTAGATTTTGTGTATGTATATTATATAAGGCATATCTAGTTATATACTTTCTACACAGATTATATCCTATAGCATGTATACTATGAATATATTGTTAGGATATAAGATAGTGCTTAATGTTGATTTTTTCTGCACCTGTGTAGTAGTATGTGCTACAATAGTAGACAGACCTGAAAACAGCAGTTTGACAAATTTTCTCAATGCCAATATATCCCATTATAAAAGTCTTCAATCTTCTTATTACTAACCTGAACACAGATCTTAGGAATGTGATACTCAGATCTGAAGTATTCACCTTTTAAATTATCAACTCCATAGTGAAATTTCTGAGTAAAAATCATGGAGACATTCTTAAAAATAATAAACTTACATGATAGTATGTTTTGCATGTATAACTTGAAAGGCATTGATGGCCTGAAAAGAAGAATCCTGCATTTTGCTCTTCCTGTGTTACAAAAATTTACTTCCTCTAAATGATATGCAAATTAATGCAATTGCAATTAATATTAATATTCTTATGTAGAGTTGCAATACGTTATTTATGAAATGACACAAAATTCAGAAAATTAAATGGGAAGAGTTTCAGTTTTGGAGGCCAAGACCAAATACAGCCTGCCTAATATTAAGCATGTAAATGTTAGTTGCCCAAATATATGTGTCAGAGCCATTTGTGACAGCTTGGTATCTGAGACCATCTGCATGAGGCTAAATTCTGTTTCTCATTCTTCCACATGTTGCTTCAAATAATAACAGAAAATTCCTCTCTTCAGATACTGAAATAGGTCTATCAAACTCTTGAAATCACCGTATAGATTGTCTCATCAAATGTAATAAAAGGACAAATTTAAGAATGAGACAGGACAGGACTTCTTCTTTTCAGTGCAGTTAAACTTTAAATATGAATTTAAGCAGTATTTAAAATTACCAAAAACCTTAAAGTACAGAAAAGGCTAATAATAAATCCAAATTGGATCACATTACCAATAATAGATTGCTGTATGTCATGACTGAATTAATTAAAAATATGAGGTCACCTATTTAATGAACCTTGGAAACCTGCAATCACCTTTTACCTTCTAGGCTAATTGAAACCGGATCTATTTATGGTGCTGTGATGTAAGCTGTTGTAATTCAAAAATGTAAAGTGGAGTTGTAAATATCTTATTTAAACACTGTACTGCCACCAGTGTAGTCTACAATAATTGCCTGTGGGAATTTGTTATATCTACTAGTTCTTCTACTGCTTGAAAACAATTTAATCTACATATATTTTATGTATAGCTATATACACTCTAATCTATAGAGTTTTATATGCTAAAGAATTTAAATTGAGGACATTTTCCAGTTAGAAATCAGGCTGGAGATTACCCAGGAACAAAAAATGTCTAAGTGATGAATAATGAGTAAATTATGCCTACATTAATCTGATTCTTTCTATCCTTGCATACATTATAGAATAGCTCTGTGTAAGAAAACGTAGAAATAAACCCAGTGCAAAACATGATTCTTGGAAAGGTCAGTGATGTTTAAAAATGGATCAGCATTTTCTTAATAGCTTTGTCCTCATGCTACCTAAGGGCAAAACTGAGTTTAATATTGTACTAGTTAAGGTATTTCCTAATGTTAACTCCTACAAATTCTCTCTAGCAAGTTCTGTTCCACAGTCTTTATTACATGTTTCTCTTAACTACCTTTCTAACACATATATGTTTCTCATTATTCCCCAAGGACCTACTGGGGGAAAAAAGATTGAAATAATCTCCTAGAGGAAGCATTGCTCACTTCCACTTTCTACACAACCACCTCATTTTAAACAGATAAGGTTTGTTAAAGCATAATTCCAGTGGCATAGTGAAGGACATTGTGCAGAAGGAAAGCGCTCAATAAAAATTAATAGGTGCAGCACTGTTCCAGAAAAAACTAATGACTTAACACTGTAAAAAATAGGGTTAAATTATCCAGAGCAGTGGAAATGCTAGCCCATGAAACCAAAATATTATTAGAAATGATCCTGAGTATCTAGAATAGCTAGATGTTGAAGCAAAGATAATCTTAGGAGCTCAGACTCAGAAGATCGAAACTGTTTAAAACTTTGGATACTGAAACAAAATAGCTTAGAAGAGACGATCAGGTTGTAGGGTTGATGAAAGAAGACAATCAAAGAATCCTATACTGCTGCTGGAGCAGTCGAAGGTGACTGTGCTGGGGAGACTTATCATAGATATGTATATTCATAGAATGTAGTAATAAAATGTGCTTTTAAATACATTTTTAGATATAGGCTAATAATTTACAAACAAGCCACTGTGACTATTCCTAATTGCTTGGGATTGATGTTGCACAGGCTGTAACATATAACTCTGTCCTAAAGAGATTGATGGGGATTTGCCCAGCAGCACCTGGTAGAAAGATTACTGTAACCTTTTTCTTTCCTAACTCTGATGTTCTTGAGTGGAAAGGCACTTTAATTTAATCAACCAGTATAATGTTTCCTATATGTCGTTGCAATCCAGTTTGATTAACAGCACCATTGTGCTAATTTAAATTATGGCATGGATCAAGGCAGCTTCCAGAAACCCAACATTCAGGAACTACAGTGATAGCTTTACATTTATTGTTGTTAAAATTTCCATTTTTTCAGGATTTCTAGAAGTCTCTCTTCAAGAAAGGAAGCCTGTGGTCACTGATGTCCATGGGAACTCTGAGACATTGTCTACTACCCTCTGGAAATGTCTGTCCAACCAATTTCTTATCCACCTAACAGTCCACTCATCAAATCCGTCTCCCTCCAATCTAGAGAGAAGTATATTGTAGAGGATTGTGTCAAAGGCTTTACAGAAACCCAGATAAATGACATCTGTAGCTCTTCCCTTCTCCACTTATGTAATCACTCCATCACAGAAAGCCGCTGACCCTTTTTTCATATTTTGGGGGTTACTCTTAGCTAAGTAACTATATTCTTTGTGTTACAATATCTTTGAGATATTGAATATGATTATGAAATTAAAGGAATTTTGTGGATGCAGGCCACAAAAATGCTTGAAAAATTTAATAAAACTTTAAACGGTTGTAAACAAAGTTATTTAAATAAAGTAGTTTTAAAGAGAAACATTAATTAAAGACACCTTACATTATTGGGAGTGGGATTACTTTCCAGCACTTATACAGTGGTGTATATCATAGGTGTCCCTAGGAAACTCCAGTGTCTAAGTGGCAAGACTATGAAAATCTGGGGAAATTTGTTGTCTAAACACACCTAAATATAGGTGTGCAGTGTTATCTGAGATGCTCTGCGTTTTACCAACATATCTGTACAGGGCTGGAACATATGACATTGTATACCCAAGAGCTACACCTCCTTCAGGCTACTCTTCAGGGGGTCCAAAATGGTGCTGGATTCCTATGTCTAGGGAATCAAATCCCATGCCTTGGCAAGAAAGTCGGCAAAGTGCCTAGGGAGCTGTGCAGCACAACAAATGTAGAAGTTCGTACTACTTAAAAATGATTTGAACAGATGTCTTGACCTCATGGAATATAATTTAACCACCTAAATATGGGCAGTTAGTGCCATTTGAGTTGCTATAGGGAAATTTTGCTGACTGCTGAACCAGAGTGATCTGGATTGCCGTGTTTTATGCATCAGTCCTGAGAGGATGGCTCAGATAACCAAGGATTTTCCACGCAATGATGTCAAACTGTAACTGTCTGTAGTCAAGAAACAAGGTTTTATTTGTTAAAACATATTAAAATTCAAGTTATTTTTGAGAATAATTGAAACAGAACTGAAGGACTCTTATTTTGGAAGGCAATGTCATAACACATAGTGCCTGCAACTTGCAATCAGACAAAGTCAAACTAAAGTTATTCGCCCACTTTCTGGCATGGGTAATCACAAATAACATTGGAATATTGTGTCAATAAGTAATCTTGATTCACTGCAAGTTCCTTTGAGATTTGATATATTTTTATTTATATTAAAGTGTGTTCTAATTCAGGTCCAGATACTGGACTTGAAGAACAAATAAATCCATTAGATTTCATTAGATAATGAAATTATTAATCAAATAATCAGAGTAGGTCATAGAACGTATATTTGGATTGTGACTCTGGGACCTACAATATTTTTGGAGCCCAAGACTTCTAGGAATGGTGTTACAAGAGCTTGAGGATGTCTGAGAGCAAAGATACATCAGGGAATACAGTGTCAGCTTTGAAGTGAGATCAAGAATTGCATGTTTACAAAGCATAAAACAGCACTTGTTGGAGGAACAACTTAGAAAGAGAGGAATTTGTGTGTATTCATTTTCATTGATGTCTGGAAGATGCTGCCACTTTTACTACTTTGTGTATCACAGCTCCTATTTTCTTTATGCATCCCTAGAGTATCCTTAGAGTAAAAGTGACAATTCAGGAATAATGGGATACTTTTTTATCAAAATATAGAGGGAGACATCTGCAAGAAATCTATCAATAGGCTGCATGAACAACATGAACTATATGTCATTTGTGAAATTCTTCAGAAAAAGACAGTTTCCCTGTTATGGAGGGTGTCACTGACAGGAGACAATCAAAAGACTTTGTGGAGCTTTGAGAATTCTTTCTCTCCAGTGGAGGTGTGGAAATGACACCGTAGAAGGCCACGTTGACCAATTTTGTCTGACCCTGGTGTTTATTATTTCTGATAAGAAAAAGATGGTAAAAGACTTACAGGACAGTTTGTGTAAATGCCATCTTTTGTTTACTCTTTGACTTCAACTGTCTCTGATTTCCTAGACACACAATAGGAATGTAGGAGGAAAGTTAGCTATTACTCACGGTCTGCTGTCAGTTTCAGCATTCACAACCTGTCACATCTTGTGAGAACTGAAGATGCAAATCAGTCTTTCTCTGCAGTGGCTCAAAAAACCGTGCCAGGTAAAATGTATTCCTTTATATGTTTGAGTTGTTTGAAAAGCAACATAAATCTATTAATAAATGTTCATTAATAACACTAATGATCTCCTCTCTACTACTGAGAAGGTATAGAATGCACAATATCTAGAAATCTTCATTCACCTTAAGAAGACCTTTAAAACAAAGCCCAGTTAAATCATAGAATTTTCTTATAAACTTACTTTTTTCTAAGTCAAAATTATACAGAATTTACTTCATCCCTTTCATTTCCTCACCACTGGTTTTGCTCACTTCTTCAGAAGTGATTCAAAGATGACTTCAGGAATTTACCTTTGGTTTTATATTGCAAGGACCTTTTTGAGTCATAATTTTCTAAATAAATTGTCATTAGTATGTGTAAAAAGACGTTTGTATCTTTACATATCTGTCAATCTATACCCACTTAATCATACAAATATTCATGTTTCTTTAGACCAGAGGGTTTTAACCTTCCATTTATGTACCAAGCACCTAACTCAAAGTGCTACCATTGATCTGAGAGTAGTCTTTTAGCAAAATATAACATCTAAACAAATTTTCTAGTTTAAAGTATGAGAGTACATACAGTTCAATATTATTTTTAATGCAAAAGACATTAGTTTATGCATATTAAAGATTTATCATTATTTTGATCTGCAGTTTTGCAAGATACTCCTTTTGATTTTATGATGTGTTAATCTGCTAGCAATGGCCACAACAATGCCCCAAACTTTAAAAAAGTGAAAAGTTTCTTTTTTTCTTTTATTTTTGTCATCTAGTGTCTGTATAACCATAAGCCATTCCATTTATGAGTTATTAATAAAGAGGAAAGTAGTACATGTTTTAAGAAGTCTATGACAAAAGAGCAAGAGTTTCTTTTCTCAGAGGGATGTCTATCATACTACTTCCACAACCCAGACTAAAGACTCTCCTTTTAAATTTCACTATCTGTCTTCCAAATGCATCATTTACAACTTGAGTTGAACTGTTTTCATTTAATCCTCTGAACACCAGGCTTATTCACTGGCTCTGTGAAGCATAACTCTGAACTTTATCTATGGACTAACATTCTGTAATATGCGAATTCTACATTTTTGCTATCAGGATTGTTACACATTCCTTTTACAGCAAAAGAGAATAATTTAGACTTTATGATGGATAGGATTTAACATAAGTGCAGAAAAATGTTTCAGACCCATCTGTTTCCAAGAATTTAAATTGTCACTTAAAAAAAAATTGCAATGCTAACGCTTGCCATGATGTTCCTAGATATGATAGTGAACTCCATAAGTTATGGACAAGAAAGCACTGTATGTAAGTAGACCTACCTCTAAGTTTAAGCAGAATTAGCATGTAAATATGACAGCTAAAAAATATTATGAAATTTTTCCTAGTACTAATTAAAGATTATTTTCTTTCAACATGAATGTTTAGATTTTAAATAAAACCAAGGAAATGAAAATATGACTTTTTGGATATATTAAAAAAAGTGTTCTATCTTTGCAAACATTTTTGACAATTGAATTCTCATCACACCAAATGTGAGTGGGACTAAATTTCAGTGTCTTAATTAAAACGTTTTTAGCTAAATGATATCCAAACTATAAATTATTTTTACTATCTAATTTTATTTTTTAATGTTGGGAACTGTCAAGTACTTTCTGAAAGCATTTTATAGACATATGGTGCAGTATGCTTGTACCATTGAATGCCATCTGCTGTCTAGGCTTAAATGTACACTAATTTTACTTTTAATTCATAATGAACATGAAGAATGAATGTGACCCATGTACTGCAATTTGGCTAAGTCATTGGCAGGTGTACTTTTAAGGCATAAAACATATTTGTAATTATAAAATGGCTATTTACAAGTTCCCAGGTGGGTAAGTAGCTATTAGTAACAAATAATTGCATGCCAGCCCTTTACACTTCCAACCGCTGCACTGGGACAAAAACTAGAAAGATGAAAGTATGAGGCATTCGCTTACTAATAAGCACATAAAAGTAGTACAATTTGCATTGCCAAATTTAAACCAAAGAAAGACTTTAAAGCATTTGTATGACATGTAAATGGAGATCAGAGTTGGGAACATAAAATATGTCTGAGAAAAATTAATATCTGCACATGCTCTAATTTATCATCCTTTACACCACGAGATGACAAATTGTCCAGAACAAGTCATGCTGACAACTTTGACCCTCATCCAGAAAAAAAACTTAATGATGTAGTAAATGCATCAATTGTGAATGTTTTGTCAAGAATTTGATGGAGAATCACAGTGGTGAATTGTGTTAATATGTATGGTCATGTCTTCACTGAAAACAAGTGACAGACCAAACCTCATGAGAAGGAGCTGAGAGACCTGGAGGTGTTTATTCTGGAGAAAGGGAAACTCAAGGTACAGCTTATCACTCTGCAACTATGTGAAAGGAAGATGTAGCAAGGTGGAGCTCCTTCTCTTCTCTCTGGTAACATTGATGGGACAAGATGAAATAGCTTCAAGTAGCAACAGGGAAGGTTGCAGATATTAGGAAAAAAAATCTTCACCAAAAGACTTTCAAGCACTGGAACAGGCTGCAGAAGGAAGTGGTGGAGTCACCATCCCTTCAAGCAGTTAAAGGGTGTGTAGATGTGGCACTCAAGGGACATGGTTCAATGATGGACTTGGCAGTGTCAGGTTTACAGCTGAATTCATGATCTTTTTCATCCTAAATGAATAAAAATAATAATATATTTTTTTAAATTCTCCCAAATTCAGCTGGACAAAAATCTTAGCATGTTTAACATCATAGCCATGTCTCACTAAATTGCAATGTACTTTATAAGGAAGGAATACTGCTGTTCATGTAGCTAATGGAACTTGAATAGAAATAGAAGTTTTCTATCTAACGTCTTGCCTGAATATTGCTTTAATTCCTTTTTCCATTGAAAATTAGACTAACTTAGTCATACTGTTTTTGTTGTATTTCTGGCTGGCTTTCTGCTTTCTCCTAGCAATTTATTCAATCATTAGTGTCTGTGAAATTTAACAGAATTTAACTTTTGAGGCTGTGCCTATACTGCTTTTCTTAGGAGAAAATCCCATGTTTTGGAAATTATCCATTTCAGGGGACTTTTTATATTGTGGTCTCATGGTTTGTTATATACTTCACTTGTGGCATCCCCGCATGTCAGAAGCTTAGTAAGGAGGAGAGAAAAGAGTGGGAAGTGTACTGACACCTTACTATTGAGCAATTATCATCCATTTCAGACAGAAAACCACAATAGCAATTAATTTTTTTTTTTTATTACTGTATACCTGTATAAGGAGCAATGACATTCCTTAGATGAACATAAGACTGAGTTTCAGCAGATATGGATATCTTTTATTTCAGTGTTCTGTGAGAATAAAGCTGTAATCCAGAAGAATATATGAGCCAGCCCTTTGGGACATCTGTGAGTGAGGTTTTGCTTGCAGCTTGCTAGGCACCTGGCCACTAGCCAAGGTTAAACCACCAAAACAGAAGTAGCACTGTAAAGTAAAACAGGTGGTGCTAAGGCCATGATATTCATACTGTCCAAAATAGGAGGGTAATTTCTTTGAGTAGGCTCTTGTCTAGTCCTGTGGACTTCATGCTGACTACAGGCCAGATGACATTGGAAGTACTTTTTTACACAGATTTTTTAAAAAGCAATATTGTTTGTTCACTGATAAACATGTCTGTGACATAACTAAAGTAAGGTATGTGGGTAAATTTAGAAGACTTAAAAAGTGCATTTCTGATTCAAATTAAAACAATTCTTCTGATTCCTACAATAGTTTATGCTTCACTTTTTTCACTACTAATGTAAATGCTTGTATAGATTCTTGGTGAAATAAACAATTGAGGGCATCACTACAGAGCTGGTCACTGATTCCAATCTGCGTATAGACAAGTTGGGTGAAATGAAGCTCCACCTAGGTTAAATAACCACCAAAATGCATATAGGAATTCTATTTTATGATTGAAGGAACTAATTTTCTTAAGTTGATATATATTTTGTGGAAATGGGTACTGACGTCTTAATCCTGAGCTGAGTTCTGCCTTTACCAGAATAAAAATGCTTCAGAAGCACGAATATGAGCTGGTTTGAATTAAAAATTATAACAAAAAAATTACTGAAATGTTTATTAAAAGTAGATATAACTCATCTTTTCAAGAGATTAATTAGCTAAATTTGCATTTATTCAAATATTCTAATTTATTATTTTTGTATATTATAAGATTCTAAGCACCATCTAAATGAAGTTATTTTTTTCCACTTAGATTTATGCCTTTAAATTTAGAAGCCTGATAAATTAATACTACTCCAGGCTCACTTTACAGCCAGCAGAAAGAAATAAAAAATCTCCAGAGGGACACTCCATATAAGATCCAAATTGCTTTCTGGAGATGCTTCACTCTTTTTATTGATTACATAAAGAGCCTTGACACTTCTCTAATGGGAAGGATGAATCTAAACTACAATAACTAGTGATCTTCTTTAAACTGAATTAGCTGTGCTTCCAGTTTTTTCTTCATTTCCTTTTTTTTGATCACTATCTTGCCTTTTTTGATTACAATTTTCATCCTTTCAGATTTTACAGTGTGAGTTAAGAATGTCTTTTTTTGACTAAGTAAATTCATTAGAAATCATAGAATCATAGAATGGTTTGGGTTGGAAGGGACCTTAAAGATCATCTTGTTCCAGTCCTCCACTTCCACGAATAAGGACTCTTTTCATTAGACCAGGTTGCTCAAAATCCCACCTAACTGCAGTAATTAGGCAGACATGGACTTCATACAAGTCCAACTGCAGGCAAAGACTTTGTGCAGAGATCTTTACTAAGCAGTGCCCTCCACCATGCAGTGTTCTTGTGTAAAGACAACTACCATGCAGTGAAAATTCCTTAAATACCGTTGCTCAGACAGGATATGTCATCATATAAACAGGAAAAAGGTTCACCACAGTGTTTCCCTAACACCTGCGTTATTTCACCGATTCTACCTATTATGGTAACAGGTAAACAATACCCTATAAGGTCACAAACTACAATCCTCACTCTCAATAAGTCCAGGAGGCCACAAACCCACAATTCTCTCTCTCCCAGCCCATCCCTGGTGACCTGGATGCGTTCCCAGGGTCACCTCCAGGCCCAGGAAAGAGGCTTATCCTGGGCCTAGTCCTCTATAACATACACAATGTAACTCCACACCTAATCTGGCTTTAACACTTCCAGGGATGAGACATCCACAACTTCTCTGAGAAACCTGTCCGCTGTCACCACCTTCACAATGAAGAATTTCTTCCTAATATATAATTCAAAATTATTCTTTTTCTGTTTTAAGCCTTTTCCCCTTTCCCTAGAACTATATGCCCTTGTAAAAAGTCTCTCTCCATCTTTCTTGTAGGCTCCTTTCAGATATGGAAAGGCTGCAATTAGGGCACCTCAAAGTCTTCTCATTTCCAGGTTGAACAATCCCAATTCTCTCAGCCTTCCCTCATAGGTGAAATGCTACACCCCTCTAATCATCTTGGTGGCAACTCCTCCACCTCTCCTTCTTCATCTACCTCTTATGAACAGACACTGATAGTTGCAGTTCAGTTAGCCTTTCTAGTCAGCATTAAGTGTTGCAACCAATGCCTACACAATGATGTAGAGGTTTACACACTTTTAGGCTGCCTAGTCATTATGCTTTACATAAAATTGGATTAGTTAATTATCTTTAGTGTTCTTATTCTCAAATGTCACATGTAGAATAAAGTATTCTTATCTCCATTGCCAAAAAGGCTAGTGAAGACACTTGTTCATTGAGAATTTAAAAGTCAAATTCAACTACCTAATCATGGTGACAGTTAAAGAAAAGCATATCATGACAGTCCACGTCTGAATAGTTAGCTACGGTTAGAGTACTTGGATAGAAGGCGTCCTGAAATCTGGGATGATTCAGACTCACATCTTGAAAGAGTGGATGAACCTCTGTACTAATTAATATGCTAACGTAGTACTTCTCTGTTTAATTTACATCCCCATGAAAGGAAAAATCATGGCTTCAGGAAGCCTGAAATCAGTCTTACTGATTTCACTTAATCTTACCAAAAGCCTCCAGTGCCTACTCCATTATCCGTTGAAGTCCCTTATATTAATTTATTTTGTTAATTTATTGTATGAAATCAATTAAGTTACAGTTTTTATTATGCAATGATGTAAAATCATGAATATTTATCATATATATTATATAAAGTTTTAGACAGCAGAAACAAGAAAGCCCGAAAGAGAGGACTGTTGGATAAGATTCAGACAAATCTTTGCAACAGTGTAGATGTGGAGGAGAATGAAATATGAGAATCAGAAAGTCGTTTTGAGAGAAAAACAAGAAGCAAATTCATGAGAATATTGAATATGAGGACTGAAAACCAAGAAAAGAAGGGGGAAAGAAATTAATGAAAAAACAATGATTCTTTTAGATTGGAGACAAAGGAGAAGAAAGAAAAAAATTGTTAAAAACGGAGAAGTTCTTTACACCATATACAGGTTTTACTGTGTTTTGTATGCGACAATAGCACCACAGATTTGGCAAGAAATAACTTAAAGATAAGGGTTGTCACAGAGTCAGAGTTGTTGAAGTTGGAAGGAACCTCTGGAAATCATCTTGCTTGACTCCATGCTCCAGCAGGTTTACCTAGAGCTGGCTGTCCATCATCAGTTATGTATCAGCTGCAAACTTGCTGAGGGTACACTTTTCCCCACTATCCACATCAGTAATGAAGCTGTTAAACAGCACTGAAACCTGTATTCCAGGTTTGTTCCAGCTTCCAGTCAGTTACAACCTACTTGCTGATCAGGCCCATACAAGAGTTTGTCTCTGAGAATCTTATGAGAGACAGTGTCAAAGGCTTTACTGAAGTCCAGGTAGACATTAATAACTGCTTTCCCCTCAGCCATTTAATTGTAGAAGGTGGTCATGTTTTCCCCTCCATGAAGCCATCTTGACTATTCCTGTTGATCTTTGTTTACTTAATACTTTTGTTCATGTCATACAGCATCCATTTTGTAATCACTATCTTTAGAGCACTGTAAAAGATAAAATTTCTTCGGTGTTTTAGTTATTACCTTCATGACATTAAGGCTTTGCTCTATGCTATATTATCAGAAGTAGTCATGAGATATGAGAAAGTGACTATGAAGTTTAATCAATAATATTACAAAACACTTTATCTTGAAAGGTTTAACATCTCCAATAATTCTTTTGTTTGTAAATTCTGTTTCATTTTTCAGAAGTCGAAAATAACTTGTGGGAATATCCCTGCTTGTATGTAAAAAAGTACAGGTTTTACGGAAAAGCAATTTTTTACAGTGGATGGAAACAGATGTCTTTTTGACTCATTGTTTTTCTAAATTTAAGAATGACAAGTGTGGAGGGCTGTGAGGTCTTGGCTCAAGAGTCCTCTGCATTCCCTTGGAGAAAGCCTGAGGGCAAGATGACTCAGAGGTAAAAAACCTACCTCTAGGTCATGGTGACCAGATGAACCACCCCAGCAGGCCTTGCTGCTCTATGGTAATACCTTGTTGGCTAACTGGTTCTTACCCCACCCCCTGTCTCCCCCATACAAAGACCCCTGTCCCAGCCTTTAGACGAGGAGCAGCTGTCCCTGGCTTCCCTTCACAGGAGCTTCTGGACACTAAAGCAACCTTGTGGAGCTGCCATACGGCTCCCTCGTCTCCCTGTCCCCGAGTCTGCCTCGGGTGATTTCACTAAGAGCTGAATCACAAGAGCTGATATCACTTGTAGCAGAGAAGCTGCTACATTTGCAGATACCACTCCCCCTTTAGGGCGTTGCAAAGGCCCCTGGAGAAGCCGTTCTCTGACGAGACGCTTCCTCCAGGAAGGTTGCAACATACTGGGTCACCCCCAGCACCCCCGAAAGCAACAGATAAGCATTATGCATGACAACTTCATAATTTTGTTTGTGACTGAAGGAAAAAAATATTTCAGTAATCTCCTTGGCTCTTGTATCTTTGTTTGATCAGGTGTAGGAATTTGGCTTCAAATAGTCACTTCGACAAATAGTAAATGAAGACTTTAGATCACAGAATATTCTGAGTTGGAAGGGACCTATGAGGATCATTGAACCAAACTCTTCACTTCACACAAGACAACATAAATGTTAAACTGTGTGTCCTGAGAAGGACTGAAAAGATGATCAAATGGCTGGAGAACTTCTATGAAAATGTGACAGAGTTAGGACTATTTAGCCTGGGGAAGAGAAGGCTCCAGAGAGACTTAATAGCAGCTTATGGGGGGGATAGGTGTGGGTTGGGTGTTGGACCCAGATGATCTTTAAGGTCTCTACCAACACAAACCATTCTATGATTCTATGAGCTAAGAGCATGGTCCATATTCTTCTTGAGTACCAATAGGCTTGGGGCCATGACCATTTTCCTGGGAAGCTTGTTCTAGCACTTGACCACCCTCTCAGTGGTGGTCCCAGACAAAGCCATAAGGCAGAAGCCATTCCCTCATAACCTCTCACTGGACACGAGAGAGCAAAAAAACCCAGACACATTCACTGCCTTCCCTTCATTCATTAGATGGATAAACTTATCATAAAAGTATAATAAGTTAATAAGACATGATTTTTGCTTCATGAACCCATGATGTCTTTAATCAATGGCTATGTTGTCTTCTAGTGCTTTTCAAAAACTCCCAGAATAATTCAATCCATAACTTTGCCAAGCATGGAAGTGAGTCTGAAAGTCTTATGATTTCCAGGGTCTTCCTTCTTGTCCTTGAAAACTGGAAAAACTTATTTGCTGGCTTCCATTTGAATAGGTCTCCTCCAGATTTCCAAAACAATACTTCCAACTCCAGAACCTTTATTCTGTTGTGTAGGTGCACCTGGGAAGGCAAGGTAGATGTCCAGAGACAGCAAAATATGGTTCCACCAGTAGGTCATCCTCTCAGAATTCTGGATACTCCTCAACTTGTCTCACCCTTTTCTTCTATCTGGGCACATCTCTCAGTCATTCTTTCTGCTGCCCTCAGACACAAGAGGAAACCTTAGGCACATTCTGCAGCCAGAAACTTTGATAGCTGCTTCCCTTAGGAGCTGTGTTTGGGTAGCTGCTCTGGGTGCTGGTACCACAGGAGGTGCAGAAGACATGACATTTTATTGTGTGGTCACCATTATTGGAGTTTCCTGTGGGCAGATAATGGCTGGGAGCAAGACTCAGGGATCAGGCTAGTGGTCTGGTTGGTGAGGCCACAGATGCCCAGCATCTTTGATGTCCTTCAGCAGAATGTCATCGTTGCTGCTCCCTGCTCTCCCTACACACACAGCCCAAGGGGTTCAGGAACCCCCATCAGACATTCCCCTCCAAGGTACATCATAAGCCTCACACAGCTCTCAGCACATGGTAACTGCTGCTGCTAATCTGTGCTTCCCAGGGTTTGACCTGTGATACAGACATGATGTTTGACTTCTTAAAGAGTCTATTCTCAGGATTTGTGCATCTTCTGAGGCTGTACCAGAGGACAGTATTAGTAAGCAATGAAAGAAATAAACCCAACAAATCAAATAAACAACGCATAAAAACCCCAACCAACCAAATAAACTGGAACAAGATTTTTTTTTTTCATGGCCTGGTTGCTAAAACATTTTCATGGTTTAACCCCAACCAACAGCCAAGCCCCACCCAGATGCTTGTTCCCTCCACCAGAAACAGGATAGGGGAGAGAATTGGAAGGGTAAAAGCTAGAAAATTCCTGGGTTTGAGATAAAGAGAGTTTAGTAGGGAAAGCAAAAGCATCACATACAAGCAAAGAAAACAAAGAACTTATTCACTGCTTCTCATGGGTGGCAGGTGTTCAGCCATCTCCAGGACATCACGGCCCCATCACACTTAGGTGATTTGGGAAGACAAACACCATCCCTCCTCCTTCTTCCCCCCAGCTTTATATACTGAGCATGATGTCGTATGGTCTGGAATACCCCTGGGTCAGTTTGGGTCACCTGTCCTGGCTGTGTCTTCTCCCAGCCTCCCATGGATCCCCAAATTCTTTGCCAGTGTATCAGTTTGAAAAGCAAAAAGGGCCTTGGCTCTGTGTAAGTCCTGCTCAGCAATCAAAAAAAAAAAATCTTTATTTTATCAACCCTGTATTCAGCATATAACCAAAATACAGTCACATACAGCCACTCTGAAGCAAATTAACTCTACCTCAGCCAAAACCAGCACAGACACTTTTCCAGTATGTGGAAGATGTAGGTTCAAACTTCCTCAAGATAAGAAAAAGTCTAGTGTCCAATTCACTTCGATTAATCTATTGTCTACAAGTCACAATCTTGACTGTAGCCCTAACCACATCTAACATCTGTCTCTCCAGAACAGTCATGTGTGACTACAGTTAGATATTCAAGGAACTTTCTGGCTAAATAAGGAAATGTCCAATGAAATTAGAGGAATATTGGGAGGTCTTGAAAAGAAGACAGACCAAATAATTATTTAGACTCAGTAATCTGAAACCCACACTAAATTGGATGGGGTTTAAGCAGTTTGAAACCTCAAATTATTAAATGATTGAATTACTAGATGTCATAAACAGTGGCAGCTGGCCAAATTGAAAAATATGATGATAACTAGCTTTGTTCCACTTTTAACAGCTCATTACAGCATGAGAAATGAAACTGCCATATTATTCCCTGTCACAGATGGTATGCACAGGTTGAAATTAGTATTTATTAGAGTAATATAACTCCTTTTATCCATACCTTCCTTTCATCTTACAGAAAGAGGCAGGTGATTGACAGTTTTTAAAAGAAAATGGCCTGAGCCTTCTCACCCTCTTTAAATGGCTATATTCATAAAATAAAATTCACACTTAAAGATTATATTTTAGAAATGTTTCTTAGAACAAAACAAGAAAAAACCCAAAGATTGTAATTTTTAGGTAATTTCAATTTGAAAATAGTTGAAAGTGGCTGCCATATTGTACAAATCATAGGACTGCTGCTGAAGAGTTAGTGAGCAACTATATAATTTCCTGAAAATAATTCTCAAAGGATGTGCTGTCAATCAATATTCTAATTTCTTTATTTTACAAAGAATTCAGATCATGATCCATATTTTTCTCCTAATTTGCTAGTTATTCCTTTCCAAGGAGGAGTAAGTTTATACCAGATTCCTTGTTCCTCCCACATTCAAAAGGATATGGAGGATATTCTGTAAAATGAGAGTAAAGGATGTTTGCAAATCAGGGAAATTTATATATGCTTATGGATTCCCTGTCTCTGTCAGTCCCCTCGCTTTTTCTTATTTTCTCAGATGATATTATATATTTTCACTGTAGTTTAATACTTTAGCCCAATTGCAGATTGAAAGTTTGTCTTACAGAAACCAGCATCATAGGCAAACACTTTGAAAAGCAATTTCCATTTCATTTACTTTTGCAGTAGCGCTTCATCCCATGAGTTGTTCTCTTGGGTTGGATTCTGGCCAGCTAGCTTTGGCCACAGACCAGTTCAGCAACTCTTCAATCATTTTAACTAAACTTAGGGGAGAAGAACAATTGTAGAATGAAGGCTTCTAGAGGAAGAATTGCTACAACTTAAGGTAGCCAAAATGCTGGAGTAAAGAATTCATCCGCACCAATTCTGAACCTCTGAAACGTGGATGTGTAATCCAAGCTAGCATATCAAATCTTTATTATTGTTAGTGGAGAGAAAAAGGGCAACTGCAGTGCATAAAAATAGGTGCCTACTGTCACTTGAGGTACTATGACATATGTTGGCCTCAAAGTTTCTACTTCAACAGGGTGCAGATCTCATTTAAGTGCTGTGGCATATGGCTTAGTCCTGTTCAGGTGTATTGCACAGCCTAGAGAATCACAAACCACATCATCCACTTCTGTGTGAGCAGCTGAATCCTTTCCGAGCAGACCAGTTGGTTTACACTCCAAATCTGATTTTGAGCTAGCAACAAAGATTCCTACCTGTAGATGCATTTCAAGATAAAACATATAAATATATATAAATCCTATACCCATAGCCTATGTATACATTATAGCTATTTTATATAGAATATTATGTTATACTTACAATATATTATGGACAGGTAGATTTTTTAATGCATTCATTGAACATTGTGATTCAGATATTTGGGCTTACATGTCAAGATTTTGGTAGCAGGGGAGCTTTGTGAGAAGAGATCAAGAGCTGTTCCCTTGTCAGACATAGCCTCTTCCATGTGGTTCCAAAACAAACTGGCTACTGGCCAAAGATGAGCCAGCCAGGGATACTAGTGGTGCCCCTGCAACAGCATATTCAAGAAAGGGGGAAAAAACTCTGAGCAGCACCTGTGAGAAAGTTGAATGTGTAAATGTGAGAGAAACAGCCCCTTCAGACACCAAGGCCAATGAAGGCAGGGGAGGAGATGCTCCAGGTAGCAAAAGCAAAGATTCTTCTACACCCCGTGGAGAGGACCATGACAACATAAATTGTCCCTCAGCAGCCCTTGAGGACTGTGATGGAGCAGATATCCACCTGCAGCCCATGTAGGACTCCACACTGAAGCAGGTGGATACACCCTGATGTAAACTGCAACCCATAGAGAGGTGGTGCCAGTGCAGGCTCCTTAGGGAAGAAGATAGGAGTGTTAGGTGTGAAGCAGAGCATGGGAAGAAGGAAAGCGTAGAATGAAGGTAGTTTTAGCTTTGTTTTATTTTTCACTATCCTATTCTGTTAAAATTAATTGCCAATAAATTAAATTAATTTCTTCAGGTGAAGATGATTTTGCCTGTGACAGCAATTGGTGAGTGATCTCCCTGTTGCTTTTAATCACATTTTTTCAGTGTGTCTTGATGAGAAGAAGGAATGATGAAGTCTTAGTGGGCACCTGGCAGGTAACAAAGGACAATGCCCCCCATATTTTTTTCAAATAAAAAATTTGTTTTATCTGAGATGGAGCTCAAATCTAACTGTGAAGTTAAAATCTGGCTTACTGTTACGTGGACTAATATATGGAATCTTCCTTAATATGTGATGTTAATTCTGAACTGTGTTCTTTGTTATCAGACAAAAAAAGGTCCCCAAATAAAGTAAACTAAGAGTTCCTCCTTTAATAATTCAACTTTTTTTTCTTTTTCTTTTTTTTTTTTTTCAGGGCTGGAAGAAGGTAGAGAACATTTTTATTGTAAATTTTAGAAATTACACATAGACAACATGAGATTAGTATCTGAGCTACACATAAGGTCATGAGTTAGATGGCACCTTTTCTCATGAATTAATGCAAGCTCTGCTTGTTATAAACAGGATGAAAACAATCAGCATAGCTGAAGCATAAAGCTGCTGGTTTTGAAGATAATAATAATGATAATAGTTTAAAGCTGTATAGTTCTTTTATTCATAAGGATTGTCTTATTGAAATGGAATTGTTATCTAAAATTGCAGAGGAGCTTTTAGTCTACTGTATTTTCAGATAGTTCTATTTTTGAGACTGATGTTTTCCCCTCTCTCTACTGTATTTTCAGATAGTTCTGTTTTTGAGACTGATGTTTTCTCCTCTCAACAGAGACTGATTTTTTTCTCCTCTCCACTGATGGGCATTGGGATCAACTGATCTCAGACTCGTGCCAGCAATGCTGCAGGGGTGCCTGTGACCAGTCCCATCCCCAATGCCACGAGGAGTCTGTCTCCTGGATGGGCCCCTTGGACCTGCATTACGACCTGTCTCTGGCTTCAGCTCTGATCCCATCTCTATCCCACTCTACTGACAGGCCATCCCCAGCCTCACTTGGGCCCTGGTTCATCCCTTTACTCAGGTGCTGTGAGACTTCACTCTGGTTAGTTAAGACAATGCTTGTGCTGGGTCACCCTCAGCTCCTATCTTATTACCCCCTTGCAGCAGCCTTACTTTGCACCACTTGACAAAAGGAAAGAAAGAAATATGTATCTTTGTGGTGGGTTAGGAAGAACCCAGTGAAAAAACAGACAGTAAGGTGTAAGTTCATGCTGAAGAATTTCTGGGTTTTACAGAGCAGTATACCAGTTCCCTGTAGAAAAATGACTCAAGAAAGTAGAAAAATGTTAAATAAGTAAATCAATGCAGTTAATTTTCTAGGTAGGTGTTATGTGCTAGTTGAAATGCTCAAAAATTTTTGTACTGCATTGTATTCTCCCTGCAGCAAAAAAAAAGTGAACCCAGGTAAATAGGTTACATCCTCTGATACAACAAACTGACTCTTGAGACCTTACTCTGAGGAGCTCAAGAAATAATAGAGGGAAATCAGCAATGCCCCAAAAGATGTGTTTGAACAGACCACTATTTAGAACAATATCAGTGTTACTGAGAAAGGAGCAAGGGGGATGCAGAAAATCATAAAGAAATATTCAGAGAACAGAACAACTTTGTCTTCAGGCTAGCACACTCAACTTCATGTAAAAAGGACTTAAAAAAAGTCTCTCAAAGGACCAGAAAATGTGGTGTCAATGTTCTCCTCCGGAAAGTAGCAACATATGCCTTTGCACTGGTGATATCTACCAAAAGACAGAAATATTTTTGATTTGGTCACCAAGATTATACATATTTAGATTTGAAATGCAAGCAAGCTACATCAGCTACATTCAAAAGTGAATGGCTTTTAGCAACACCTGGACATTCTGCCAGTAAATAACAGAGACACATTTGTCATGCCTAGTTTACAGTTAATGACTTCATAATAATAACAATAGAAATTGCTGAAAAAATATTTATAGGACACTATCTGTAGGACACTGGATGCAAAATATTTGCTGGCAAGAGCTTCCTTTGGTTGGTGACAGAATATTTTTATTTATAAAAATAAACTGAAGGATATTCCATATGTCAACTACACTGAAATTCATTTGCTGATTAGGAAAAAGGTAATACTAGCACAGTTTTATGAGTTAGTCAATGAGAATTGCAACAGAAATTGTGACATATTGAATCTGAATGAAATCATCAATGCCATAGAGAAAGAAAAGACAGATGTTGATGACCATCATGGGAAAATAATGACAAACTAGGAAAGGAAAATTGGCCTGAATTTTTAGACAGTTCAGGAATGGGGCAGATAGACACCTGAAAATGCAAATACATATTTCTCTCTGTGTGTGTCTATTGGACCTGGTACTGGTCAGTGTCACAGATTTATAATATTACTGTCCAAATCTGATCCATAGCAGTGACCACAATGCACTTAGAATCAAGGCCTTTCCAGGACCACCAAAACCCAGAAACCCTTATGCCTGTTGTGTTTAATTTTGAAGAAAAAAGTGTAAATTACATGAATAATATGAAGCTCACCAAGAAGATGATAAAGAAAGTGTAGGAAAGGGTAAAACATTTTCAAATGTCAGGAGCTTTTAAAAAATATTTTACTGGAGGTTCAAAAGCAATTTATACTACTTCAGGATGAAGTCAAAAAAATGTGTTGAGGAAAACATTCTTGCTAAATAGCAGGGAAGGAAAGTTAATAAATTAAAGTTAAAAAAAAATCACAAAAGTTCTTAAAATCTGACAGGTTAAATCTGAAAACACACTAAGTCAGTACAAAAAGAAATGTTGAGGAAAAGCTGTAAGAATGCATTAAAAAATAATGGTAAGTCATTCTTCAAGTAGATCAGGTGAACAAAGCTTGATGGGAACTTTATAAGGTCAGTAGATGATCAAAACCTGAGATGAGTGTTCATGGAAGATAATGTCAGAGCTGGAGGGTATAAGGATTTCTCTTCCATCTTTATTCACCATGAACAAGACTTAGAAAGTTTCACCACTTTAGCAAGTTCTTTTCTTCTTTATCTTGTGAAAGAAGGGTCGCATCTCAGCTTTTTCTGGCCAGTAAATTATCAGGTAGAGTAAAGTGAAAAGAAAAATCTTTCTGTAAACATATGGTGGTTGCAACTCCAAATCCTATAGGAAGTCAGGGATTAAATACCTGAATAATTAATTGAATATTAAATTAGGTTATATGATAAAAACTGATCTGCACACCCATAAAAGAAGCATGGAGAAGGAATGGTAGATGGAAGAGCCCAAATAATTCATTGCTCTGGCTACTTCTAATGCAGAACCCATAAGCCTATCAAAGACTGATCTTAGTAAGCCCAGATAAGTACAGGAGAAAAAAAGGCAGATGGGAACCCAAATTCCCCAGACTCCCAGGGGAAGGAGGGAATCAAGAGCAGTGCTGCAGAGAAGGACTTAATGATACTGCTGGATGAAAAACTGGACATTAGGCTGTAATGTGAACTTGCAGCCCAGAAAGTCAACCACCCTGGGCATCATAAAAAGCAAAATGACAAGCAGGTCGAGGGAGGTAGGTGATTCTACCCCTCTACTCCTCTCCTGTTGAGATCCCACTTGGAATATTGTATCCAGCTCCGGGACTTCCAGCAAAAGAAGGACATGGACATATTGGAGTAGGTCAAGAAGAGGGCCACAAAAGTGGTCTGGAGGCTGGAACAACTTACCTATGAAGAACGGCTGAGAGAAGTGAGGTTTTTTAGCCTGGAGAAAAGAAGGCTCTGAGGAGACCTCATTGAAGGCTAACTGAAGCCTTTCAACACTTAAAGGATGCTTATAAGAAAGAAGAAGAAAGACTTTTTACCTGTACTCAGAGAATGAGGGGCAATTGCTTTAAATTGGATATGGTTAAATTTAAATTTGACATAAGAAATAAATTGTTTACAAAGAAGGTAGTGAAATACTCGAACAAATTGCCTAGTGAAGTTATGGATGCCACATCACTGGAATTGTTTGAGGTCAGTTTGTATGGGGCTTTGTGTAATCAGACAGCGCAAGATGTCTCCACTTTTGGTTGGGAGTTTGCACTAGATGACCTTTCAAGGTCCTCTGCAACTCAAACATTGACTCTATGATTCTATGATTCTTGTGTCTAACTGTTCAGCATAACTCCAAAAGTTACAAAAACTGATAAATATAGAAGTGAAAGAAAAAGCCGATATTGAAGTAGCAGTGATGAAGCCAAGTATGAAGAACTGCAGAATCATTTCAGAATACCAACTAGGTACTAAAATAATAGCAGATGAAAGGAAATTAAGATAAGTGTAAAGTGATGTTGAAAATCCCATATTTTTATGCACAGTCACTTTTCTAATTGGGTGATTACATACTAAATGAGGTTTTGACATTATAATAGTTAGTTGTGTATAAAATATAAGTACAGTAGTTCTTTAAAGATTCACATGATAGGAATTATTAGAGAAATAATTCTGAAGATTAAAAAAAATAATTTTATGCTATTTAAAATTCCACAGCAAAATTGAAGACCAGTGTCTGCAGAAGTGTGAAAAGGGCGATGATATCTTCCACATAAAAAATGACTAAGTTCATGTTTAAATGTAAAGTTTTACTTAATCTGGAAAAGATCTAAAGGAAGTGCATAGAGGAGGGAGAATCTGCAGTAATTTCAGAAAATTAGTGGGATGACTGTTGCATTTTAGATTATGATAGTTTATTAAGTTTTGTGCTAAAAGAACTGAAAGGTTTCCGGTGAAACAAGAACACTCATCCTTAAAAAAATCAAGCAGAACCATAAGCTGGGAAGATGAGATAAACTAAAAGACCTGTAATAGATCACATATATCTATCAAATAAGAATTGAAGTTAAAAATAAAAATTAATTCCTCTCAGAAGGATGGTGTGGATGCCAAAATAGGATTTTTTTTAATAATTAGGACCATTGAACTCTTATTAAAACCAGTAAATTTAGCATAATTCCTTTTTCTTTAACAACACCATAGGTTATGCATAATGAAAATATTTGCTGGTGCTGTTAAGTAGATAGCTCAGAAGAAAGTTTACCCTCTAGAAGCCTAGACATTCTAGATAGAAATCTGTCTTTAGGTAAAAGAGAGAGAAGAGACACTTCTAATGGATTTCTCCTAACCTAAGAAAGATACTCACTACAGGTAAGTTAGACTCTATCTTAAATGAATAGCTTTGTGACAGCTAAAGATGACCTAAACTAGTATATGTCTAATACACTGAAAGTTATTGAATACTCCCATTTCTTTTAATAATAAAATGTAAACTGTAAAACTGCTTTTGTGTTTTGAAAAATCTTATCTACTTTTAATTTTTCAAGAGGTGAAGCATTTCAATGGAAAATGGATGTCACTAAAACCTGGTTTGGTTAATGAGTTGCCCTATTGGAATCAAACCCATAAAATCTCTGGAGTTCTTTCATAAAATACCAAATGAGTTTAAATTGCAGAACTCAATAATTCGTATTGAGAAAATAATGAATTGAAATTATATCTGCATTGTTTTTTCCATGTATTAAAAAAAATAACAACATAGACTGGGGCGTCTATGCAGTCCTGAAATATAATTCTGTTCAGACTTTGAAACCAATGTCACTGAATTTGGACATTTAATTGCCAGCTTGTTAGTTACTACCTTAAGGCAGAGGCTGTCTATTAAGCAGATAGTGAAGGAAGCAGCAGTTTATTAGTTGTTACTTAACCTGAGCAGTGTTATTACTTAAAAGTCTGGGAAAAAATAACAATGCCTTAAGTAGGATTAATTGGAACATGTTATTTCCCTTGGGCTCATATTAATGCCACCAAGCAACTTTTGAATTAGTAAAAAGGAATCTTTCTATTCAAAACACAATATAAGTGCCTATTCTTACTTCATTAGATTTATACGATGAATTCATATATTGGTATCTATTAATATGAATGTTAATATGTCAGCATCCCTGTGTGTGTATTGTACATGTGAGTGTACAGGAATCAAAAGAATTTACTGGTTCACAGCATCACAGAGTGGGTCAGGTTGGAAGGAACCAAAATCGGTCCACTAGCCCAATCTCCCTGCACAAGCAGGGCCATCTCACAGCACACTGAGCAGGATTGTGTCCAGTGAGGGAGACTCCACAGTCTCTCTAGACAATCTGTTCCAGAGGGTGGTCACTTAAAAAGTAAATAAGTTCTTCCTCACACTCAGGTGGAACTTCGTGTACGTCAGTTTCTGCCTATTGCCTCTTGTCTTAGTGCTTAGCACCAGTGGGAAGAGTCTGACTCCATTCTCTTCAGTTGGAAAATGTCTGATCTGTTCAGGAGTATCAGAAAGGGAATTCAGCTGAAGAGATTCAAGATAAAGACAATTGGATAAAGCAAAAGCTGTGAATCCAAGAAAAAGAAAAGAAATTCATTCACTACTGCCCATTTTCAGGTCACTATTCAGCCATCCTGAGGAAAGATTGGTTTTATCATGAGTTAACAGCTACTTGGATACACAAATGCCATAACTACAAGTGTTAGCCCCTTTCTTTTTCTTTCCCCTAACTTTTTTTGCTAAGCATGACATCATCAAAAAGGGATAGTCCTTTGATCTGTTGGGATCATTCATCCCAACTGTGTTCCTTCCTTGGCAGCCCTAGCCTACTCAAGGATGAACTGAGAAGCAGAAAAATTTCAAACTCAGTGTAAGTGCTGCTCAGCAATAGCTAAAACATTGGAGTGTTATCAACACTGTTTTTGTCACCAATCGTAAACTTTGCACTACACAGGACTCTATGACGAAAATTAACTCTACCTTGGCCAAAACCAGTGCAGAAGTGACAGGGCATACCTTTGATACACCTTCAAGAGCCCAGACCTGTTGACGCACCTGGCCAGATGGGGTAAGAATGTTATGGGAAGCAAATCAGTTGCACTAATTAACAAAATTTTAAACTACATCTGGCAGGCAAGTGACAGAGAAGAACCAGGAAACATCAATACTTTAGGAGGTATAAGGGAAATAGCTGTAAATTATTCCAAAGGAATTAGGGAGTTCTGGTCCCAAAAGGTGAAGAGGCCAATAGCTCAGCTGAAGAGCTCCTACACCAGTGCACACACACTGCATGGGAAACAAGCAAGAGATGACGGAAACCACGAAGAGATTAGAAAACTATGACCTAACCACTGTTACAGAAGCATGGTGGGAGGGATGAGTCACACAACTGGAATACTGCAATTGAGGGCTATGAGTTTTACAGAAGAGATTGTCTGGGAAGGAAGGGTGGATGTGTTTCACTCCATGTTAAAGTAGGAACAGACTGTGAAGATCTGCCTCCAAGAAACAGCCACAAAAAGGCTGAGGGCCTGTGGGTGAAAATCAGGGACTAATCCAATAAAGGATACCTTGTGGCTGGGGTCTACTACAAGCCACCTGATTGGGGGGACCCTCTTGATGAGCCCTTCTTGCTTCAGATACAGGAAACCCCAAGCTCACCAATTGTCATCCTGATGAGGGATTGCAACCTCCCAAATGTCAACGGGGAAAGCAATGCAGCTGCCTGCAAGCAATCCCGGAGACTACTGGAGTGTGTTGAGAATAACTTCTTGGTCCAGGTACTGGACAAATCAACCAGAGGAGAAATGTTACTGGATCTGGTGCTCACCAATGCAGATGAGCTCATTAAAGAAGATAAGAATGGAGGTTGCCTGGGCTGTAGCAACCATGCCCTGGTTGAGTTTGTGATCTCAAGAAATAAGGGCCTGGCAAAGACCAAAGTCAGGACCATGAGAACTTCAGACAAGCGAGCTTCCAGCTGTTTAAAAAAATAGAAGATGATGTCCAGACAGCTTCTGAGTATCTCCCAGGATGAAGATTCTATGACCACACAGACTTCTGCATTTAAGTGTGAGTCAGTAACTAAACAGAGAAAATTATTATCACTTTTGAAGTCCTTCAAAATGAGAACAATGTGGGCACACCCACAGTTTGGGTGGAGAAGTAATTGAGAGTAGCCCAATGAAGAAGAACTTGGGTGTGATGCTTGATGAAAGCCTTAACGTGAGCTGGCAGTGTGCACTTGCAGCCCAGAAAGCCAAACACATCCTGGGCTGCATCAAAAGCAGTGTGGTCAGCTGGGTGAAGGAAGTGATTCTGTCCCTCTCTCTTCTTAGACCCCACCTAGAATGCTGCACCTGGCTCTGGAGCTCCCAATATAAGAAGGACATGGAAGTCGTCTATCCAGAGAAGCACCATGAAATTGATAACAGGACTGGAGCATCTTCCCTATGAAGACAGGCTGAGAGAGTTGGGACTGTTCAGCCTGGAGAAGAGGTCTGCATGGAAACCTCATAGCAGCCTTCCTGTATTTGAAGGGGACCTACAGAGAAGCTGAAGAGAGACTCTGCATCCTCTACATCAGGAATTGTAGGGGTAAGACAAGTGTACAAACTGAAAGATGGGAAATTTAGGCTAGATATTGGGAAGAAATTCCTTACTGTAAGGGTGGTGAGATACTGGGACAGGTTGCCCAGGGAAGTTGTGGATGTCCCAACCCTGATAGTGTCTAAAGCCAGAGTGGGTAAGGCCTTGAGCAATTGGGTCTAGTGGGAGATGTCCCTGGCCATGGTGGGGGCATTTAGACTAAGTGATCTTTAAGGTACTCTCCAAACCTTATCCTTTTATAATTCTATGATTTTATTTTTTATTTTGGAGGGAGGGGGTAAATTCTTTTTAGATATTATGGAACTAATTCCTATTTTCATGTTTTGAACTTATTTGAATTCAATTTGGAAGTAATTTGTCTTTCTCAAACAATATGAGAAATAAGAGACAAAGTTGAAATGATCAGCTGGTTTATCTGTAGAGCTCATCTGTACAACTTCCTCCTGATACTGAAGGTAATTGTATGGGAATGTTTGAATTCCCTTGCAATCAGTTTCAAACATATGGAAGACAGTCTTAATTTGCACTTTGTTTATTTGTTGTTTAACCTACAGGTCATTTGTCATCATTTGGAACTTAGAAATAAATAAATGCTGATTGATCCATCATCTATTGGGTCCCAATAGGCAGTCTGCCTGGAGACAGGATTTTCCACCAGGATAAATTTTTCTCAAGTGTTGTAAGGAAAGCAGTAGAGAAATGTTATGAAAGAGATTCAGCGGTGAATTCCATCTGGTTTTAAAATTCTTGTGATGGGATTCCCACAGCACTTTGCTTACAGCTTTCCCCAACCACTTACATTTCATGTGGTAAAAACGCCATGTGATCAAGGCTGAAATGCATAATCCTAACATAAAGAAGAGAGTGCTGGTTGATAAGATATCCCAGATAAATATGTGCTGTTCTAAATTACATATCTTGGTCATAATTGTACAATAAGGTATCCTTTCAGTAAAAACTTCATTTTCATTGAAAAATATACATAGTTTGCCTGTTTTCTTGGAGCAAAGGATTAGATTAAATGCTGAATTTACTGAAATGATGTTCATGAATATTTTGTATCTCATTTTAGTTTTAGGTATTCTTAACAAAATCTGCACATGTTGGTGAATCACGGTAAAGAGTAGAAGGAAAGAAGGGGGAGTAGCTCATAAGTTTAGACTTTTGTTCTAAGGACTACCAACAGATCTGTGAAGCAGATTTGCAGATGTGTAAAACAGGATGTAATACAAGAAAGATCTAGTTGTTCATACAGTAGAATATTTTGTATTTCCAGAAAACATGAGCAACAGCCAAAGTGACACTGATAGAGTAAGAGCACATTTTTCAAAAATATTATTCCTTTAGTTTGGAGCTTTTCTGGTAAAAGACGAATATCTTGGCATCCTTTTTTTTTTTTTTAACATGATGATACAGAAAAATATTTCTTCTCTGAATTCTGGATCCTGCTGTGCTTTTGAATTCTAAAAGTTAAAACAAACTAACAAAATAAATAATGTAAACAATCCTACTGATCTATCTCAGTCAAAGTCTTAAGAATTTTTTTTTGTCAGCATTGGAAGAGAAATTCCCAAGAAATACACTTTATTGACAAAGGAGTCCAATCAGATATACCAAAAAAGAGAAATTGATAGCTTCAGTACCTTTCAAAAAGCAAACCCAACATAACAGCAACTGTGTTCCACAAGTGATAAAAAAACTAATTAAAAAGTAGGTTATTATTCTCTGTTATTGATGATCAAAGAAAGAAGATAGAATATAAGACCATAATGAATTCATATGGAATGTTTATGCATACTGGAAAGAAATATTTGAATTTTTTATGTTATACTGTCAGATATTTTGAACTCTAAATACAGCAGTATAGAAGAGAATTTCCAGACAAATTTTTTCAGCCTCTTCAAGAGCCAATATAAGTTTTAAGATTATTTCTTGAAATGTGCTATGTGATCTTGATGACATATATTGGTTTAAGAGATGTATGTGTTCAGCTTAAATATGGTTTCTTTTTTACATTTCCATTCAGCACTAGATGGCACTCTGAATTTGAACTGCAACATTTTTTTTTCTTTTCTCCTTAGAATACAGGGAACATGTTACCTTCATTCTATAAGTAAAATCCGTCATACAGATTAATCAAATAATTTCACTTTTTCCTAGTGCAGTAGTAGGAAGTCTCCTAAGGCCTATTACCATGCTATCAAGTAATAAAGAACATAAAAGAAAGAATCAGTCAACTTAGAATATATTGAGATACTCCCACTGAATTTCAAAAGCTTCTTTAACCTAAAAAAGAAAACTATTTTATGCTATTAAATGCTTATTACAATAATCTAGGCTGCTTAATGTAGAAAATTTAAAATCTTTAGGATTTAAATTTAAATGTACTCTAAAATAGTGGGAAGTTTGTAGAACTCTCAGTGCTGTATATCAGTAATTCAGGTTCAACATACTAAGTCATCTTTATACCTACAATCTATTAACATGGGATTCAGAGGCACGATTTACATGAAGATAGTGAAATGGTTATAATGATTATAAAAAATAGATAAAGAATAAAATAAACTCTTTAAACTCACAACATTTTATAAAGGACCATGTCTCATTGTCTTGTATTTCTTAGGAGATAATAATTCTTTTTTCCTGGATATGCTACTGTATGTCTAACTTTTATGTTGAGTGCTGCAAATTTTGTAAAAAATATCTGCTTTTCAGATGCTTACCTTTTGGTATATACATTTACCTCTGTGTACTTCTGTGGGGCTTTCAAATAATTAGAATAATTTTAAATAGAATTTTAAAAGACAAATGTCTTTCTGCATCATTCATATAAGATCCCTCTGAGTATTGAAAGGCCAGTATGAGGCAACCCCAGCTGCTTGAAAAGAACTAATGACAGTAGGTTGAGGGAGGTAATTGTGCACCTCTGTTTTTTTGAGACCCCCACCTGGGGTACTGCTTCCTGTTCAAGACCACCAGTACAAGAAAGATATGGACCTGTTAAAGCAGAAACAGAACACAGGCACAGAAATGAGCAGTGGGGCTTTGGCAACCTGCTCTAGTGGAAGGTGTTCCTGACCACGGCTGGGGACCTGTAACCGGATGATCTTTATCATCTCTCCAACTCAAACCATTCTATGATTCTGTGATTAATATTCTTTGCGTCCCTTGACATATTCAGCTCTAACTGTGCCTTATGTGTCCTGATCCAATCCCTACACATCCAGGCATCTTCCTATTATACTTGATCCTGGTTCCACTGCCTGTGCATTTCCTTCTTACATCTTAGTCCGACCAGAACATGCTGATGTCCTTCCTTTTGTGCTTGATTTCTTATACAAAAAAATCAAGAAGTCTTGTGGCATAAGAAAAAATGTCCTTAAAGAGCTCCTAGCCCAGTTCAGCTCCTTTGCCTCTGACAGCAATTACCCAGGGAATTCATCCAGTAATTCATTAAGAAATTCCTGTTTGCTTTCCTAAAATTCAGGGGGCTGGTTATCACCTGGATTAAGCAGGGGTATTCCAAGGGTCTCCTAGACTACTTACAGTTTACAGCAGCTGTGCTGCTTTTCTGGCAGGTGTCAGGGTAATTGAAGTCTCCCAGCAGGATCAGAGCCTGAGAGTTTGATGCTTCCTTCAGTAAGAACGTTTCATCTACAGGCTCCCTTGGTTGGGTGGCCCATAGTAAACATCAACTACAAGGTCTCCTTTGTTGGCTTAGCCCTTTATTTTTACCCATTGTAGGGACGTAAAGAGCACAGTTGCCTGTCTCAAACACTGTCAAGGCCACAGAAGATCTTAACACCCATAGTATCTCGTCCTGTTCATTGCTGTTTTTCAAAGTCTATTCTATGTAGTAAACCCATTTTCTTATAGAGGCAGCAACCCACCTGCACATCTCCTGTACTGCCTGTCCCTTCTGAACAGTTTACAACCATCTACTACAGAGCTTCCGTTGTGTGAGTCATCTCACCACGTTTCAGCAATGGCAATTAGATGGTAACTTTTACCTGCACAGTGGTTTCCAGCTCCTCCTGTTTGTTAATGGGTAAATTGCATTGATATAGAGCCACTTCCTCTTGAGACATTTTTAGAGACACAATCAGAGTTATTTATTATTTGTAGGTAATAAAAGAATCTAAAGAAATATCTATTAGTCTATAAGAACATATATTAAACATAGTGTAATAAAACTTAAGAGACTTTTTTTCTTTTTCTTTTTCTTTTTCTTTTTCTTTTTCTTTTTCTTTTTCTTTTTCTTTTTCTTTTTCTTTTTCTTTTTCTTTTTCTTTTTCTTTTTCTTTTTCTTTTTCTTTTTCTGTCAAATCTTTGATCTATCTATACTCCTTTGTCAATCAGTCAAGTTTCTGCCAGTACTATATTCTGTGTTCTATGTGGAAAACATCTATGGAAGCACAAGTTGTATAAAAAGGATATACCAGTCAGTCAAGCTATTTGTACCACTTACTGCTGCCAGTTAATGCTGCAAGCCATATCTGTAATATTTAAATATGCTACTGTGCTATCCACCTACTGGAAGACTATAGAAAAATAGTCATAGGGTTATGTCTGTCTATTTTTCTGTTTGTTTCTACTCTTCTTCTGCCCCAGGGAACAGTTCAACTATACATCTAACTGGTTACAATACTGAGTCAGGACTTGACTCCCTCTGCAGTAACAGAGTCGGGAAAAAAATATGAAAAACAGTATCACTAAAGTGAGGTATTTCCTTTTCTCCATTTACTGCATATGAGGTTTATGTGCTTTCATGAAACTCTTCAGTGCTTGCCCAAAAAAAGGCAATTCTTTGTTAACACAGGAAATAAAGAGATTTCAAGGTGTGTCAGATTTGTATGCTGGCCACTAGCTGACAATTGACTAAATGTAGTGCCCAAGGGACAGGAGAATGTATCTTACTGGGTTAGGAGAACCAAAGCCCCAAAATCTGACTTAAATGTTCTGACGACCAGAATATCACACATCTTATAGTAAGCTGTGGTGAAGCTCTACTTTTTTTGCCTCCGGCTATGTTTTGAGCTGAGGTTAATATCTGTGTGAATTATATGTTTTAAGATCAAGCCCACAATGTCAAGACCCCCAAGTATTATAGATACTTTTCGTTCTTCTGTACTTATCATTGAATCATATTAAAGTGTAGGCAGTAAGCATCTGAGTATGTGTTTGCAAAAAGAAAACAACGTGACAATTAAATGTGAGTATCTTTGGGACCTGGCAGCCACGTTTGGTAGGGTGGCTGAATCATGTTCTTAAGCCTATAGGTAAATTCCTCTCTACTATTTTAGGAACACTGTCAGCCAGTCTGAACAAGCACAGTATGTTTAGAGACTTGCTTTTAGCTATGTAAGAATTACCCCAGGATTCATAAATTGACATATGATTTATCAGGTTCAGCAAGCATACTCTTAATTTGCCTAACAGCTCAAATCTTGATTAGTTTCTGTGGCTAATTAAAGTGAATATTTTTGAGGAATATATTCAGTGTTAGTAGCTCAGGGTGCAGCTGCAGTTTGAGCTGCATGTTGAGCTCTGAGGGGCAGGGGCCCAAGACCCAGGCAAGAGGCTGTGAACTGCTGACCCTTTGCAGAACAGAGGGCACAGAGACCTGTGGCACAGCCAGGTGACCGGGCACTCAGAGACACGGCAGGAGCCAATGACCCCAGACTTTCTCACTGAGACTGTGAGGGTATGGAAGCCCAGGGTTTCCTTTGTTTGGGACGCCTCCTTAAAGGCAGCTGTTACTTTATTTAGCTATCGTGCCAAGGTTAAACTATTTGAAGGATAGGGACATTTGAGACTCTGGGAAACCTGTCGTCAAGCTGGTGAGGAATCCTGATCAGACTGTGTGTGAGTGGGGTGTGTGTAACTGTGGAGGGGCTTCGGTCCCAGCTCCGGTGCTGCAAGTGTGACTATCTGTGTGGATCTCAGATATTCAGACAAGGAAGTCTCCTTAATAATATAAGCATGTTGTCATTTTTGGAGGAGAAGACGGAGGATTTTTTTAAAGTAGTATTTATTCATATTTTCTATTGGGAACTTAAAAAATATGACCTTAAAGCATGCTTTTCCTGAGCATAATCCTAAGGATTTTTTTTTTTATTCTTTTATTTACTATGCTTCTCAGCATGTCTATTTACTTCAAACAACCCATGCAGATGCAGCTGTAGCAGGTTTTGTTACTCAAATTATTTCTTCATTATGATGGGCAGCCAAATATAAACTAAAATTTTTTAAAGGCCACTGTAATGTAATACACAGAAAATGCAGAAGCTTCAAAATAACGTCTTCCTCTTCTATTTATAGACTAATAGTGCCACAATAATTAATTCTTATATATTTATCAGTCTAAGAAACTGCCTAGTGATGTGTTTTTTCATCATCATTGGTTTTATAGAAGTGGTTGTTCATTACTTTGAGTTAGTTAAGAGTTTTCAACAAAATATCTTTTTACAGGTTGACTAAGAGCCAAAACTTTAAATTAATGTGTTGTGGGTTTAGAGGTTTGGGGAATTGAAAATTAGGTAGAAATATTAATTGTAGCAGGTTTTTGGTTAAACGCTAGTACATCTATTAAAATCACTTGATTTTGTTGTGAGGTAAAGATTAAAAGTAGGCAAGGCAGGTTTATACTTTAAAGAATATTAAAAAACAAATTTTAACAGACTTAAAACAAGTAATAACAATGATAATTAGGAATCAGAACAAGACCTTTTTAGAACCCCTTTCCCCCTTCCCCCCCCCCACTTCCTTATTCTTTCTACTGACCAAACAAAAGGTAATATCTTGACTTGTAGTTAAAGAAAACACCCTCTGGAACAGGTCCCCTTCCAACCCATGTAAGGGAGAGAAGCTTTTTCTTGCTCTTTCATGCTGATTTTCCATAGGAAACGCAGTTCCTATGGTGTTAGCTTCTTCAGCAGGCAACCGCCTGGAGAAAGAGATTTGCTTGTCTGAGGGAACCCTTCCCATTTTTAGTAGCTTTCCCAGGGCTACCAAAATGGA
>VZTZ01028249.1:0-24441 GCA_013400955.1 Drymodes brunneopygia | reverse complement strand
AAGGTGCATCCAGGCACCACGAGGCCGGCCCGGCCCCTTCCTTGCCGTGAGAAAATCGGCCCAGCCCGAGCCAGGCAGAGTGCAGCCAGCACGGCTTCTTGGCCGAGAGCAGCAAAAGTAAAGCCTCTCTCTCCTTGTTCAGAGCGGAGCCGAGCGACACTGTTGCTGTTACCTCTCGCATAATGTTACCACGCGAAATTGAAGGATGGGTCTGGGCTCCTTCTCCTCTTCCCCCCCCCCAACCTCTGCACCAGCATGGTGCAAGGGGGAAGAGAAAAAGCACGTCTTGTCAGTCCACCGGAAGCCGAAAAGAGAACTTCTCCAAGTGCTCACCGGGTTTTTATGAGTTTTTTGGAGGCGGAAGCTGTAGTAACTGCTTTGGAATACCTCATTTCCGACTCCGCCTCTTTTTTTTTATGCTGGGAAGTTTTGATATAAGTTATACTACCACATAATGTCAATGGAATCATTCCAAAATAAAAAGTGCTATGAAAAAAACATGCAAAATTTATCATAAAAACCAAACAATTTCATGACCAGGCATAAGGAAATAAATTGATATTTCAGCTTAACTGATACAACTCAAATTCAATGAAAATAATGCAAACTAGTCTATCCATTCTGACATTTGATTTCATTTATGGAAAAAATGGCAAATACTGTATTATACAGACAATCTGTTTGAAAATTAGAGAAAAATCAGAAGCTGATTGACTGAATATAAAACTTAAGTAAGTGATATTTTAATTACATCCCCAGTAACCTGTTCCAATCAATACTACAGGACACACAGTCCAAAAATTTTCTGGAACATGATAGAAAAAACTTGTTCCTTGCTTTGTAAAACACTATTTCAGAGAGATGCAACTGGTTTAGAATTATTCCAGTTGCAAGCAACAAACCGATCTAAAGTTGTATGGTCATTTTTGTGAAAGTGAAAACAAAGAAATACTTCACTATTCTGAGAGAAGGAAAGAATAAAATTAATTTAATTAAGAGAATGGCATTCAAAAAGCAGTCCTCAACAGTCAGAGGAGACAAAAAAATGAAGTTCTGGTAAAATGTAGCCCAATCAAATTTAATATCTACACAGATATTGAACAAACCATGCGAATTTATTATAGCCATTTAAAAGGATAAAGATGCAAAATTAATTTATCAAGACAAAACTGTGGCAAAGAGCCTCTTGAGTGATATAGATGAAAGTCCTACTTCTTTGAAAACAGCTACAAAATTACTTATGTCTTGTCATCAGACTGGTAGAGCATTTCAACTAAAAGCCTACAGAGCATGTATTGAGATGGTTTTACTAAACATTTTCTCTAACAAGCTGAACAATGGAATAGAGAACTGTTTTATGAAATTTGTATATTACATCATACTGGCGGAGGTGAAAGCAATCAGAAAGAAGGATAAAAATTCAGAATTATAAATTTGGGGCATAGCTGATAGTAAAGCTTTTTTACAAATTTTAAAAGAGAAAAGAAAAGAAAAGAAAAGAAAAGAAAAGAAAAGAANAAAAGTGCTTTTTTACAAATTTTAAAAGAGAAAAGAAAAGAGAAGAAAAGAAAAGAAAAGAAAAGAAAAGAAAAGAAAAGAAAAGAAAAGAGAAGAAAAGAAAAGAAAAGAGAAGAAAAGAAAAGAAAAGAAAAGAAAAGAAAAGATTACTTCACTAAGGAGAGGAAAAAAATACAGTTTAAATGGGTGATAACGCAAATGATCAGTATTTGTGAAAAAGAGCAAGAGACTGTCAAATATCAAAACCTGATTGGGAATCAGAAGTCTAAAGCAATTGCAAACCCAGAAAGTCTGGGATTTGTTAGGAAGAATACTGCATGTATGTCATAACAGGGAATTTAATTTCCTTTCCTTTTTTTTTTTTTTTTTTATCTGATGATAATACAGTTGCTTCTGGGCACTAAGATAATAATTTTGAAGTTTTGAATAATATTAAAAAATGTGGAAAAAGTTGGAAAAAATCCAGAGGAGGGCAGTAACAGTGCAGAAAAATTAATAATGAGCCCTCAGCTATGGATTAAGATAAAATTTAATCTAGGAACTGAAAGACTAAATGGAGGATGGAAAGAGAAATGGAACGGGATTTGATAACATAATCCCAGCATGTAACAGGTAGTTAGAAAACAGCTCACTGATTTGTTGTGCTTCATAACCAATGGGGAAGGACTTGTAGAAAATATCCAATTTACCTTTCCCTTTATCCCTACACATCAGGCTTGTGACTTTGCCTGAGTGATATCATGAGGAAAAGATACTTGCTCATATGTTTGCAGCATTAGTATGAAATAGCTCCCTACAGGTTCTTATCAACACCCTCAGTTACAGTGACAGAATAACCAGTTCTTCAGACATCCTTCATTAAAGGATGACAGTTATTTAGTAGAACAAATAAAAATTTTTAGAACAAGCTTATTAATTTTGTGTAACTGTCTAGCTCCTAACATCAAAAACATGTTATATACCTAATTAAAGGACCTCTTATAATCTGAAAGCTTTTTGAAAAAAAAAAAGAAAAGGAAAAAAGAAAAAGGAAATTAATGACAGCATTTTTCTCTTTTCTTTTTATAAATGGAGGAAAATGTATACATGCTGAAATGCTTGATTTGCTCTCTGAAGACTGCTATCTCACGTATGTCTGTTTCCGTATTTCTGTTTGCTTTGAGGAAAAAAATTTGCTGTTCATTGACACGCTTCACATCAGCTAACTGCCCAATGCAGTGATAAAGGGTAGAACCCTAGCACACTCATTCTATGAGAAAATAGGCAGCCATGGCACAGTCCACACCTTGCTGTGCCAAGTCTTGTGCATAGTAATTCCTACAGGATGTACCGTAAATCATAGTCTACACTAATTTTCTTTTCTGTCTAGTGCACATGATTACTGAGCTCTAACTTCTGGAAAGAAAGTTAGTGCAAAACCAAAATACTAGTTCCCAATTTTTCCTAGGTTTTTCAACTTTCTTACTACAATGACTAATTGTTAAATTTTCTTAACTGCCAGATGCCAATAAACCCTTCTGAGAATGGGAAGATTATAGTTATGTGTTTGAGAAAGAATAATTTGGTTAGTGCTCAATGGTAAAACTGGTAAATAAATAATCATATAGAAGAAAAAAAGAATTACACTTATGTGTATTTTTCAACACCTTCAGCATTAATTCCAGCAGAAGGTAATAATGCTGAAATTATCTGAAAAACTAAAATATAATCATTTTGTACCAAAAATTAGTATATCTCTTCAATTTTTTTCATTTTTACAAAATAAAACATTATCTCACATCTTTTAATTCAAATGGAAAGTCAGGACTTGTTACATTGGGATATATTGTACTCCATGAGATAATTGATCTAAATAAATAGTAGAAATTGATGGCTTGCAAGATATTTTTTGTTAATAAAGATTTATTAATAAATACTCAATTACATAGTTATGAATAATGAACAGAAATTACAACAAATGATTTCTTAATGACAGCAATATGTGTTAGTAAAAAGTAGGTTTTAGAAAAAGTAGTAAAAAGTATTTTGTCTATACAGCCACACAATTACTATCAGAATTCAACACATATACCACCAGAACAAAAAAAAAAAAAGGTAACAAGGCTGCAACTTTATATTACTCCAGCCAATTAAATCATGGAACAACTTAAAACAAAATGGTTGCAGTACATCTCAACTTGGGCTTGGGGACAGAGGCTTTCTCTAAATTGGGAGACCGTTCACATGAAGTTGGAGTGCTATAGGTCTTGAACTTACCCTAAACCAAACAACAATGTGCCTAAACCAAATGTTGTTCCTAAGAATCCATAGCTGTAAACTGAACTGCAGAGCTTAGTGACAGAGGGGTTTATGTATGAATTTTCTCTAACATAGTCCAGGGACCATCTTCTTCTACAGACGAACAAAGATTTGAATCATATAATCATTAAATTTGGAAAAGACCTCTAAGATCATCAAGTCTGATGTCTGACTGTTAACTTGACAATGCCATGACCACCAAATCATGTCTCCAAGTGACACATCCGCACAACTTTTGAACACTTCTCTGGGCAGTCTGTTCCAATGCCTGACCATCCTATTTTTCTAATATGCAATCTCATCCTCCTCTGACACAACTCAAGGGCATATCCTCTTGTCCTATCACTTTGTTATCTGGGAGAAAACATCCATCTTGCTACAACCTCCTTTCAGGTAGCTGTAGAGAGCAATAAGCTCCATTCTTGAGACTCCTTTCCTCCAGACTAAACAACCCTATCTCTCCCAGTTGCTCCTCATCATACTTGTTCTCCCAGCCCTTCACCAGCTCCACTGTCCTCTGAGTATGCTTCAGCATCTCAGTGTCTCACAGAGAGGGACCCAGGAACTGAGGTGCTGGATACAGGGGAAGAACCACTTCCCTGGCCCTGCTGGCCACACTATTTCTGATACAGGCCAGAATGCCACTGGCCTTCTTGGGCACCTGAGCACACTGACAGCTCATGTGTAGCTGCTGTTGACCAGCACACATAAGTCCTTTTCTGCTGGGCAGCTTTCCAGCCACTCTTCCCCAAGCCTGTAGTGATGCATGGGATTGTTGAGACCCAAGTGCAAGACACAGCATTTGGCCTGGGTGAACCTCCTAAAGATGTCCTTTACCCATCTATCCAGACTGTCCAAATCACTCTGTAGGTCCTTCCTACCCTCAAACCTAGCTTAGTCATTAGCTATTTCCATTCTCATTTTCATGAAATCTGTTTCCAAGAAGAAAACAAGACAAAAAATCTCCATGTTGACCTGAAATAAAACCTAAAAAAACCAACCCAAACTGGGCATCAGCTTCTGAAAACAGTAAATTAAAAATTTCTTTTATTCAGTAAAACACAACCTACTAAAAATAATGAAATCTTGAGAAGGTTGTCTGCTCTCAATCTTTGTATAGAAAAATTCAGTATGGCTTATTCATTAAAGAAAAAGTTTTGATTAAGATGGCATAAATTAGAATAGTCTTTGCATAAATTCCTTGGGGAAGAGTGGTGGCAAGTTGCACTTACAATAGATTATCATACCACTCAAAACATTTGTAAGATAATATATTTAATAAACAGCTTAAAATCATTCGTAAAGTGATTATGCCTTCCATCTTTATCTATTAAATTTACAAAAATATTTTAAAAACCCAAATTCTGTGATCATCTCTATTACAGACACATTTTTATTTGAAAAGTGGAAAACTGAAAGCTGAAGAGAAATTGTTTGTCATCTCTAATGTTTTAGTCTAGACAAAATTCATTTCAATCAAATTTTCAATACAAAATTCTATCATAAAAATATACTCGACTGTTCTTTCCAAGCCTTATGGCAGCAAAGAGGTCATTTTATGGATTTTACCCTTTGAAGCAGAAATTATAATCAGCTCTGGCATTTAAGAAAAATATTCTTGTGAGAGTTCAAAAATCATATTTAACTGAGCCCTTTCTGGATTATTATGTTGAAGCATCTACTTTATCTATTTTATGAGTCTTTTCTGAACTGTGAACAAAGATAGAATAAAACGCATCTTTTAACGTAGCATTTTAGGGTGGTTCTTCAATCTCTAACCAGTTTTAATGCTGATGGATTTTATTGCTTGATGAATCAATGCTTCTGATGTAAGTTATTTCGTCAAAGCTTATTTTTTCCCTTCCTCTGGCTCAACACTACGTGTGTTGAATGGTGACCAGCTGTTTCAGATAGGTTCTTTGAAACCGGATTTCATCATCCTATAGCAGAGATAGTATAGTAGTAATTAACAGCATTTTAATGTTTGGGATAATTATAACCCAAACCTGCTTTTTACTTTTCTTCTTGTGCTTCTTCACATCTCAAAATGCTGGATTTTTTTTCAGGAAACTCAATTGTATCATAAGTTGAAAGCTGAAAGATCTAACTTATTCATCTGTGTTCAGTACCCCTTTGTTTAACAGACTTGAGTTAGATGACAGATCCCCAACTCCTCCTTCCTGGGCCAGGAAAGGTTTTATTATAATCAGGCCATCTAATTTAGAATCTTTGACAATTTCCAGAGGGCACCATGTCCAGTATACCACATAAAGAATGGCAGTTTCCTTGTCAAGCAATTGAAGTTTAAAGTAGGATGAAACAGGTAATACCAAAAGATAAAACCTATGCATTACTATTTCCCATTATCAGGATCTAAAATAGATAGTTCTCATCCCCTGAGACAGCTGTACTTGGAACAAGAATTAGAAAGCTAACAAACTCATGCTTTAAAACTGTTCAATGACAGTTGATTCATCTCAATGTCACTTTCTGTGGAATTAGAATAAGACAATAGAGCATTTACAGTGAAGATTAGTTAGCTACTACATCAATATTTTAACTAATCCAGGGACTAATGTATAAATATTACCACTGACTGTCTTACAACATAGATTATAAAACAACTGGTCATTGTAGATATAACCAGGATAAAACTATTCATAATTAAGAGTTTATTTGTCACTAATACTTTTTTGGTCATTGTATTGCTTTAGTGCTTACATAAATATCTATTTTTCATTCAAATCAATGTATCAAAGTATCTTATTTTTGTGGGTATAAACCTTTGGGTTTCTTTAATTCCAACTAACAGCATGGCAGAGCTTGTTTTACCTCATAAAATTAATTTCATTTTTATTGAAACAATAAACCCTCGTATAAATAGAACTCTGACAGATGTTTCTCAATTTTATCTAGACCATAATGTGATCTGTAGTTTCACATTTATTTAATGTCGCAATTTGGTTTTATTTTTACTTTCTAAAAAAACTGATGATTGTTCAAGATTTAATTTTATTTCATCCCTTTGAAAACTTCAGAAAATATTCTAAATTGTCTTCTATTGCTTTTGGATTGCAAAAAATCTATGGACCATGAGGTTCACAAATCTTTATTCAGCATTATATGTGAATATTATTGAGGAAAATGAAAGTTTTATACTAAAGATAGAATGAAGGATAGCAAATTATTTCCTTTCTGCATAATGATTTACAGAAAAGGAAATCTGACTAAAGATCCTTTACAAGGACAAGATAATGGAAAGCAAGCTGATGATAACCTTGGTAACTGATCTTAAAATACCTTGCATGAGTGATGTATCAAGACTGAAGGAATGGAATATTGGAAGATGCCACAGGGAAAAAAACACAGGGAGGTATAGTTAAAATAAAATAATTAGGACATTTTTTGTACTGGAGTTTGACCTGAAAACCTGCAGTTCAAAGATCATACAGTCTAAATAACTCTCTGTGGTCTAAATAACACCATCTCACTAAAATGTGATATGACCTCCTTAAGATTATGGGTTAGGGATTTACACAGAATGAGACAAAAATCAGTTCCTTAGTCATTTTGAAAAGTTTTACCTTGCAAGGTATTATGGGAGGGTTACCTTGCAAAGCAGTAGGGAGGGTTGTTTTTTGGGTTTTTGTTTTTGTGGTTGGCTGCTTGTTTGTTCATTTGTTTGGAGTTTTTTGAAAAGGAAAATCTCACTGCTTTTCAGAATTCTGAAATACCAAATTTGTACCACAATTATGTAAAAATCTTGAAGAGGAAACTAAAAATACAGATGGGAGTTATGACTACCACAAACTGAAAAACACCAATAAGTGTTTCTCTGTCCATTATAGGAACATGGTGTCACTTAACTGAAAGGAATTCTGATGATGGGTGTAAAAAAATTTTAATGTATATAATATGATTAATATTTTCACAGAATATTGATTGGGACAATATTGTGAAAAGAGACATTGCATAACTGAGAATATTTAGACTCTCTTCCTGGCTCTTTGAAGTATTTCTTGCCTTACTTGCATTAAATCTCTTAGGCTATAACTCCAACAGTCAGTCATGTATACTGCATAAAACACATAAAGTGTGGAATTATGCATGCCTTATAATGTATTGCTAGACTGAGGGTTGGTTTCTTATATTATCTGTGCTCTCATTTACAAAATATTGTCAGGAATACTTTCTACAACTAAAAATTTGAGCTGTGTTCAAATGTTGTGTAAGAGTGCAAAGGTAGGTGTAACACCTAGACAAATGTAATGGAATATATGAATGATGTATCAGGGACTGAAATACAGCTTTGTTAGAAAGACTAGCTACAGCAGAGGTCTCTCACACTCATAACAATAGAAACCCATTTAGTTTACCATAAATTAGTTCTGTTTGATTCCAGAAATAAATATGCTCACGTAGTAGAAATGGAGAAGCATTCTTTTAATCAGCTGGCCCCATAAAAAATAGGGTTGCCATTACTAATAAATTGCCACAGGCCTTTCTCTGGGTGTGCCTCAGGCTGACCATGCAAGGCCCCTGTCCTGGTCAGCTGTTATGAATTTATTATGGGAACTGGCTGTGTGATCTTAGTACCGTGTGTCTCTTGTTATGATACACAATTTAATACCTGGATATTGGAAAAGGTTTGAAAAATATGACACAGATCAAAAACAGAGGCCCCAGAACCATAAAGAGTTCATGGGTGGTTAAATGCTGGTCACTGTAGAAGCTCAAACTCAAGAGACTGGAAAAGCCAGCTTTTGCTTTAAGGGAAGGAACAGCAGCTACATAAGGGAAAATAAAAAAAAAAAAACTAAAGCAAAAACAAGAAACCCAACCAAACTAAAGAAAAAATAAACAAAACACTGCCAAGGAAGAGGATAAGACACTTAAGACACCTGGGCTTGGGAAAATAATCCCCACCTTACCCCTCAAGCTTTGTTCAACATGGAGTCCAGGGGCAGAAGAGGGAAATTGTACTTTTTGGATACCTGAAGGACTTAAGATCCAGAATTAGGAATGGGGAAAATGAAAGAAATCACTTCTTTTTGGGGTTGCCCCTTGAAGTGCTCTTAAGACTCTCCACCTTGATGTCAATAACTGAAGCCATCAAGTGCTGTACCAGCCAATAACAGCAACACAATATCAAGTTGGTGGTACAGTGAATTAATAGCTCAAGAAGCCTATGATTATTAAAGAGAGATTGCTCTGAACAAATAGAGATAAGGATTGATAATGCATGATAATGGATTGATTTATCCAATAGTAGTATGTGTTAATGAATTTCAGACCACCAAAATTTTGGTTTGATGCTTCAGCCTTATGCTGTTTATCAGTTTTCTAAACATGCCCATCATAGTGGTTTCCAAATCCATAACTATACCTACACATTTCTGATATTGGAAATGTAGACAGTGTAAAAGAATTTTAAACAAGTGTGGAGCTTTTATTATTTTTGACTAGTTTAAATAGTAATTTTTGAATTTAGGTTGAGAAAGACATAGTCATTCTCAGAAATGGCATTGGAAACTTTGAAATCTGAAAAGAAGGGCTGCTTACAAGAAACATGTTTTTTTGAAATATGTAGTCAACAGTTCAAGCCTCTAAGGGTCAATAAGTCTTACTTTACTGTGTAAGCAAAGAATCCATTATTTATAAATTATGGACCCTGGCTTCTGATCCCGTTCCTTACACATCTTGCTCACTGTGAAGCCTGTAGAACGGAACACATCCATCACAGTTCTTCTTATGGCGAAGTCAAAGCTGAAGGAGGCTGAGAAAAAGAGGAAGGCCTCGTGGAATGCAAGTGCACGTGTTAATATAAATTCATACAGCACAGCATTTAGAGGTAAGCGAACTTGCTTCTTCAGGTGTCTTCACATGTGTACTCTAACAGTGGATAACTCAGAGCAGCCCCAACACTATCATGTCTTCTGATGGACTTCAGATCTCCATCACTGAAATTTGCTGAGAGTATAAAGCAATTATACACATTATACAACTTATATCAAGAAATAGTGTGTTGTGGTGGACTAGGCTCATCTAGTGGACTGATGTTTTCTGGCTGATGCTCCTGGTCCTGGGTAGGGATATTCATGAATATTTATTCAGTTCCACTCTCTGCTGCCAGGGTTTTGGCTAGACCATACAGATGTACATTTTTGATATGGGATCTATCATTGATTCTGTCTCAATTTGATAGAAGTCTACCTGTTGTCTCTATACGCTGTCAACTGAGAATCTCAATGAATCACTTTCATGATTCAAAGTGTATCATTTAGAGACTTCACACCACAGCATCCAATTTCAGTAATTTCAATGGCTACTAGAGTATAAGAGAAGAGTGCATAGGTAGTAAAAGCTTGTACATTAATATGCTTGTCATGAATGTTTTTAAAGTGAATATCTGATCACCTCAGTGGTAATGAAGTGCAGTAACTGTCTGAAACTGAAGTAGAAAATAACTTTCAAGGAGCATTCTTTATATCCTAGACAGTACTAGGCATTTAATCTATGGAAGTGGACTAGAAACACTTTGAAGAAAAGTCCCTGAAATAAACAAGGCAGGCATCATATCCTTACAGCTGTTCTGTTTTTCAGGTTTGCTTATATTAGATTGATATTGTTATTTAGACATAGCCCTTGCTTGCCTTTACATTTACATGGTTTCATGGTGCCTAATTTCTTCATATCTTATTGTTTATCAGGGACAACTGTAACAGTCCTGTCGCCCTGGTTTTACAGGGCCCCATAAGTTGTAACACTGTAGCTGTAGTTTCCCATGCTTTCTCTGTAAACATGGTCCTCGTTTTTCTTAACCGGCCGAGATTGTTTTGCACTTGTGGAATTGTTTTTCATTCCTTTCCCTGGGGAAAGGAAAGATGATTGACCATGTCTTTGTCCTGTAAACCTTCAGGGGTGTTGACCCTTTTCACCAATCCTTGATTGTCCTTAGAAACATATAAAAATAGGTAAATAAAGGCAGGACTTTTAGTCCTGCCTAGAGATTCCACTGCTACTCTGAGACCCGCATGTTTCTTCTGTTGCCAGCTGTGCAACACAGTCCCTTTTATGGGAAATTCTGAGAAATATTGACAGATTTGACCATTGCTATATATTTGCATAAATATGCACATGAATATTCACACATATAATTTTGGATTAAGACCTACTTTTTAATTTTTTTAAAAAAAGGTTAAACAGAATTTCTAAATTTTCGCTGGAGGAAAGTGATTTCAGAGTTTTCTAAAATTACCTGCTTCTCTTTCCTTTCATCCTCTAAATTTCAGAGGTTCTGAGGCCAGAACAATGAGATCTACTGTTCTTAAATTAGAAGACAGGCTAGGTCACATCTGGATATAATCTACAAGGTCCTGCTAGGCTGCTACATGAGCATTTTGGGGAAGAAACTTAAGAAGTCTTCCATATCTTTGTCCCTGGTACCTGTTAGATAATCAGGAAAGAAAATAAATTAAAATGTTATTTCTTAATAGAAAACCATTTTACTGGCAAACTGTCATCAGTTCTGTTCTCAGTGCTCTATTTCTGTTTCTGCCCAGATGTATTTGTGAAATTCATTGTGTATATTGACATGACAGGGCATTGGGGCTCCAATGAAGCAGTAACAGAGTATCATGTCAGTAATTTGACAGATCAAGGACTCTCCAAGGACTCTGTAATGAAGAGCATGCCATTCATTTTTCTCTCACATATGCATATTGGTATTAGCTTATTCAAACTTTCTATGTAGTCTCTCTTAGTAATGGCGTTTGAGAAATTCAGTTTATTCTGTGTAGATTTAATGTTGTCATTATAAATAAGTCAAGATTTGTCTGCATCAGGTACAAGTTCAGACAAAAAATATAGTAATTTATGTTAAAGATTAAAATACTTTTTCTAAGCAATGTTCTTTTAAAAGTAAACCAAATTATTAATGTATCAAGTTGTGTTTACATATAATAAATAATGTCAATGAAAACATCCAACTTTAGAACAAAAGGCCTAACATTCAGCTCAACTTTGCCCTTGCTTTTCAGCAGGCAAACTTACTTTATTAGAAATTGCTATTAAAGGGTATTGCTTCAGGGATTTTCCCACAATCAAAGGCAGATTTTGTCCCTCAGTTCATAACTCTGATGCATGTAGTGCTGCAGAAATCACTCAACAGCATGTGATGTTGAACTGACGGTACCTCTGTGGGTGTAGGAGTACACATTTCTAAGCAGTAATATAGCACCTGCAGTATGAGACACAACCAATGCCATAACTTACTGTGGTCTGGTCCACTCTGCAGGTCAATTCCCAAAACAGAAGCTTTCCATCCTTCATAGGTTTGTGTTTTTCACAGTCACTCACTTGAAAGTTCCAGCTCATGGGATTCAGTCCTTGCAGTAAAATTGTTAGCCCAAGTTCATTACAAGTTTTTTTTATGTCACACATTTTAGGGCAATCATAGCCCTGCAGAATTTAATCTTCACTGAAGTGAGTGTCTGCCTTCTTGCCCTTAATGTATAAAGAGGAATGGCTGTTGGCTTCCAGATATTCTAGCACTTACATCAGCTTATTTTTGCAATAAAAATACGAATATTCTCCGAAGACTTTTAAATACTGTGAAAGATGCAGTTCAAAAATATGACTACAATGCTGTTGCCCTAATATATGTAGTAATATATACAATAAGAAACAGTAAGACATTGTTAGATGAATTCTATGCAGTGTTCTTACTGAATTAGCATGTTTTAAATATATATTTTCTTTAAAGGTATAGCTGTGAAGCTAACATTTAGCATACATGTAAACTGAGCTGTCAATATGTATACACACATATAAAAAAACCCCACAAAACAATTGACCTCCTATGATATTCTGCTGTTTTAGAGATATTTTTTCCCTATATGAGTTTGATCCATTTCAGCTTGGATAATATGACTATGAATACAAAAATGAATAAAAGGAATGCTCTTAGAGATGTCTGTGGGAGTTAATAAATAATTTGGTGTGATTGAGAATTAAGAATTCACACTGGTTTAGTTGTCTTAATCCATTTGTACAATTTTGACCTCTCTTAAAAAATGACATCGACATAAGTGATATTAATTTTCTATGCTATGTGTTAAGTATGGTCAATAATCTAAAACTCTTACATAAAAAACTACTTGCACACATTATATTACTCTATAATAGTATTATTTTTTTTTCTACCTTCAAACCATGTACCTATACCCACTACTGTTTAATTTTCTATACTGTATTAGCTCTGAAAATTTAACTGTGAAGTAGAGATATTTCCTTTCAGTCTTCTTATTCGGTTATGTGCAGTAATTGAAAAATACCTGCATGTGTTTTTTCCACTTTTTATTTGTATCTGTTTTTTTTATTTATACATTTTCCCTTGCAAAAAGAAGAGAGTCCCTCCCCCAAAAAGGTTACAGAATCCACCTGCTTCTGCCTCGCTTAGTGTTAGTATGAATGACCCCTATTTTTGGTAGTGCTGGAGCTGAAGACAAATATTGGTAATTTATTAACTGCAAATGTGGCATATCACCTTTTTATGAGTAGAATATTTAATCTGATTAGTCTCTAGGGGATGGGGTTCTGATCATCTTGATTTAGATGCCAACCATATAAGCAGCTAAGTGTAAACTAAATAACCCTCCTGTCGGATGATTTTCATGAAGCATCTCTGTCAAACAGCTTATGGTTTCAATAACATGTGAATATATTTGAATTTACATGCTGTCCATTTACAGTAATGCTAACAATTATCTTCTTGGTGTGTTGGAGTTGATGGTGCAACTTCATGAAGAATGGAGTGGTTTGCAATTAGCATGCTTTACTGACATGAACATAAATATGAAGTTTATAGTGGAGGGTTCTTTTCAGGTCCTGGGACCATCTGAAGCTATTTTTATTTGCTCTTAAACAGTCTATTAAGATTTTTTTCACCTTATTAGCCAAAAAGTTGATTATTGGTTTATTACATTATATTAGAATTTTACCATCTCTGATTAAATCATATGATTGCAGAATCAACACTAAGCCTTAGCAGAATAAGCCTGGTAGCTCAAGCTGTAGGAAATAGATCACCACAGAGCCAGATTTTGGCTTTAGGAAATAGTCTTCTTGATCTTTTCATAACCCCTATCAAATTTTGCAGTTTTAGACCTACAGATACTGAGTAAAATTCCTAACTGAGTGCAGAAGTCTGAGTAAAGTCAACACAAAGCGTGTATCCTACTGATAACAATAGCAACGTGGTATATTCCAGTCTGTACAAAATATATTTTGGAGTTCTTGTTAATGCAGACTTTTACCAGGAATTCAGAGAAGCATTGAGCTCCCTGTAAGCAAACATCTATATTTTGCCAGGTGAATACTTCTCTACAGTGGCAGTATATACTTTTCTCCCCTGTATACCCCTCTACTGCAAATAAATGAAGCTGGCTTGTCTCATTCCAAGGGCTTGATGCAGCCTACATGAAAAGAATAAGAATGACTCTCTGAGTTATTTGAAGTGTCAGACACTGGTGCCTAGGTAATTGAGCCCTTGCATCCAAAACTCAATTGAGTTGCCTACAAATATATGTATTTTGGCATTCCTTCGAGTATGCATCTTGACCTTCAGCTGCCACTCCAAAATTATGCAGGCCAACCACAAGGGGAACATCATGTCTATTTTTAAAAATGGTAAAGGGGAGGAGCCTGGGAACTTCTTACAAGTTATCCTGCTGGAATCTGTCAAAGCATAAGAAAGACAAGAGGTGAGCTGAGACAACAATCATGTGTTCACCAAGGGTAAATGATGCTTAACTTGGTGGACTTCTACAAGTGGACATCCACCTTGATGTCTGTAAGGCCTTTGACATGGTCCCACATGATATCCTTTTTTCTAAATTGGAAATACATGCATTTGATAGGTGGACTGTTAGATGGAGAAGGAATTGGCTAGGTGGCTGCATTGAAAGATTGCTAATCAACAGCTCAGTGTTCAAAGGGAAATCAGTAATAACTGGTGTTGTACAAGGATCCATACCAGGAGTAACACTGTTTAATACCTTTAGAAATTACATAGTGGGATTGGGTGCAGCTTTAGCAAATTTGCAGATGACACCACACTGAGTGCTGCAACCAGTACACTTGAGGGAAGACATGATGGAGAGGGAGACCTATACGGGCTTAAAAAAGGTCCATGTGGTCCTCATTAAATTCAACAAGGTCTAGTGTAATCCCCAATAACACTACATTCTGGTGGATGAATAGGTTTAGAAGAGCCCTGCAGAGAAGGCGCTGAGGGTACTGATAAATGAAAAATTTAACAGGTGTGGGCAACATGTGCTTGCAACCCAAAAAGTCACTCATATCCAGGACTGCTTAAAAAGCAGTATGAACAACAGGTTGATGGAGGAGATTTTCTCCTTCTCTCCTGTGATCTCACCAGCACTTCATCCAGTTCAGAAGCCTCCAGTACAAGAAAGACATGTACCTCTTGGAGGGTCCTGAGGAGACCCTTGAAAATATTGAGTGGGCTGAAATACGTGTATGAAGAAAGGCTGACAGAGCTAATATTGTTTGGCTGGACAAGAGAATACTCCAGGAACACTTTGTTGTGGAGTTTCAGTACTTAAAAGAGGCTTCTAAGACTGGTATAGAGAGACTTTTTACCATAAATTGTAGCGAAAAGACCAGGGGCAACAGTTTTAACCTGAAAGAGTGTATGTTCTGATTGGACGTAAGAAAGAATTTTTTAACTCTGAGGGTTATGAGACACTGGAATAGGTTCAAGTGTCTGGAAGTGTCCAACCTCCGGTAGGACAGAACTTTGAGGAACTTGATCTAGTGGAATGTCTTCCTGCCCATGGCAGACACATTGGACTAGATAATATTTAAAGGTCTCTTCCTCCCCAAACCACTCTACAATTCTATGCTCAAATTAATTAGATTTCAAGCTTTTCAGATTAATTTAATTATATATATGCAAAGGTTTTCTCTCCTTTTAATGCTGCATTACTGAACTAATGCAAATCTTTTCCAGATTTTGAGTTAATCTCTGATAACTACAGACATAATTTTGGGGGAAGAATTAATTTATCAGCAATCAAATCAAAATAGAATAATGAGAAGTAAAATAATATCTTAAAACATTTTCCTTCCCCCCTCCACCCTGGATTTAACTTCACTTCTGAATTTTCTATCACCTCCTCCCGAAAGCAGCTCTGGGAGATGGGGTATGGGGGTTGCCGTCAGTTCATCACATGCTATTTCTGCCACTCCTTCTTCCTCAGGTGGAGAACTCCTCACACTCTTCCCCCTTTTCCAGCATGAGGTCCCTCCAGTTGGAGACAGTTCTCCATGAACTTTTTCAATGTAAGATTTTCCCACGGGCTGTAGCTCTTTATGAACTGCATGGAGCCTTTCCCCAGACTGTAGTCCTCCAGGAGCAGGCTGCTTCAATGTGGGTCCCTCATGGAGTCACAAGTCCTGCCAGCAAACCTGCTCCAGCATGGGTTTCTCTATTGAAAAGGCCACAGGTGGTGCTAGGACTCTGCTTCAGCAGAGGCTTCCCATGAAGTCAAAGTCTCCTTTGAGTGCATCCACTTGCATCCATGGAGAGTGAGGTCCTCCATGGGCTGCAGGTGGGTCTCTACTTCACCACAGATCTCATGGGTTGTAGGGGACCAGCTGCTTCACCATGGTCTTCAATATAGGCTGCAGGGGAATATCTGCTGCAGGGCCTGGAGCATCTCCTACCCCTCTTTCTTCACTGAACTTGGCATCTGCAGAGTTGTTTCTCTGAAATAGTCTCATTCATCTCTGGCTGACGCTTCTGTCATGCAGCAACTTTTGGCCCTTCTTAAATTTATTGCCACAGAGGCTCTACCACTGTTGCTGATGGAGTCATCCTTGGCCAGCAGCATGTCTGTCTTGGAGCTGGCTGGCATTGTCACTATTGGGCGTGGGGGAAGGTCCTACTGGCTTCTCACAGAAATAACCCTGACAGCCCCCTACCTCCAACACCTTGCCATGCAAACCCAATACACCCAGCATTGAAGATAATCTGATAAATTATCTAGGTATGGTGCATTCTTTTCTCATTTTTGAAAGGTTTATGGCAAGACAATATTTGTGCAGTCAGGAAAATTGTACTGACTTATGTGAGAATGTAGAGAAGTATAAATTTAATTGAGAATGTATCAGTTACCAAAAAAAAAAAAATCACAAAAAGAATCAAAGTGTGCCTTACTGTGAACCTGTTAAGTTAGGAGAAAATATTTAAAGCCAATATGGAACACTCTCCTTCCTCTCTTATTCAGAAGATTCACCATCATTTTTTTTGGTGTGTTAGTGACAGACCCAGCTACTCTCTCACTCTCTTTCCTTAACATGGCTAGGAGAAAAATAAGATTAAAAAACTCCCCCCCTCATGGGTCAAGGTAAAGACAGGAAGTCTGCTAACTAATTGCCATCAAAATTAATTCTAATTCTTGTCAATTAAAAATACAGTAAGATGATCAGAAACAAAGACAAAAATAAGAACACCTTCTTTCCGCTTTTCCTCTTCTACCCAAGCTCAATGTCATTCCTTCATTCCTTATAGTTCTACCTCCCCCTAGTCCCCTAAGTAGATCAGGGAAGATGGGACATGGGTGTTATGGCAGTTCATAACAGCTACACTCTTCCACTCCTTCCTAACAATTTCTGTTCTCCAGCCCGAGCCCTCTACAGGGACCCAGCTCCTGTCTGGCAGCCTGGTCCTGTGTGGTTCCCCACAGGTCCCATGACTTAGGGCATATTCATCTGCTCCAGCATGAGGTCCTCCACAGGCTAAAGTGTGGATATCTGTGCATGGGCTGCAAAGAAATCTCTGTTCTGGAAACTGGACCATCTCCTTCCCTTCTTATTCGTGAACCTTGGTGCTTACAGGATTGTTTTACACACTGTTTTCTCACTCCTGTTTCATCATTGCTGCAAAGAGGATTTTACTCCTTATTTCTGGTACTTTATTTTTCAGTGAACAATGCTACTGGCAATGTCAGCATCCTGTTATTGTGCCCATCTGAGCCCATGACATCTGTTTCAGAGAATTTCCAGTATTTTTCCTGTAAATCACAGAACAGAAAAGATTTTAATGGACTGTCCTTGAAAGTCCACCATAGAGCTGACTTCTACCTTCTCTGACTGAGAGAAGGTAGCAATGATTTGACCCCAAGAGGGTGTTGTATTTGCTTCTCTCAGACTGATCAGCTCTTGTTCTGCCACAGGTGAGCTCATGAAAAAACTGCTGGCCTCTCTCTTTTTATTTAAAAGAGAGGAGTGATCTTGCTGACTCCTAAAGTGACACCTACACTGTCACACATAACAAGGGCAGGAACCTGCCTTTAGCACTTGTCAATGCCACTTGCTGATTTACCCTCTCCAGCATAAATCTCATTTCTCTGTGGTACACACAGCATAAAGTGCATAAGCACAAAAAGCATCATGGGCTCATTCATCTTCAGGATTTCATTTGAAAATTTAATACTTACACCAATTTTCTCTTTGGAAGAAAGAAAATTCTGATACAATTTCAGATTCTCCTCCAGTATAGTTATATGTTCTTCACAGTGTCCCTGAGTCTCCTCTTTCTTGCATAAATGGTATGTTCCTAATATTTTCTGACATTGTACAATGAATCTATAATGTCAAGGAGAGTAAGCAATTTTAGAGTGAGGAGATTTAATGTGAAAGCTTCTTGGAAAAGTGACTACATGCATCCAAGGCCAGAATGATTGATGAGAAGAGGTATTAGATTGTCTAATATTTTAAAATGTGTGATATGCTATTAGTAAGGACTTGGCATATCAACAACAAAGAGAGTTAAAGGGATTTGAAGATCTATTAACCAGATTTGGATCTTCTTCCCCAAAAGGAATGTAATGAGAAGAGAAACTATGCACAAAACTATCTTATAGGATTGGTGGGTCTCTCTGTATATGGAATGAATTTCTCTTTTAAAAAGTTTATCTGTATTGGGTTTACATAGATTTTGATAGCTACATGGGTGGCAGCTGTGACAACCTGGCCTTGAACTCTTCCAGAGATGAGGCATCCACAACTTCTCTGGGCAACCTGTTCCATTGTCTTACTGACCTCACAATTAAGATATTCTTCCCGATACCTATTCTAACCCTACCCTACTTCAGTTTAAAGCCATTCTCTTTTGTCCTATCATTGCATGCTCATATAAAACATCTCTCCTCATCTTTCCTGTTTCCCCCTTTCAGTACTGGAAGGCTGCTATAAAGTCTCCCCAGAGCCTTCTCCAGGCTGAACAATCTCATCTCTCTCAGCTTTTTGTGTTGTAGTATAATGTTTTCTTCATAACCGCATTTTCTAATTTTTTTTTTTTTTAATTACAGACTGACAGAGTCAATGGCTTCCACGGACTTTAGAATAACTTAGGCTATGCTTCCTATGCCTCAGCTTATTTTCTTACAGTTCTTGAACCATGTAAAAAGAATGAAAATCCATACTTTTTAAGAGCTATAAAAGGTAAGGTTGTATTCTGAGATATATTGTCAAGAGGTGTTCCATTGTGACTCTTGAGCTATGTTAATTTGATTTAATTTTTTGTTTGGTTACATGTATTTTTTACAGTTCTTAATAAAACATTTTATGGGAAATGAAAGGCAGCTTCAACAATTTCTTTAGAAATAGAGGTGCATTTTTCTCAGAAAGCAAATATGAGCAGTACAGCATATTACCTATAAAGGGAGAATTATTTTCCCAGCAGATTCTTACAAAAACATGAACAGAAGTCTGGCTGTTGTTGTTCATATAACTTCTTACATTCACTCCTCTTTATTAGTTTAATTATACCAATGAATGACATGGAAACCTTGAACAAATGCTGAACTTCAGAAACTTTTTCTTAAGCACAGAATATTAATAGAAGTCCAGTATTACCGATTATTGTTTGTCACTACTGTTTGAGAACTTCATGGCAAATACAGTAACTTGTCAATTTTTTGACTAAAAGAATCAAAATAAACTTGATTAAGACCAGCCTTAATATATGTCTCTCTATGACTCTACATCTATACATATGAACCTAAGGACAGTGAGATAAATTACTTTAATTTAAAAACACAGTGAAAAGCACAATCTAAGAATTTGCATACTTTAGTAAATACCATCCACATGAAAATGGTCTGAACGTAGATCAAATTAAGTAACTAAGATACATGAGCTTGATGCTTTTTTTGTTACATTTGTTAAAGATCATCTTCTTCCTAAGGCCAGTTGATAAATAAAAAAGATTGAGGATTTTGCAACATTTCTGATACTATACCTCACAAAATTAAATTTATTAAAATAATTTTTCCTTGAGTTGTCAACATATGTATTTAAATTGTCTGAAACTCACAAAGGATAAAATTAATTGCTCAAAATAGGTATGAAATTGTGTCCACTGAGGTTCTACAACACCACCATTATTAGATTTAGCTTTAGTTAACTTGTTATTCAGGCAGAACTGGAAATAAAATCACATACTGTTAAATTGGTTGAGTCTTACAAGGTCATTGACACAAATTTAAGGGGCTTAGAGATATCATAAATATGAGTAGAAACAGGAAAATGAGATTAAACCTTGGGGAGGCAGGATAATATTTCCAGAGGAAAGATTTAAAAAAGGCAAATTGTTTTGCTGAGGTTTTATGGGCCTGGGGTGCTGGTCAACAGCGGAATGTGAGCCAGCAGAACACCCAGGTGTTTAAAAAGACCAATGGCATCCTGGCCTGTATCAGCAATAGTGTGGCAAGCAGGACCAGGGCAGTGATTGTCCCCATGTACTTGGCACTGATGAGGCCACATCTCAAATCCTGTGTCCAGTTCTGGGCCCCTCTCTGCAAGAAAGACTGAAGTGCTGGAGTGAGCCCAGAGAAGGGCAACAGAGCTGGTGAAGGGTCTGGAGCACAAGTCCTGTGAGGTGCTGAGAGAACTGGAGATGGTTAGCCTGGGGAAAAGAAGACTAAGGGGGGCTTTTATAGCTCTCTACAGGTACCTAAAAGGAGGGTGTAGCAAGGTCAGGGATGGCCTGTTCTCCCAGGTAACAAGTGATATGATGAGAGGAAACAATCTCAAGTTGTGCCAGAGGAGGTTTAGATTGGATATTAGGAGAGAATTCTCTCCTAATAGGAGTGATCAGGCATTGAAACGGGCTGTTCAGGAAAATGGTTGATTTACCATACCTGGAGGAATTTAAAAAAATGTGAATGTGGCACTCAGAGACAAGGGCTAGTGATGAACATGGTGGAGTTGGGTTAATGGGTAGCCTCCATGACCTTAAGGTATTTTCCAACATTAATGATTCTACGATTTTATTATTGTAATATTGGCCAATTTTGGGCATTAAACTCCTTGGGATGTTCAGAAAACTTGAAAAATAAACTAAGGGGCTGAAGAAACTAACTTATTACAGGATTACAAGGATTAATAATGTGTATTTCCAACTAAGCCCAAAGATCAGCCCTTAGTTTTTTTGGCTATATTTACAGTGCTATGTTTATTCACGTAGTTATTTTACAGGAAGTGAAAAGCAAAGGACACGTCTTGACAACAATTACATTCTCATTGTGCAATATACCTTTTTATATATCACTAAACATACATCTTGGACTAGCAGCATTAACTGAATGGCCATGAATGATTAAACAGCAACAACAGAATGAGATGATCTAAGAAATTTTATGTGCAAGTTGTGGTTAAAATGTCTGCTTATCACATGACCTATGGGTCAACATCTATTATCAACATGGAAATGTTGGTACTTGGTGTTGTATCATAGGTCATGTGAGAAGAAACTTCAAGAACTTGAGGAAATGGTCTCAGGGGAGGTTTAGATTAGATATTGGGGGAAAAAATCATGGACAGGGTTGCAAAGCATAGGAACACACTGCCCTGGAAAATGTTGGAGTCACCATCCCTGGAAATGCTGAAAAACATGTGGATATGGTATGTGAAGACAGGGTTTAATGGTGAGCAAGGTGGTGATGCTAGTTTTATGGCTGGACTTGATGACTGTTAAGATCTTTTGCAACCTTAATGGTTCTATGAGTCTATGAACATTGATACTGCCTTTCATAAGATGCTGCTCATAATTGCAGCCATGCACATGAGTTTGAGTAAATAGCTTTATGCAAATTAATTTGAAAAAAATTTATTTCTGTTCACTTTCTACGAACAGTTTTTAAAAAATATAACCTATTGGATTAGGTGGGGGGAGTTGCGAAACAATTACATGTAGAGGTATTCTGGACAGTTAAATTCCATTCATACACAATCCACACCTCATCTATATGTGATTCAGGAAAAAGCTGGACCTATCAACACCCTGTAACTCTTTATTTCAATGAAAAGAAATCTGGGCACAGGTCACAAACTGGAATAGTCTTCAAGAGATGCCCATTTAGGATAATGAGACTTCACTGTCGCTGCACATACTTTATAAATCCAAGCAGACATATACAAAGGTAGTCTGAAACTACTAGTCAGCGAAGATGACAAAGCATGTGAGAGAAATCAAGACATTAAAAGTTTTCTCCTCTTGGCCTCTTCACTTTCATCTGAAGAAACTGTTAGGCAATACCTGAAGATATTTTTTATTTGATTTTTACCTTATTTTTTAAATGTTTTTCAGAAAGTTGGAAGCAGCAGATAAAACAGAGCATCATACACAAGAAGCTATTGAACAAAACATGTAAGAGCTTGCCAAATGCAGCTATTCAGTCCATTCTCAACAGCACATTGAGACTGTAGGCAGACACCACATCAGTTACTGGGTTTTGCATTCTTTCTTCCACATGATTTTTCCCCATTTTCTCCAAGGACTGCTAAGACTCAGATTAGGGTTTAACCATAGGCTTCAATTTCAAGGAAGACATTTTTGACAAGCAGAGTGGTGAAAGAGAGTGTTATACCATGTCATTTCTAGAATAAACCTCTTCAGACCAGCTGTATAGCAAGAGAAGAACAAATGCAGCATATCACTGGTGTGGATCCTGATCTTAGTTGTACAAATGGGCAGTTGGTGTCTGAGAGTGCCTCTAATTGACAGTGTCTGACTTTTTTGGCATATTTTTTTCCTTCATGGCAACAATGTAAAGCCAGAATAACTACTGTTCCAGACTGTGCGGTGGGAAGCTGAACAAAGGAGACAAGATGTTGGGGTTGTTTCCCTAAAGGAAAGGCCCTGAAAAGCTTCAAGTACCTTCCCTTGGTGGATTAGCCCACCCGGAGGGAAACTCCCCCCGATCCCAGAGGAGACGGTTGTCTGATCCAAGTAGCTATCACACCCCTGTTATAGTTCATTGGTTCTACTGTTTGTCACTCTTCTGTCAGCCTTACCCTCCGTTCTAGAAAGTTCTGATCTACACGGTTACTGATTTGTTGTTCGCCCTTATCCCCTCCCCTCCTCTTTCCACTCTGGTTGTTAGTCCCTAATCCCTCCCCAACTCCTCCCCTCTAGTTGTCCCTGATTGGTTGTTGAAGTCGTATTTAAGCTCATGCTCTACTTCAGTTCGGGGCTCTTAGCCGAAGAGTCCAGAGAGTAATAAAGCACCCTCTGTTGTCTCGCTAAGAGTCGCTCCTTTTCTCCGCCTTTTAGCTCTGATCCAAGGAAGAATAACCCAGACCCTACAGCCTTCAGCTCCTGAAGAGCCTTGGCGCTCCCTCGTCGTCCCCACCATTAGGTTAGGGGATTCGAGGACCCTCGGGTAGCTGGAGGCTCCCAACAGCCAGGGAAGGCTTGGATCACCAGAGGATCATACTGTCAGGATTTTATTTTTACTTTTTAATAAGTGGCGCCCAACGCCTGTGATTCCTCCGTGGATCACAGAAGACTGCTCACTACCATCCATGAAGAGGCACGTTGTGGGCCACCCCCCACAGGATTACTCCTCAGTTTTAGTGAGAGAATCCTGAGGGGCGGTCAGTGACCTCCAGCACCGGGTGCGGAGAGCTGACCGATGCGGAGACCCTCACCCACGCCAGGATTTTCTGTTGGCTGCGCGGAAACCCTCACGGACAGCGTCGGGAGAGACCCTCGGTGCCAGAGGGAGAGGATCGTTTGGACGAAGGGACGACCACCGGGTGGTAAGCCTTCGCTCTTGCTACAGCCATCTTTTGCTTTTCTTTTCCGCGTTTTTCCTGGGGTGAGGAGACACCACCCTGAGTAGATAGTATGGGAATCCATCTATCAAAAAGGGAGAGGGAGCTTTACTACACTGTTAAGTTTCATTTAGTAGAGAGTGGGGAACCTTTTGACAAAAGCTTTTAAAGGGATTTATTCGTTGGGTGGTTCAGTTTGTTCTTTTTGCTAGCCCTTCTTCAATTGTAACGCTTTTGTTTTGGGACACTGTGGGACACCGGTTGACCGCAATTGTTAATACTGGGGATGCTTCGTTTTTTTCCTTTACAAATTTTAATTTATCGGGTTTTAACTGACATTGGGGATCGTTCGGGAGTTTCAACCCCCCCCACACCTGTTACTTCTCCCAAACCCACTCGCCCTCCATCCCCTATTCCCGGTGGGGAATCTACTCAGGTACCCCCCGCTGGCCGTGAGTCCGGGGGAGAAATCCGGAG
>VZTZ01028247.1:268540-512919 GCA_013400955.1 Drymodes brunneopygia | reverse complement strand
TCTTTTAAACCAAGACATGCTCTTAGTTCTATAAAAAGATTTATATTGGTATGGTTCATACACTTTCCCTAAATGGGAGCCTTATATATGATGTATCAAGTGTATGTGCATCAGTGGAATCTTACCAATATACATACATAAAAATATACTGATAATATTATATAAAAGGTTTAGGTGAAGCTGTACAACTTCTGTGGATATCCTGGCCTGCAGTCCAACTACTTTATAAACACAAATAAAAGATGAACATGGAAAAAAATGCAACAACCTAATCAAAAACTAGCTCAAAAACAGAGAAAGAGATGGGATTTTGATTTTTTTGGAATTGTTTGGTGAAAAGTAATCGATGTGCTAGTAGGTAGTGTAGTCTGGGTTGCAATGTTTTCATTACAAATTAAATTGGTATTGGCCAGCAGAAAAAAGGTTGGAGCAAAACTCACAGGGTTGCTACAGCAGCAGGGATGAAATAGAAAACTTCTATCCTCTTGAAAAGCGATTAAAAAAAGGGGAGAAAAAGTCCCTGAACCCCCAAACCTCTCATTTTATTAATAAGCATATATATGGAAAAAGAGGCTATTTTAATACATGATTCAGCTGTGCTCTTTGGGCAAACTGTAGCTAAAATTTCCATCCCTCCTCTGTATCCTAGACACTCTTAGGGCAGCCAACACATGTGTTTATGATTAGAAATGTGAAGGGAAGCTTGCTTCAATGTGGAGAACTGTTTGGAGATGTCACTTCATGTCTGTACATTTAATTGTCACTGTACAGGCTTTAGTATATGTCCCCTGTATGTCATCTGTCATGCCCCAGGCCTAAACTCTTTCTTTTTATGCAGGTTTTTTTTTGCCTTCTGCTATGTCTTGTGCTCTTTATATTTGATCCAGGTGGAATTTATTTCAAGAGAATGATTTGAAAGAAAATACATGAAGTATTCCTTTGGAGAGAGGGGAGGCAGAGCAGGGCTGGTTGGATAGATCAGCTTCCCTGGCTGTCAAATCCAGTCTCTCTAAGCTTAAAGGATATTGATGGAATATTGACCGGCTGGTCACTGTTCCAGTGGAAGGAACTCTTGCTACTCAATTGACTACAGCAGTATAGTTAATTTGAATGCCTCTTCAATCAATCTTTCTCACAGGCTGTTCTGTGATACTTACACCATCACATGTGAGCTATGTTATTATTATAATTTATTTATCTTTTCAGTACATAGCTAAAGGGATACCATTATGCCCACATTACAGATGGGAAACTGAGGCCTTGGTATTTTTGGCTGTGTACTCTTTTAGACTGATTGGAAAAATTTTAGGTGGTTATCTTATGTGTTAAGTCTTGAGGATTTCCTTCATAAACTGCTTGGAATATACAGTTTTGGAAAGGGTGGCAAGATGATTTTTAAGACAATGGCAGTCAAAATGAACACAAGACAGGGACTGGAAGCTTACAATGCTAGAGTGGTCTAAGAGTGGGATTTCCAGGCTTTTGCTATAGTACACTGGAAAATTTATAGCACTTCAGAAGAGTGATCCAAGAAATAGTAGTCTTGGCCTATGCTGGAAGAAATGCTAAGCTGAGGGGTATAACTAACACCTTTTTTCCCCAGAGAGCTCCAAGTTTTATAGAACTTCTTCAAGGTGCATAGCAGAATGCAGATTCTCCCTCCCAGATTAATATGCTAAAATAATCTCTTACCAAATATAAATTAACTCAATGGCTTCTGTTAGATCATTGCTCCTCTTTCTACCATATGAGCTTGGGAAAAGATATCTATCTGCAACTTCTTTTTTTTTTCTTCTATATTTTTTTTTCAAAATAAACCATTATGTTTTGTCCCCTGTTTTCAGAAACTTCATAAATTCTGAATATATTTCCCTTGCAGTTCAGTGGTCAACTGTGTTTCTTGTGTGAGTTTTATATGTACTCTCTGAACACCTTTTTTTCTGCGCAATAAACCTCCTTTTTAATATTTGTTCCTTTCTAGACTTGAATATTTTCTTTACTGTGTGAGTGAACTGAAAGAAACTTTTTCCTAGGCCAAGTACCCATTTTTGAGGTTTGGAAAATAGCAATTTTGTGTGATAACACACCCTGGTTTAGTTCCTTAGTAATTTTCCCCTTATAATTCAATATTAGCATTATTGCATCCATATTAGTCTCATTCTTGAGAAATTCGTTACATGCATGGGATATTTATCATCCAGTGTCAATATGTCAAATTGAGTATCATTACATCCAAGAAGAAAGCAAATAAAAATTAGGAAAAGTTCTACTGTTAACAACTTTGAAAATTCTTTATTGTACTGTCAATTTTAAGCAAGTCTTCTCATCGATTTCAGTGTGGAGTTTGGCCTCCTGATGGTACATTTAAATTTGAACAAAGACAATAAAAGGATTTTATGTGAGGGAGGGAGGGACTTTCTTACTAGCACCATTAGTGTGAGAGTTAATAGCTGCATTCTGGTCACTGTCACTTCTGAGTAGGTTTTCCTTTGACCCATCTTGCACATAGAGAGCAGCTTTACACATGTAACTCATGCCTTTCTTCAGGCAGGAGTGAACAGCTTCCCACACCTTCTTGGGAACAAGATTAACTTCTACATATGCAGGGGCTCTAGGGAGAACAGGAAGGAAATAAGCGGGAGAAGCAGGTGCTCAGCCTTCATTTTTTAAACAAATTTGGAGATGCAGAACACCTAATACCCTTTAGCTATTGCCATGGGTTTGTGTGGTCTGTCACAGGAGCTCTGGTCTGTCCTGTGAAAGTAAGCAGCTCCCTATCCCCAGTGGAAGGCTGTCTTTGGACTATATTTTGCTGAATTCCTTGGTTCACAGAAAAATGTTCACTGACATCTATGGTATCAAACTCATGCATACTCTTTTTTTTGTGATTGATGTTTCCAATTTTGAAGCACACAAAAATATGTACAGAGCAGTTTTCCTGATGCAAGCATATCTACCTTAGTCCAGTTTCTAGCAATGCTTCAAGTAAAATATATTTGCTATTGAAATGAGAAACTTGGTAGAGTGCAAAAAATAAATCCTGAAGATAAATGGACCTACAAACAAATTCTGAGATTAAAATTAGAGCTAATGATCCAATAACCTCTGACTACTGTAATAGGATAAAATGTGAAACAAACCTTCAGTGTATGCAATCTTATGGACCTCAGGTTGTTATAATAAGCTTTATTGACAAGGTTTTCTCCTTACTTTTAGTTCTGCAATTTTCTTAGCAATTGCAGAGAGCTATTGTTAGATAACTTCCAAATTTTTGATTCATTTAAAGAGAAATAAACTCTGAGGTTTGCTAATCAATATTGCTAATCATTGTGATTGATTTGAAGGCCTTGATTTAAATATGGAAGGATTACAATTAGATGAAGACATTAAAATATTTTGCTTGCTATAAGGAGTAGCAGATTTTTTGTAAAACATTCAATCTTTATGTGGGTTGTCCCTATTCTAAGCAATGACTTTTAAACACGAAGAGTTTTTTCTTTCTTGTATTTGTCTGTGAAATACTAAAGGATACATTCACTCTAGATAAAGATCTAGATCCCAGAGAAAGTCAGAAATTACTGTTAAAAAAGTGAACTGTTTATGCATTTCAAGACCACTAGGTGCTACCTATTCACTGCAGCAAATGTTAGTCTCTTTTATAGTGAGTTAGAGGAATTATGTAAATTATTCATAGTATCAAACTGAATTTGAGGCCTTTTGCTTCCCACTGTAATCCGAATAACTGAGAATAAAGCTAAAAATATGGTAGAGGGCTTATATTGTGTAATTAGGAGAAACATTTCCTTGGCCACTTAGTTTTGAGCCCTCAATTACTGACATGGTGAATAAAAGGTATCAAGAAAATCCTGCAAAAAGCCTTTCCAGTGTTTCAAGAATGGAGAACACAAAAAGGCCTCTCATATTCTAGTCTGACTGGCATAGGAGGGATTTACTGTCAGGCAATTACTGAAAATTGAAAAACGTAATTAAGGCTCACTCAAAAGTTTATAATCTCAGTTTAGCTCTGATGCTCATTATCATCTTAAATGCGACAACTATTATTTTATAAACAACGTGGGAAGAGCTGGGTTCTTACAGTTAACAGTCAATCCTTCCTAATATATTTCATTACCTGCTAATTCTGTACATGCAACTGCAGATCAAGGACAGACAGGGACAGAAGAGTAAAGTTTTTTTCTGCATGGTTATAATGGAAAAAAATAATGCTGATCTCTAGCTTTAAACAAGCCTGTCCAGAATAGTTGTAAATAATGCTTAAGAATGAATGCCAACAGCAAGGACAACATGTGAGTCACCTGTCCACAGATAAATGGAAGCTCATGTCTGCATAAAATTTCATGGTAACAGTTGTGGTTTTGCTGTGCTTGGCAAACCTCTATTTCTGTATTCTATGAGATGGACTGCTGTATGAAGTTTAACACCAACTGTATGCAGTTAAACAAGGAGAAGTGCTGGATTCTGCACCTGGAGCAGGGCAACCCTGGATGAATGTACAGCCTGGGGAATGAGAGGCTGAAGAGCAATGTCATGGAAAGGAACTTTGAATTCTTGGTCCATGGAAGTCGAACCTGAGTCAGCAGTGCCCTGGCAGCCAGGAGGGCTAAGCATGTCCTGGGGGGGCATCAGGCACAGCATGGCCAGCTGGAAAAGGGAGGGGATTGTCCCACTCTGCTCTGCACTGGGGTGGGCTCACCTCGAGTCCTGCTTGCAGTTTTGGGAGTCACAATATAAAAAAGACATTGAGCTCTTGAAGAGCATCTGAAAGAGGGTCACAAGAATGGTGAAGGGTCTCGAGGAGGAGCCATATGAGGAGGGGCTGAGGCCACTTGGTCTGTTCAGCCTGGAGGAGACTGAGGGGAGACCTCACTGCAGTTACAACTGCAGTGTACAACTTCCTCACTGCAGTTACAACTTCCTCGTGAGGGGAAGAAGAGGGGCAGGCACTGATCTTTTCTCTGTGGGGACCATTGGCAGGATCTGAGGGAATGGCCTGAAGTTGTGTCAGGAGAGGTTTTGGTTGGATATCAGGAAAAGATTCTTCACCCAGAGGGTGGTTGGGCACTGGAACAGGCTCCCCAGGGAAGTGGTCACAATATCAAGCCTGACAGAGCTCAAGGAGTGTTTGGACAATGCTCTCAGGCACACGGTGTGACTCTTGGGGCGGTTCTGTGCTGGGCCAGGAGCTGGATTCGATGATCCCTGTGGGCCACTTCCAATTCAGGATATTCTGTGATTCTATGCCTACTTTGGAAATAAATATGGGACAAGAAATAGAACTAAAGAGCATTGATAGTCTGTCTATATTAGCATATTATGATAAATGAAACACTGATAAAATATGCAGTATGCAGAAAGCAGGGTTATTGCTCCTATGTGTGTTTGATACCACTGTTCTCTTTTCTAATGAAGAAGAGATAAAATTTCATTTTTCCTTTGACTCTACCATTTTTTTAAAGTAGGAAGAATAATAAAGATGTGAAATTAATGTTGGAAAACAGAACTAAGCATTATCCCAAGTTTTGGAAAGATTTAGATAAAACACTGCAAGAGTACAATTGTTCTCTTCATGTCAGTGCAATGATTCTAAGGCTGAAGCTGTACCCACATTATTTTCAAGGTCTGGAAAAAAAGTAAACAATAAGTAAACAATGCAATATAGAAAATTAGTAGTCTAGATGAAGAGATTCATCATTTCTGTATAATGCCTCTCTATTAATACGTCTTATAGAGATTGTTGTAAAAGAACATATAATCACATAATAGCCCAGGGGAGCAATGTCATGGTAAGAGCACGGGTAAGATTCTGAAGCAAAGTTTAGAAACCACAAACCCCCTGCATATTCAGCTTTTGCTTTCCACTCTTTTTATTTGCAAGGTGCAAGTTATATATCCCAGAACAATGTTATGACCCAGAAAATTTAACATGAATCAAAACACTCTCAGTGTTCTATTTTTCAGTGGTAAATCCCAAATCCATTTAAGCTAATGGGAGGTTAGTTTTTTCCACCTGTAATTTCAGTATAGTGAAAACCCATCAGTGTTTCATTTTGACCACTGACTGGGAAGTGCAGGTTGCTGCCAGTTGTGTAGAACAGGCACAATATTCCCATCTATGTTTTTGAAATCCTTGTTTTTCACAGCCACTGCCAGGCTTGGGGCCATCCAGTCAATCTTCTCAGCTGCAGATTTCATCTCCTTTTTCAGAGCAAGAGACTTGGCATCAACCATTTGTACTGGCAGCACTGTTTAATATTCATTAAATACAGTTAAAACAAAAATGTTATGTACTGGAGGTGGGAAGTGTCAACCTCATCTGGTCCATGTAGTAGAGCACATTTTTTTCCTGGCTGTAAAAATGAGAATGATTTGGGGAACACTCTAATGGCTTGCATCATTCCCTTCTCTAGAGATCTGCCAGAAAAACAGCTTTCAGTCATTTCAGGGGGATGGAAGAAGCACTGTGGCAGAGCCTGCCCCAATGAACAGAGACCAGCTGTGCGGGGTCAAAGCTTTAAATTCTAAATTCCTGAAAACCATCAGTTACTTAATTGTGTTATTTTCAGCTATGCATGGCAAGCCTGACCAAAGGACCTGCTTAGTGAATGTCACAGTTCAGAAATTAGTGTGTAAATGGCAGACTTGTGTCTGATCACACATTTGCCCAAGTTACAAGGTGGATACCTTTATTTGTAAAGAAGGTGTCTTCTTTATGATAATAATGACAAGATCACCATAACAAACATCTCATTTTCTGGATGGGACAGAACATTTACTCTACCTAAGGAAGGTAGAAAGCAGAATATCTGGTAGCATCTTTTAAAATTAAATGTATTTATATCAATAATTCATGTGCTGTTAAAGTTCTTCTTGAAACAATATTAAATAACACTAATTTTCAAATTAGCTTGGCAACCTGAGGACATGCCAGTGAGGATTTCCAGCATTGTTTTAGAGAAAGGGAAAGAAACTTGGGGATCTACTTATTTGCTTAAATCCTGTACAAACTAAACAACAAAAAAAAGCCATACAAAGTAAAAAAAAATATTAGTTTTGTTACCAATAGCATTATAAACTTAAACTGTCAATGGGCATAATTTCACGGAAAGTAGATCTCCCCAAACAAACAGTCATATTTATTTCATAGTGAGCTGTGGATCTGGTGGAACAAGACAGTTGTATTGATATGGTAGTGTTGGAATTCTCCAGTGGGTTTGATGTAATGAAGCACATTCTGAAAAAAAAGATTATGATTCTTTTATGGGACAGGCAGTGTGCCCAGCAGATAGAATTAAAGTTGGGTTAAAGAGGTCTTGATATGCAGCTGATACCAGGCTGTCAGAGCTGGGTGCCTTGAGCAGGTTCCAAAGGGGTCATTAAAGTACTTCAATGCTCTTTTTAAAATCAATTGTGTAGATGATGATACAGAATCTTCGCCTGGGTGGTTTAAAGATGACATAAAGATCGACCAGGGAGTATAATGAATACAAGTTGCTTTACAGAGAGGTCCTCATTACCTAATTAAATGCAATTACAGAGTCCAAAGAACTGTGATTCAGAAGAGACACGTCTATAACTAGGAGTCACTACAGTTCACAGGAAAGTCTTTGCCAGAACTGAGTATTCAGGAGGGCTACATGGTCTTGGCATGTGGTTTTGGCTGTGCTGTCCACTGTATTTTGATTAACTCTTTAGGGACTATCCTGGGTATGTCTGAATTGGATTGGATCCTACTGGTTCCAGTTGGATTGGATCTTGCTTACTCTATGTCTTGGTAGATGAATGATTCAAAGAATAGCTGAAAGTTCAGTGTTTGTGATCATCCAGAAATCAAACATTAAGGCTATGTTTTAGGAGGAAGGAGCAAAGGGAAACAGGGAAGTGACTTTGCCAGTACACACATCAATAAGAACAGCATTACTAGAATACTGTCTTAATTTTTCATAGCTATGCTATGAAAAGCGTGCAGACATATGATTGAAAGATGCAGAAAGGTACAGGGCAATGTCAGCACGAGGTCTGTAGAAATCCCTGCTCAGTTTATTGACTCCTAACTCTTAGGGAATTCAAAAGAAAGCAGAATACCTTTCCAGCAGTGGCCTGTGTTCATAGCTTCACTTCCAAGTTCATTACTTGCTTAGAGAAAGTCTGCGCTAAAAGCATTCAGCGTTGTTCTGAGACTCACACCTGCTCGCTCTCCAGTCTGTGCACTGAAGCAGTTTCTCTGCTTAGGTGGATGGACTAGGTGATCATTGTAGGTCCCCTCCAAAGGAAATATTCTTATCTAGTACAGACTATTCTGTTCTTCAGGGTTAACCCTGTCATTGGTCCTTTTTCCTTGGGCTTTTCCCCGCCACCCTGTTGAGTTTTAGGTGGTCTCTATCCTGTGACTTATCTTAGTGAAAGCGTATTGGCCACCCAGAACAAATATCAAACAAGATGAGCAAAGCAGATTAACTAAGTCCTGCAGAAGCAATTGCATAATACTGTGGGAGTTTTTTTCAAAGTTAAACCTGAATTATTTTAGAAAAGATGTTAATCATTACGTACTACTCTGAAGACCCTCTATAATTACCTTTTCATTTTCACTGACTTCACTGATAGCAGAGGGTGGACCACTAATGATCTTTGGCTACATGGTGCTTTTTTCCTTTCATTGAAAGGACAATAGATAATTACAGCTTCTTAATGGACAAGAAGAGAACGGTTATATACATATACAGGAAAAACTGTTAGGGTCTCATTCAAAGCTGCAGGGAGGAATTTTCAATGCATAGAAGCATTCTGTTTTATCAAAGGACTTGTTTTTTGTTTTTCCTCTAAACACTGATTCTTTGGAAGCTCACTGATATTTTGCTCACTACATTATTTTGTTATGTAGCAGTGTGCAAGAATTTACATCTTATGCCAGGAGGAATCTGCCAAAATTCAAAAATGTTTCTGATTTAGTTGATTTACTCTAGTTCAATTGTGTCAATCTTTTTCAGTTAACTGCAGATTTGAAAACAGGAATTTGAAGTGTGATGTCAAATGTCCCTGCTACTGAAAAATTCTTGTAATCTGTCAGCATCCTGGATGACATTTCAACATGTACTTTTGCTATTTTTAAAAATAAATTTTTTATGTAACTTCAATAACAACAAATGTTATTTGAATTTAAATGGTTTCCAGAATATTTTATAAGTCTCGTGGCTGCAAAAAATCATATATCTCATTAATAGAGCTAGACCACATGCCTCCTGCTTTGATCAGTACATTGGGTGTTAGGAAGGGATAAAACTGTGCTGTAAATTGTAGCTATTTGTTTGCACTCCAAACCCTTTTAATTATTATTTTTTTAAAGGAAGAGAAATACGTCCTTTTCCCCAGTCCCTAACAAATACTGCTATGACTCAGAAGTGCAATTGGGGATTAGGTTATTTCCATTTCAAAAGGAGCTTTGAGAAGAGTGGGTATATGGAAGATGCAAAACCACCAGAGTCTTTATAGACAACAATTTCTGAATTGTAATACACGGTTTTTTTTTAATCTTCATGCTTATTGCTAATAAGATGCACCACAAGGTGGCTCTCTAGCAACAAAAATAGTCACGAAATACTGAGTTCGTGCTAAAAATAGTTACTGAGCTCTGAGTGGGAGCAAATTCACCAGCACAAACCTGTGTGTGGTGCTATTGGAGCTGAGAAGAAACACTTTTACCACATGGACTATGCCACATGGATCCCTGTTTTTTTCCTGCATGTTATTATTTGCTTACAGGAAGCAAGTAGAATATGATAGCACTCCCTTAAAAGTTCAACAGCAAACAGCCATGGCTACCTGTGACAAGTCAACAGTGTATTTGTTACATGGCTGCTGGGTGCAACAGCAGAACTCAATGGCATTTTTAGCTAAAGAATAATTTAAAAATAATTTATACCAAATTCTATGTGAGAAAAGTGAAGCGTTGTTCTTAATTTGCAGAGTGCTATTTTGTATTCTACTATCCTATTTAAAGGAAGACAAACTTGTCCCAGACTTCCATTTATTAAAAGAAAAAGTATGTACAGAGCTGTTATTTGACTGGCTTGCTTGCTGGACACAAAAATTTGTATGTATGCAGAAGTGAGGGGAGAAAATATGCATGTGGAGAATGAATAGCAAATAAATGTATATCAGGAGCAACTTGTGTGCAGTAATAGTCTTAACCAGGTACAGTCAGAAGCGACTACTGGGAAACGCTGCCTCCCAGGAAATATGCACTGACTTTGCTGAAGATGAAGCACCAAACTTTTGTATTCTTGTCCTTCATCTCATAGGTTACCATCAAAAAGCTGAGTTTTCCTGCCTGTAGCAAAGGCTAAAACAAACTTCAGATTTTTTTAAAGGCAGCATCTGTTTTTGGAGAGCCATTGAGTAGGTGTAGAGAGTCCCAGCACAGGACATTTCATGCCCCAGGCAACCAAAAGACAAAGACACTAGTCTAACCTGAGTAGTTTAGTCCAGTCAAACTCTCCTTGGAGCTTAAGCAAATTTCACAACCCAGTGGAAGAAACAGGGTTAGCATCTTGCTGAGCAGATCGGAATGCATGGAACCAAGAGAGAAAGGAAGCTGTCCTTAGCTGCTCCTCATCTGTTAGTCATGGCCTACAACTGCAATTCAGTAATTGCCCCTGTGAGCACTTAGAAATCGTGTTAGGACAAAAATCACCTTGAATTCACCTCTTTGAATTTTCCCATAGATGGAGCAGAAGAGCCCCTCTAGTCAGTTACCAGCTCTCAGCCAGGAGTTATACATTATCCAATTCATAGAAGGCAAAATAACAGATTAGTTTGAACTATCTTCAGCAGCTTGTTAAGATAATATGACCTGAAACGAAGTGCTCCCATAGTCAGGCACAGCAGAGATGTGATGCTAGAATATCTTTTACCTTCCTTCTCAGCTGCTAGCTGCTGCCTTAGACCTATACCTGACTGTGGGAAGGCTTAGGGAGTACTAATAAATCAAAGGCAGGCACAGATCTAATGTATTAGTGGGTTTGCTGTGACTGAACTTGGGATAGAGAGCTTAGCCACAACCCAGTGTTATTATGGTTCTGATAGAGACCACTTCACAGAGGCTTGTGGTGCTAGTAATGAAATATAAGAAGATAACTGTTTTGGACAGAGATTTATATCTAGTCTTCCTAGCTCTAATAAGAAATGGTCCTAAGCCACATAAAATGGGATTTAAGACTTTCCTAAAGTTTAGTTGTATTCTGAATGGGGACTTTGGTTCAGGGGAAGTACTTATAAACTTATGGATCCTGTCTGAGACTCCCTACTCTCTCTACAGCTCCCTGTGGAGCAGTCCAGCAAAATTACTGTGATGAAAGTTCTGCCTTGCAATTCCTCAGTCCTAACCATGTCCATGTTTCTTATAAATGGCTCTTGTTGCTGAGCTGGGCTCTTTGGTTACTGTTCTTCAGGTAACTCATCTTTCACAGGGGTGAACTAAGGTCACAGACAATGCTAACAGAGTTCTCCTAATTTGTTATGATGTGACCATTGTTTGATTGCCCTTGTGCAATCATGGGACAGACTGTGTCTGTTGGCTGGCACCAGGTGAGACAATGTATTAGACACTGAAATGGCCGGATTAAAGTGGAAGTCATAGGTGATTCCTTCCCTTATTTCATCCTGATCACTCTCTTCATTGGAAGCATAACCTCTAGTTACAATCGGTTGCAAAACTTTATCTGATGAAAACGACCCATTGTGGGTGGTAATGAAATAAAAAAGGATCCCTGAATCTTCAGAATGAACCAGCCAGATTATATCCATTGTTACAGTATCACAGTATGGTTGAAGTTAGAAGGTACCATCCCAGGAAATGTTCAAGGCCAGGTTGGATGGGGCCCTGAGAAATCTGATCTCATGAATGACATCCCTGCCCATGGTGAGGGGGTTGGAACTGGATAATGCTTAAGGTCCCTTCAAATCCAAGCCACTCTATGATTGATGACCTTCTGGTCCAACCCCACTGCTCACACATGTCTAGTCAGACCTTGAATTGCTCCACAGATGGAGTATCCACATCCCTTTGGGGCAAGCTGATCCAGTGTTTGGCCACCTTTATGGTAGAAAAGTGTTCTATCATGATCAGGTGGAATTTCATGTGGTTTAATGTGTCCTTTGACTATTCTCTAGTTACTGGGCACCACTGACAGGAACCAGGCCCTGTCCTTTTCACCTGTTCCAATAAAAGATTTATATAAATTGGTAAGTTACTCTGAGACTTCTCCAGGCTCTCAGCATTTCCTCATAGGAAAGATGCTGCCATCCCTTCATAATCTTAGTGGCCCTTAGCTGGACTTGTTCCAGAAATCAAAATGTGTCTTGTACTGGGGAGCCCAGAAGTGAACTCAGCATGCCAGGTGTTGTCTCACCAGTGCTGAATACACAGCAGGAATCACTCACCTGCTGGCAACACTCCTCCTAATGCAGCCCAGGACACTGTGGGCCTTTTTATTGCCACAGGATGCATTGCTGTCTCAGGGACAGCTTGTTATCCACCAGGAATCCAAGGTATTCCACAGCAAAGCTGCTTTCCAGCCTCTTGCCCCCAGTGTGTGCTGCTGCCTGGCTTTATTCCTCTCTGTATGTGGGACTCTGTACTTTCCCTTGTTGAACTTCATGAGATTCCTCTCTGCCCTGTTCTCCTGTCAAAGTCCCTCAACAGTGGCACAACTATCTGGTGTATCAACCACTCCTGTCTTTTATATCATCTGTGAACTTGCAGAGAGTGAATTCTGAGGTCATTAATGAAAGTGTTGAACAGTATTGGCCCCAGTATTGAGTCCCATGACTTTTGCCTCTAGGGATTTGCCTCCATCTGGATTTAGGGCCACAGATCACAAAGCTCTGGACCTGGCCATTCAGCCGCCTTCTAATCCACATCACTGCCCACTTTTTTGACCTGTATTTTGTCACCTTGTCCATGATGATGTTACGGGATTTGATCTTGAAGACTTTATTTAGGGAAAACAGTATCCACTGTTCTCCCCTTGTCCACTAAAGTAGTCATATCATTGTAGAAGGCTATTGATGCCTTTATCAGATTGGTCAAACATGTTCTTCCTTTTGTAAATCCTTGTTGACTCCCCACAACCTTCTTGTCCTTCATATGTTTGGAAATGCTTTCCAGGAAGATTTTCTCCTACACCTTCATAGAGAGTAAGATGAGACTGACTGGCCTGTATTTCTTTGGATAGTTATTCTGGCCTTGAATATAGGAATTATATTTTCTCTCTTTCAGTCTTCAGTAATCTCTCCCAGTTGCTATGACTGTTCAAAGATAATCAAGAATGTCCTTGCAATATTAGCCAGCTCTCTCATCATGAGTGCAGGCTGTCAGGCTCCTGCAGTCATGTACATCTACTTGGTTCTAGTGCTCCCTAAACTACTCCTCTTCCACTAGAGTAAGCCTTCCTGGCCCCAGGCCTCTCCTCTGGTCCTAAGTGCCTGGGATTCCTGAAGGATGGTTTTCCTGGTAGAGACTTAGGCAAAAAAGGCATTGAGTACCTCAGCCTCTCCATGTCATATGTCACCATTTCCCTTGGTCCATTCATCAGTGGGGCCAAGTTTTCCATGGTGTTTATGAACTTGTGGAACCCCTTCTGATTGCCCTTTACATCCCTTGCCAGGGTCAACTCCAAGTCAGCCTGAATATGTCAGACTCTATGCCCCTCCTGGGATGTCTGCCTCTGCTTCCACCCCTCGTACACTTACCTATCATAGTCATGTACCTGCTGAAAATGCTTCAGCAGACATGGAGATGAGCAACAGGATTCTTCATTCTCCACCAGCCTTTTGCAAGATGGATTGTGCTGAGTTTGTCAGCTTCTCCTTCCATTTGCTTACACCTCTGGGCTTAGCACAGCTTTCATACCTAACTTGTCAGCAGCTTCTGCCCCAGAGGATGCAGCATCACTGGGCTTTTTTCCCTTTCACTGTACATTTACAAGAACAATGTATTTTTAATACATAAAAGATAAGGATAAAGAACATAATAAATATGTTGCCTATGTTGTTTCATTTATTTCTGTTTAACAATTTGTTTTTGAAACTCAAAATGACAAAAGTGACTTGGCCAGTGGGAATATGCAATCCACTGTATTGCTCTTTGGCAAGTGATGTTTTGGGATGCACAGGACACATTATCATTGCAGTTAGTATACCATGGAGTCAACTGGCAAAAGATACTACACAGAAGAAATCTCTTGATCTTGTTCTAGGTTAAAATTCACAAATCTTTGTGGATTTAAATGAAGGGAAAACTTATTTTTAATTTTTTTAGGGTTAAACTATAGAACACTAATAATGAAAACAATAACAACGCTTTGGAAATAGATGTGTAACAGTATACTCTGTGCATTCTCAAATGTGCAGCTAGCAATTGGGGTAAATTCAATACAAATGAAAATAAAATGAAATAAATTTCAGCACCTGGTACTGAGTATGGCAGGAAGAGCATCTTTCCTGGTTCTCTGTTGTTGTGCCAAGCTTTTCAGATGTTCTTTTAAAATCAATGCTCTATCAAGGTGTGTTCAGTACAATGAATGTGTTTAGCTGTTTTCTAGTGAGAAGGTAGCTGTTAGCACAGGTGGCAATAAATGTGTTAAAAAATGATGAAAAATCTGTTCATCTAGCCATGATGTCTTTCAGGCTTGTATGCTGCCACATACAGCAGTCTTCCAGGGTCAGTCCTCTGAGCTGGGTGCATGAACTCCTTAATACAGATATGTAATCTGCAGCAGAACTGGTCCCCTGGAAGGAGTTGCTCCCATGCCTTAGTGCGGGCAGGGCTTGGTAGATCTGTATTTGCATTGTGCAGTTGCAAATGCCAAGGTGAAAGGTATTGAAGTGGTTAAATGAAGGAGATACCCTAGCACGGTCGTAGATATCTGTGCATTGGACCAAGGCAGTGTTTTCTACAAAATTCTGAACTAAATTACAATAATAATACCTTATTTGCTTAATGTCAAGCTATCATCAATCCCATGCAAATTGTTAGCTTTGCAACAAAACACCATGTAATTGTCACTACAATCTTAAGCCTCAGCAGTCTTGATTTTCAAAATACTAGTTCATCAATAAACAATTGTAAAGGCTTTAAGCTCCAACAGAAATGCTGTAAAGAAGCTCTTTTCTTCTGTGATGTCAATAAGCTGAGATGAGAAAAGAAACTAGATTCATCCAAGTGACAAGTGGAGATATACATTTTAACCATAATGAATAAATGACATCCTTATTAATGATTTATCCGTTTTCAACTTTAACAAACAGTTCTAGTGATAACAACTAAATTTTTTTTTTGCATTAGGAAAGTAAACTGACACATAGCTAGCACAGTCATTTAGAGCCTAGTTCGATATTCATAAATGCTAGCTTAGTGTATAGAAACTGAGTTGGTAATTACAACCAGAACTATTCATTTTCTTTTTTAAGAGTAGATATCTAGGAATGCCATTTAGTCATTACTCAGAATTACTTGTTATCTTTGATGAACTTAGTCTGTGCTTTCATCTGGTACCAGACTGCATGCTAATGCCAATCAACAGTGTAAATATGCAAAGAAAAATATTTGGGATGTGAATTTTAAATAAGCCTGGTGTCATTTTCGTTCTGATCCCATTGAATCAGAAACTGCCGTGGCAGCACCCTCTTCAAAAATGCTACCACTGGGGCAAGAGGGGATATCATCATGCTTAGAGAAATCCATCTCTATTCTTGTGACAAGAAAAGCACTGCAAATGGGCATTTTTCCTATCCCTCAGTCCATTTCATTTGTTCCTATTCTTATACCAATTTCGAGCCACTCACCCGTATCCTGCCCATTAGAGGTGGTTAGTACGTGCTGCTCATTTATCATACAGGAAACAGGCTGCTTCACCAGTCAGCTTTTTGTACAGGAAGGTATCCGTGTCAGCAAGGCTTTTTCTGAAGGCTTCAAAAGTGAGAGAGCAGAGCCCTATGTCCCATGGTAGCCTTGCCATCGCCAGGGGCCACAGGCGCAGGCGTCGGAGACTGAAACCCAGTGCTTCTGTTTTGTGCAGACAACGGAAACAGGTTGTTTTTGTCCCTGTGCAGAGAAAAAAAGCACAGCAGCAACAATAAATGTCACAACCTGAAGAGCTGCCACAAAACAGAAATGTCATCCTCCGGTCAAGTTTTGGAGACATTTAGTTTGGGGATCTAACTCAGCATCTAAGACACACACACACACACACACACAAAGACACAGAAAAAGATGATGCAGCTGTTTTTCTGCAACTGGATTTTATATTTTTTTACATCCTTATAGTTCAAATACCTATTTTAAGTAGTGTCAGTCATAAACCCCTTTAGGTACTGCAGAGGAAATTTTGAAACACAAATACTCAATAATAATAATAATTATAATAATAACAACAATAAAAATGAATATTAATGTCAGCAAGACAATTACTCCTATTTTTGCCTTTGTAAAGTTCTACCACTCTATCTATTAACATCCCCAGTGTTCTCTAACCCTGGTACATTTATCTGTAGGGAGATTAATGCTCTTTTGAAGTTGTGGGTCATTTTTCAAAATGTTGGTTTCCTCTTGTTTTCTCTTCATTTTTCTCTAGGTGCCTCCGCTCCATGGAGATGGTAGTTAGTACATTATCTCTTTGCCTCTGAAGAGCTAGATGAAAGATTTTAACCTTTCACACTTGTCCCTTGTATTTACTCAGTCATAAACCACAGCCCACCTGCCAGAAAAGCAGGAGGAAACACAGAGCAGAGCTGGAGTGTGTGCCTGGATAATCTTAGTACAACTGTGAGGGAAACACTCACTAAAGCCAGCAGATCTGGTTAAACTTGAGTTAGGCTGTCAGCACTGAGGTCAGTACATTGTCACAGCTGGAGAAAGGTGAAATCAGGACTTAACCTCTTTTTTTTCTGCTGGTTGCAGATTCAGTGCCTCATTCTAGCAAGACTGTAAGAACTCTCTCCCCACCTTTGGAGAACAGACATTAACCTTGAAGGATAGCTATTTGCATAAAATATGTTGCAAATACTGGATTTCTGAACACAGGCTTCTGTTTACATATTTCAATGGAAGCACATTTTAAAAAAAGATGGTTATTTGGAATTGTCACGCCTTACAGTGAATACAAATACATTCTTATAAATGAATAAAATGCTAAAGCTTCTTATGTTAGGATCTGTCACTCAGTCTCAGTGGAACTTTATCCTCTTCATAAAGGCTTAAATTTTCTACTGAAATAAATATAAATCAGCACCTCATTCTAAGTCATTGAAACGGTGGTTTGCTTTGTTTTCCTTGACAAAAATCAGATAGGATCCAGTTAGCAAGCTGGCGGTAAATGTCTTAGTGGTCAGGACTAATCACCTCTAATCGTTTCAAGCCCTGAGCCAGTCTGACATGAAAATGGAAAATCCAGGCATTGCTGTCTGCACCTTCCTGAGAAAAAGTGTCTTTGGGCACAAAGCCCAGTGGAGGCCATGACCTGGGAAAGAGGGGCCAGAAGAAATAATAAAGTAAGTTCAGCCTAGCCTGAAAATGTTCTTTGTCCCAGTGGGGACCCTCCCAAGGCTCAGGAGGGTGCTCCTGTGACCCTTCAAGCATGCTTTAACCTAACAGGAGAGGTGCACAGGAAGCAGGGGGACAAATTACGGGTAGCCCCTCCTGTCACAGTGTGTGATGGGCTGTGCAATTAAACAGAGTGTGCTGTTCAGGAGCTTCAGAAAGCAGGCTTTGAGAAGCTGGCTGGCAGGAGGAAGGGAGTGTGTTGTGTATGATGGCTAGCTCCCAGGAAGAGGGCCCTCAATCTCTTTTCCAATGAGGATCTTTTATGGAAAGTCATAGCAAATATCAGGCCAGGCATCAGACTGTTCTGTGGTCTCACTGTCTTCAGATTTCAGAAATAGTGTGTATAGGCCATTTTGTTATTTACACAGGAAATCACAGCTTCCTAGCAGAGACTGAGGAGGTTAAATAGGATTTGTTAACTTCTCTGAGAGTCCTGCTGGGCTGAGGTGCACAGTCTGCATGCAGGTGTTGATAGTGTCTCTGTATGACAAGGAGACAGCAGATAGAAATCAAAATGGTTTTTCATTGTGAATGTGCTTTGTGACCACAGCCTCTGCAGTACACATGAACCATCTCTGATCTTGTAATAATAAGATGGAGAGGAAAATTTCCTTTGGAAAAAACAAAGTTATCAGAGCTTTTAAAGTGAAGTCTCTACCCTTTATCCCTGCTTCTTTCAGTTATTATAAGAGTTGATAAAGATGTATTTGCTTCTCCCCTTCCCTCCCCCTTTCAGCTCTCCTTTCTCCCTGATCCTCAAGCTCTGTTAGGGCCTGTCTGCTGGAGCTGGCTGCTTCCAAACAACATTTAGGAAAAAAATTCTGGACTGGGACCAGAAAAAAGTGAATGGAAAGGAGGGGAACGAGGTATGTGTTACAGACCATTTGTTTTCAACCTTTTCTGTCCCCCACAACATCATGCAATCAGATTGTAATTATCCACATTAACAGAGACTTAACACAACTTGTATAAAGCAAAAATACAGCTAATGCAAACCATACAGCAATTAGGCTATCAGAACATTCAGTGAAAAAATAATGGGGAAGGGAAATAAAGCCAGTAAAACTTTCAAGCCCCTTTAAACCGGGCTTTAAAATTATTCATTCTGCTCTGTCTTCTCTGTGGGCTCGCAGAAAAATAGAAAACTTTGTCCATGTTCAGCAAAAAGCCACTGCAGGTTAAGTTGCCCAGTGGTCAGCACTGAGGGACAGTACCTGAAATCACAACAGGTGAACACCAGTTAAAGCTTGAAAGTGAAACATCCCACCTGCTTAATGCCCTGGCTGAGAAATGAAAAACCTGGAATCAGAAAAAGTTCCTGGCCGATGAACTGAAAATTACAGCCTTTGAGCAGTTGATTGTTTAGTTGCCCCATCAAGCTTCAAAGTGCTTTTCTCACCTAGAAGATAAACCTGAAGTGTGTTGACTGACCAAGATGTGTCAGAATATCTCATTTGTTTGCAAGTTAGTTTATCCTGTCCTAGTACCCTTCACTTCTCAGTGGGAGGAAACAAGAAATAGTTCCTCTTAAAAATGTTTCTCTCAAAACCTGCTGTCTGTTGATAATTAGGTCAAGATGCAAAAATCCCTTTTCTGTTTGGGAACATCAAGTGCTACCCTATGGGATTAAAAGCAAAGACTCTGTAGTGCATAGTGAAATGGATCCTGGGACATGGCAAAAACATTTGGAGGACTTAGATGCAAAGCTATTGGGAGGGAAAGCAATAATAAGGAATCTTACAATGGTAGGACTGAAACCACCAGACTCCCCATGTGCTATGGGTCACTTGGGATGTCACTTGTCTTAAAATCTGACTTACTGTTTTTCACTATACTGCAGTGGAATGACTGTAAGGATCCTGCAAATTCTTCCTACCTGCCATGGCTGTCAGAGTGTGTCTTCTGGTGAGTCTAATATCAGACTGTTGTTCAGTAATGAAATACTAATTGGAAAAGAACTCCATACGTCTCTGGGAGATAGAAAACCCCAGAGAAAAAAAATCTGTGCACATTCACAAAGAACAAATCGTACCACTCAAGCTAGATTATTTTTTGATAGAACTACCAAATTAATGGATGATGGGAATGAAATCGATTAAGCGGTTCTGAGCTTTCAGTAAGGTTTTTGATATGGTGTGTCACAAAATCTGGTGTGAAAAATGAGTAGCCATCTGAGCTGCAAAGAAACTGTCATGGATTGAATCAAGGACTTAAGGGGAGGGAAAGAAAGTTCAAAAAATAAATGGCAATGACAAGCCGGAAGGACGTATTTGCTCTGGGCTCTCCAAAATCTGGTGTTCATTTCACTGGTATTTCATGCCCTATTAGGGAGCTGTTACAAAAGGTGGAGGTGACAATAAATTAGGAGGTTCAGCTGAGTTAGAAATATGAGCAGGAGTTAGTAGAAAGACAAATATCCCCTCAGCCTCAGATTCACTCAACATCACCTCCACACACACTCCAGACCCCCATAAAGTATCAAATCCCACCTCTTACACTGGGAGAAGGGGAGGGAAACAGCAAGACTGAAATGTGTGCCTGGAAGGAGTGGCATGGCAAGTTCAGCACAGACCTTAGTGGAGAGACCTCTTGACCACCTGATTGCATCCAGCTGAAGACCCTCTGGGCTGTGGGTTTTGGTTCTCTCACAGCCTGCTTTGCCTGACAGCTGTGCTCTGCTTGGAAGGCTGAAAAGCCAGCAGAGACCTACAGATATGAGAATTGCAAAAAAAAAAGAAAAATTGGCAATCCGACTCACATAGCACAGAAAAAAGGTATTTTTAGGAATGTCGAGATATGTTTCATATCATGTCACAGAAAGATCATGTCTGCACACTGATGATGAAACTAGGCTTCAAATACAGCTTTGCTGTACTGATTTTTACTCCCGCTTCTATGTCTCATTAATAATAACCTGGAGAATTGAAGGTGACACAATCAAGCTAAAGGACCAGCAAGGGTCTGCGACATAGTCTAGGACAGATCCTTGAGCCCTTGATGCCTTAAAACTCAGTGCCAACATTAGTTTTTTCTAACTCTTTATAAGCACTGAACTCCTTCCCTCCCTCTTAGTATTAGCATTTACTTCCAAATGTTGTTGGATGAAACCACTTGAAGATGTGGAAAGTGCCTTTTATTCCTGTATATGTGTTGCAGCAATTTCTGTTCTGAAGGTCTTGGACCTTCTGTGACTCGTTTTCTCACGTGCTTTCAGATTTTTGAGCAAGTGAAGTAGCAGCCGTGAATGACAGTAAAACTTTGCCAAACAGAGAGACTAATTTTCTTCTGTTACAGAGATTAATGTCATTCTTTTTGGATACAAAAGAAACCTCCTGGCTGATGAACTTTGCTCTGACACTGGGTGGGAATGGCTCCATGCTGTTGTTATTCTCTCTCTTTCCCCAGAATCACTTTGCTCAGCAGCTATTTGTAGGATACTGAATAAGCCAAGGAGCCGTGCCAGGTCCTGCTGAGAATCAGTGATCAGCTCTTGTGCTGGGGGAAAAGGCAATAGGAGCTGAGCCCTTCTGAGGGAAAGCTGCCTTGTTAGAGACCTCTCAGCTGCTGCCAAAACCAACAAGGCAAACAGCCCTCATGGGCAGCCACAAACCCATGGGGTTGGGAGGTCTTTGCTGGTGGCACAGTCCACTGGCTGAGAACACCTGCAGTTTGAAGGAGCCAGCAGTCCTTTCTGATTAACAACCTCCTACAAAGCAGATTTTCATCTAATTTACCTCTTTTGGCTTTCAAATAAGCAAGTAATGTCACACCTGCTAAGCAGCTAGAATTATGCAGCATCATAAATTAAACTTTTTAATTTGCCAAGATTCCTGGCTTATGCTGTTTATCATTCAGAGTCATCCTTCAGAGAGGCAGGAGTGTTTCCTGCATGGCTATGTGTGAGAGGGGAACCTTTTTCCCTTGTCCTGCAGCACAGGAGGAGGCACGGAGGGCAGTGGGCAGGGAGTGCCAGCAGCAGGAGCTCTCCAGAAGGACACATCATTAGCAAAGTCATTAACCCAGGACACTTGTGTGGCTGTGTTTTGTACCACATATCCCCTCAGCTGCTGAGTGGCTGGTGAGGTCCAGCTGTTTGGGTCCCCATGGTGCAGAACAGAGCCCTCTGTGGCTCAGGCACCTTCGGTCAGCAGGGCAGCACTGAGGAGCCAACAGCTTTGCTGCTGTCAGGTACTTGGAGAAGTCCTTACAAACAGGAGCATGATGCTCACATTATTGCTGCTGTTCCAGCTGAATAGGCTGGCATCAACTCCAAACATTCTGCTGTGTAGGAAGGGAAAGTGTCCTTATGAAGTTGGGTAGTTTTAACCTCCCTCTTCCTGTCCCTTGACTCAAGGCCCAAAGCTGTTGAACGCACGAGGGAGGAAATCAGTGAAGAGGATCCTTCTGTAAATGCATTTCACTGATGGAAACTGGCTTTGGAGGTTGTTATCTCTTGAAAATTATTTAATGCAGTGAGTATCTGTTGGAAAAATATTGATGAGACTGGGTTTTACATAAAAGAGCAAAGTGGTGCTGCTGCTTAGCACAAGTTCCCTGGAGGAGAAATCAGAAATGTGAGCTAGTCCCAGGTTTGGTAACTGCAGAAAAAATGGGGTTACTGTACTGTCCTTTCCTGTGAAATTTTTCAATGGTCTTTCTCCCAAAGCCGAATCCTTCTCATTGTTTGGAGAATCATGGTGGGTTCTCCTTCTTAACAAGAAATAGACTTATTCATGGATTAGAATAGTTTGAGGTCAGGGAATGTGGAGTGAAAACACTGTAGTGAAAAAATAATTTCCTTTTGAAGAAATACTTGAAGTAACAACAAATTGGTTTTTGAACAAATCTATGAAGAGTTATCTAGGCAGCAAGTAATACAAATGAGTTAAACTGCTCATAAGCATTTGACCTTTTCCATAAGTGAAAAATCCATATCAAAATAGATAGAGATATATGTGGATGTGCTTAGGGTAAAATAACTGCATTTAAAGAACTTAACCCAAAAATAGTAGCACCACATAGTCTAGATGTTCTAGCATCACAAACAGATCCTGGAAGATGAGGATGATTTGTGGTACCTTGCAGAGAGAGAGAGAGCTTAATTTGGATGCTATCCCTTCCTTCTGTATGACATACAGATACCTTCTCAGAAAACAAGCTGGGAAGGAGCCAAGAAGGACAGCAATGAATGGCATGAACTCCCTAAAGGGAAAACAAAGTTCACCAACTCTGTGCAGCACAGCTCAGCTTTCCATCTCTGCTGTTGGCTTTGCTGGGGGCAGCAGCTCAGCCTGGGGCCAGAGGGCGGAAGGTGGGTTTCTTCTGGACAGCCTTCTCCCAGTGGGATCCTGGGCTCATCAAGGGAAGAGTTAAAGAGCTCTCAAGGCTCAGAGATGTACCTGCTTATATGATACCCCAAAACTGCTCTTTGATATCATGCAATCAGGATAATCCATTTGTTTTGTTGTGGTCTCTTCTGAGGGAAGATAAACTCTGAAGTTTATTGCCTATGCAATACTGATGAAGAATCTTCTACACTCTATCCCTGCTGGTCAGGGACATAAAAATCCTTGGTTTAAATGAAGACTACATAATTGCTGCTCACATCTAAATTAAAGTGTGGAGACGAAGTCTGGAGTTATTACAGACATCCCTCCCCGAAGGAATTAGCCATATTTATCCAGTGTAGGGACAGATGTGGGAGGCTCAGGGTCTGTAATAAGCATATCCATGGCTTGGATGTGCTGGCACCACTGGGCCCTTCTCAGTCAGCAGTGGGAATGCAGCCTGTGGTAGCAAAGTATGTCTTGCTTCAGATAGGCCTGGAGCAGCAATGCCACTAATTCCAAGTCCAGTAGGAACAACCCATCCCCATGGGTCAGTAGTGTTAAATGTCTTCTGGAAGCCAAATCAGTTGGATACCTCATCACCATGTGAAGTGTATTTAGAACTTCACACCTGTGAGTTATAATAAAAAATATGCTAACATATACATCAACAAGGTGTGATTTGTGATGTTAATGACTTTCCCATCTATACATTTACTGACAAAATATGTTGCATAATTTATGGAATTGCTTTAGCGCTCGGAGCACAAACAGCACCTCCTGACTGGTTCAGTTCAGTGCCATATATTATAGAGAAAATATGTTTATACTCAATGAAGATATAAATTTTAAGGAAACCTTGAGCAAAATGATAAAATTATAAATGCGTTTTCTGCCTGTTGAACACAGAATTTATATTTGTAATCTTATCTGAGTTGTGTGGCAACAGTCAGCTTGGCTTTTGTTTTCATCCCTAAAGGCTTTCTTCAAATATTCCCATACTAGAAATGTTTTCTGAAGCTCTACAGCCAGCCAATTAAGTGAGTACAAAGAGCACAATAATTACTCCATGCAGCAAGTATCATGTTGTGTGTGGTAGGTAATGCCTTTCTTCCTTTCAGCTTTTTATCTAGAGATAAGTTACACTGACAGACTGGCTTCTGAGTCCATATCCAGTTCAGTTATGCGTAGTTTTAAGAGAACATTGCTCTTCACAAAATACATAAATGCAAATGTTTGAAAATTGGAACAAGTTAAAGTGATCTAGGGATTTTTTCTTCTCACTAATTGCTGAGAGCATTCTAATTTTAAACTCTCCTGCTATAATTTATATATATATATATATATAAACTCAATTTCCTCAATTGTTTATGTTATATTATCGTATAGCATGTTGCTTTAAAAAGCAGGTTTGTCCTTTCTCAAAGTATTTAGGTGTAAAATATGCAAGAGGAGAAGGGAATGGTAGCCCTTCTTGCAGGTACACCATCATTGTCAGTTTGTGGAGGCAGACAGACCTTTTCAAGATGAGACACCCCATGGCCGTGAAAAAACAGTTTTGGGGTGGGCAGGCTCCTAGCAGGGTCCTCAGATGGCCATGGTGAGTCAGAGCCTTGGCACGTGTGTTTTATTTGAAATACAGATTTCTGACAATCCTGGTAGACATTGGCCAAGTTGGCCAAGCTGTTTTCTTTCCTACCTCCTTTCCAGAGAGAACTGAAGATGTGTTTAACTGCTGCCAGCTTTGTTAGCTGATTGATGGGCTTGCTGGCCTGGCCGAGCACTGCTCTGAAGGTTAGGTTTCCTGAAAGCAGAAGGAAAATCCCCCCGTGACCACTCTGGCATTTGTAGAACTAGCAATTTGTCTGACTGGCTGCTGACTGTATTAATATTTGAAGTTAATTTGTCTGCTTGAATAATCTGGTGCCAAATCATGTAGCCATTTATCAGTTGTAAAGGGAAGACACTGCTCTTGCCCAACTGCCTCTAGAAACTAAAACCACCATAACCTTGATACATTTGACACAGCTGATCGTGGAAAATTACACTGCAATATTGTTCTGACTGCTTGCTAACAAGAAGTATTTAGTAGTTTTATGTTCAAGGCTGGACTAAATTATATCTTCATTGTCCAGAAGAAATGCAATGAGTATATTTGTAATTGTATTAGCAGTGCCAGTTATGGAAGGGTATCCAAGTCTTCCTAAGAGTCTCAGCTAAATGGAAGTCTCATGCAACGAGTACATGTATTGCTAGAGAGCATTCTCAGCAGAGGTCTTGGGAGGGAAGAGAATGCTCTGTTTTAAAACATGGAAGGTAAATACCACCCAAAGCAATAAAACTCTGCCCACCTTCATCAGATGATGCCCTGCCCCTGGCTGTGCTGCTGACGGATTTGGTGGGATGGCAGTCAGGAGAGCAATGCTGCCAGCAGGAATGACAGCTTACGCTGGAGGACATGGGTTTGGCAGTCAAACCAGCCACAGGGTGACCACAGACTGATCCTTAAGGGCTGTCAGATATCCAGAATGTGGGTCAGAGTGATTTGGCAAGAGGGAAGGTTGGCAATGGGAAGGGAAGAAGGAAGAGAGGAGTGCCAACAAAAGGAGAGAGAAGCTCTATTTGACCAGCAGGCTTTGTGATCTGATAGAAAGACAGTACAGTTTAATATATCAAAAGCTTTCATTTAATAAATCAAAAGCTTTTATTCAAATCAATTACAGCAGCACTCATTGCTGGGCCCTTTTGGCTGTCAGGCTGAGCTGTAGCTCCATGCAAGGCCATCTAAAGAAGGCAGAAGACAGACTGATGTTGCATTTCATTCATTGAAAGAGATACAGAATTGTGCATGGGCTGGTCTCTTGCCAGGTCTCGACAGAGGTTGGTACAGCCAGGCTTGAAGAACCAGGATGTGAAAAGTATCTAGCTTGGGTGATGGCTTGTATTTTGCTCATATCCTACCAAGAAAAAAACCCAACCTGAATAAAATGAAGCAAAAATATTGCAAGACATTGGCAGATGGTTTTTAACAGTGCTGTCTCTATGGATTTGCTCAAAAGCTGTTTTTCAGATGTCGACTGTAATCATTCCAAAACACAGGGCTGCAATCCATGACTGCAGCTCAGTGTGGCTGAATCTGTGCTGATCCCTGTAACAGCAAAGCTGCATTTTGGTTTATGTGGTATGTAATACTGATTAAATTCCTGTCCATGTCCAACAGAGGTCATTCCCCTTATGCCTGGGTGTGCAAGAGTTTCCCAGGCGTTCCCACCTAACTGTGCAAACTGGAGAACACTGAGATAATGAAGTCTTCAAGGACCAACATAAAATGTCATCCCACTTCTCATGTGGCAGGGCAGTAACTATATTTCACTCCCAAGACTTTTCCTCCCCAAAAGGTTTATATTACAGCCTGATAGTTATATACTGTATAAATCAGGATTTCAAGGGGACACCATAGCAGGTTAGCTCTCTATGTATTCCGCTCAACTTTTAGAGGTTACAAATAGAGTAATGAGATTGCATAGATACCAGTGTCTTTTCAGAGGCTGTCATTGTTAACCTCGTGTGAAAGGAGTGTGAAGTATGTGATCCAGCATGATGCTCTCCCTTCTGAATAATCTGAAAGTAAAAGTTTATGGGGGTGCTACTCATCAGGGTCAAATGCCACCTCCTTGTACAGCATCTACAGTTGTGCAGGCCTGGAAGCTCTCAGGAAGGGCTCTGCTGCACTTGTAACATTCATTCATGGCATAGCAAAAGCACTAGCAGAGGGTTTTTTGTTGTAGTAAGTGCTAGTTATAGACATTTCTTAAAATGAACTAAATACTGCACAGATACAGAGGGCCAAACCTCTGCCCCAGATATTTAGGTTCATTTTAAAAATGTGCTCTTAATGACATACATCATGTGCTAAATTTTGGGCACCTAAGCAACCCTATTCATTTTATGACAAGTAAGCTCCTATTTAAAGTTTTTGTTGAAGCATATTGTTGACTGACATCTGTAGGCCTTAGTCCTACAAACCTTCATGTGCTGTGGAAGACTGACACCAGCCAGCAGCTAAGTCTTCACAGGGACACTTGCAGTCTATCCAGAGAACAGCAAGAGCAAAGGCATGGTAACATGTGGGTTGAGGTAAAGAGAGTTTAATAAGTGAAGGAAAGTGGAAGAAGAAAAGGGAAAAAAGGCCCCAAACAATTAATGCAAAAGCATTCGCCCACCACCTCCCACAGGCAGAACAGTGCCCAGCTAGTCTCCTAGACACTGCTTCCTGCTCCTCCATCCCCATTTGGTTGCTGAGTGTGATGATGTGTGGTATGGGAAATCCTGCGTTTGGTCAGTGGAGCTCATCTGTTCCAGCTGTGTTCCCTCCCACTCTGGCTGGTCTTGACTACCCCCAGGCTGCTTGCTGGGGCAGAGGCAGAGATAGAACCAGAGAAGGTCTTGATGCTGTGCAAACACTGATCAGCAATAGCTAAAATATTGGTGTGCTATCAACACTGCTTTATCACAAGTACAAAACACAGCACCATATGGGCTGCTACGAAGAAAATTAACTTCATCCCAGCCAGACTATATAGCATCATGACAGGACATGCACAAGGACTGATGAACTCATATATGCATAATGTGTGTGAGTATCAGATTGATTTTTTTGTGTATGTTGGACTAGACAAGAGGATATTAATGTAAGTGTTTGTAAGACTGTGAGTTCTGATTGCATTTACTCAGGCCTGGCAGCAGTATTAATGCATGTCTAGCATGAAAGATACTTAGGCTTTAATTGTGACCCCCGAGCACATCATCACAAAAACCCTCAATTGCTAGAAATATCACAACTGCAGAGATACAAATTAAAATCTTCTAGCTGCTATTAAAAACACATCAATACAAGAGTTTCAGAAGTAAAAATACCATTGCTTGGGAAGACTGTCAGTGAGTGTGAGATGTCAGTCTCCCCTGGCATATTACCTCAGACAAGCTACAGCAAGTGTAAATCTCACTCTTCATATCTAAGGCTCACCTTTTCTGTGCCTTTGTACATTGAATCCTAACAGCAATCTTTAAATAAATAAATAAATAAAAAATACTGGTAGAGTGTTTGTAGACCCCAGCCCCTTCCAGCCTCATCTTCCTTCCACCTCTCTCAAGTCATATTCCTGAGAAAGAGCAGCACATGCTGTGGTGCCAGGACTGGAAGGAAAGTGGGAGCACCAGAGAGCACTGCATCTTCCAGGAGGGCCCCTGGAGGTAGAGATGGGACAGCCTTGCCTGAAGACCTGGAGAGAGAGACTGGAGGAAGTGTGGGCAGCAGGAAGTGGCTTTCAGGCTTGAAGCAGATCAGGTGAGTCTGGAGAAATAACTAGGGCAGGACCTGCCTTTTCAGCCTTCAACAGATAAGAAAATAGCTTGGATTTAGCAGCAGGAGTGAAGAAAATAGTTTGGATTTAGCAGCATTTTTCTGCTGCTGTTTATTGCAGTTTGCAAAGGGTTGACAAGGCTTTGGAAAGGTTTTTCCATTAAAGTGGGCAAGGATGCTGAAGGGGAATGCTGGCTGCTAGGCAGGGATGTGCAGAAAAAACTCCCTCATGCCAGTGGTGTATGGGAAGCTACCATGGGCAGAACATGTGAATGGCTGAGGCAATGCAAATGCACCAATCATTTATAATTTCACCATACAGACAAAGTCGAAGCTACAAAAAACAACCAAACAAACGAGCTCCAATAGAAACAGCATTATTTTTCACATGCTTTGCTGGGTTTTACTGGTAGTGTGCTCCAAAATTGATAGTGATCATTGCCTTCCCTAACAAGCATCACACAACAGACCTAAGCTGTAAAGTTTTTTTTCTATTCCTAATTTAATTTTTCTCTTAATAAAGCCCTGTGTCTGGCATGAGATATGGGATGCATGAGATTTTGTAGCACAAGGCTCCAAGTTGATAAAACAAGAGTAAAGCCAACAATAAATCCAAAATGATACCACGAATCATTCCGTTACAGTTATCTGCCTATATAACTTGCTGCCTCTGAAGGCTAATGCACAAATGCTTTAAGAAGTTACTTTGGGAGGCAGAGCAACCCAATAACTTTTGAATCAGAAAACTAATGAGGCTATAAAACCTCAAATAAACTTGAAATTTACTTACTTTCATTTAGTCATCCTTGATATAGGGGAGGAGGCAGGGGGAGAAGAGAAAAGGCTCAAAACAACCACAAAAGGAGACTCAGCAGCTGATTTTGCTCAGTTTTGGAGTGAGTAATGCCAAAAGCTTTAGGTTTGCTACTGCCATTACAGCTTCTCCAGGCCTTCCCAAAGGAAGACACTTGGAATAGCTGTTGCTGGAAGTGCCAATTTATCTCCATTGCCATACCTCAAAGAACAGAAGTCTGTTAGTGTTTTTGCTACATGTTATTAAAGAACTGCAAAGGGGCACATACAGTTTGCAGTTGGATCTGGGGACACAACCACATGCAATGAAATATAAAGAAAACATTTCAGAGATATTAAAGATGAGCCAGAACCAGATTAAGGAGAAACCCAAAATGAAGATGGTCTTGATGATGCATTACACCTTCAGATCAAGTCTTTGTGGCACAGACACCTTTTTGAAACACACTATGTTGAGCTGGGTAAGAAGTTTTTTTCTATGTTTTAATTTTTCCTCTTACTAGATGTAGACCTTAAGCTGATAGTACTCCATGAAGGTATCCTGCCAGGGACAGACTCATTTTGTTGATACAGAAACCCAGGAAGCTGTCAGGAGCATTGCTGTTATAAAGATACATATTACCTGCATGCCATCACCTCTCTCACCATCCCCACTGCTGCTCTTTCAGAATAGCTTAGTAAAAATCACCTACCTCAAGTTCTGGAGAGATCATGAGTTGGGTGATACAGATGGCAAACTATTTAAAATACCTCTTTATTCATTTATATACCTCTTACATACTGGGCATTGAAGAAAACATCCTTCGCTCCATTCCAGACTGGGACTGATGTCTCCGGAAGTTCTGCAGCTCTACTGGGCCTGCATTTATGTAACTTTCTTCTGAAAATGTAGGTTGGATTATGAATACTTAAAATGGCTGTCACTGCTGTTTTCTTTGTTTCCACTAAAATGCCACCCTCCAGGTAACTTCCAGAGTTCTGAAATATCAGCCCCTCACAATGTTCATATCTTCCTTCTCCTTTTGGATTCCTTGTATTTTCTCTGCTCCTAACACCTGAATGAATGGTGTAGGTTGAAACCAACTGGTCCAACCCTGCTGCCATGGGCAGGGACACCTTCCACTAGATACAAGTTGCTCAGAATCTCATCCAACCCATCCTTGAATGTTTCCAGGAATGGAGCATCTACCACCTCTCTGGGAAACCTTCTCCAGTTTTTTCCTATGCTCATTGGAAAAAATTCCTTCCTTATATCTAACCTCAGTTGCCCATCTTTTAGTTTAAAACCATTATCCCCCATCCTATTGCAACAGGCCCTGCTACAAAGTCTGTCACCATCTCTCCTGTAGATCACCCTGAAGTACTGAAAGGCAGCAATGAGGTCTCCCTGGAGCCTTCTCCTCTCCAGAGAACAACCCCAGCTCTCTCAGCCTTTTCTTATCAGAGATGTGCTCCAACCGTGTGATCAGCTTCATCTGAAGTCCTCATTTGTTCTTTCTTCTTGGCGAAATACTGTTTTGCCTAAGCCTGGATTTCTCTGTAATTTGTAGTGATTGATAGCTGTACTATGAGAGTGAGGACACAAAGCTGCTTGCTGTGTTTGCTTTGGCTGGCTCCAGATTTACACCACTGGAACTCGCAGAGTGCCTTTTGGAACAACATCAGACAGACTCTGCACCATAAACTCTATGTCAGAAGAATTAGGGAAAAATAGAGTATTATCAGTAAAACAGTAAGAAACACTGCAGAACTCTTTCCTCCTCATCTCCTTCTACCCCTTGTGCCCCCAAGGCCTACCTGTGCAAAGTATGTCTACATGAGTGCAGAGGCTGAAATAATGTCTGGCTGACACTGGCAATCTCTGTCCTTGGAGACAAATCCATTATTCTTGCTGCATTTCATGTTTGGGATCACATTGCCAGCATCACCTTCTGTCCAAGGGCTCCTTTGGCACACGTGTCTTACTTACGCTTTTAGAAACACTGGATGTGTCCATGCATATTTCAATGGATAGATCACAGAACCGACTTTTTATGGTCCCATAATTATTACAAAGATGTGTGCTTGGCTGGCATACCTGGCCTGTCAAGCTGGTTGTGAAGAATATGATGTTAGAGGTTTGGATTTTGTTTCGTAACACTAGGTTTTTAAAATGAGTAAGAGCACATTCTGCAACAGGCTGAAGTGCTACAAGGTTTATCCAACGACTATCACTCTTCTCAGGACTGGGGTTGTTATTTCCTAGGTTTTTCAGTACCTCTGTTCAATTTATAGCAATGTCCAGTACCTGCCAGCTACACTTTAAAAGAGATGCTCTCCAGATGCAGAGGAAACCTATCTTCATGCCTTCAGATCTGAATTTTAGAGTGCTTTTGAACTGGGAGTTGACAAGCTGTGAGTCATTCTGTCCAAGCTGGATCTGTTAGATTTAGAGCTTCTCAAAATATATCAGGTTGACTGATACATTTATATAGATACTGCCCCCATTCCAGATGGCTTAGCAGGATCATTTAAGAGCTGAAATACTGTGCAGTCAGCCACATCCTTGAATTGGGTTTCCCATAAAGCTTTGGAAGTATTGAGCAGTTGATCTGCCTGCAGTATCTCCTCGAAACTTCTGGGTGAGAAAATGTTCTGCAGTTCCAGCAGATGGCTCAGCAAGCCATTGCTGACTCATTCCCCCTTTTTGCTGCTTTGTTGCTGCAACAAAGGCAATTCCCAGCATATTCAGACACTGGTCAGTGCTTTGTAGAAAAGGGAACCATCCAAACACCATGGAAGGTCAGCACAGCCATTCTCAGGAGCTTTAATACTGTAAACCTGTCCACTGGCAGTAGTGACAACAGCTCTAGTAACAGAGCAGTTTCAAGACTTTTTTAGTAACTTCACCACCAGCCATTCTAGTATTGGTATCTTTAACATCTTTAAGAGAAGGAATTACATCCCCTCATAGCAGTCATATATCTCAAGAACAAGAGCACTGTCACCCCTTCCGCAGCAGCAGCAGGCACAGAGGGAATGGCAGGAGTGCCCAGGGCTGCAGAGGGCTGCTGTGACAAGACCAAGTACTACAAGTACAACATCTCCTCTTCTCCAGAGCAGGGCATCTTTCAGGTTCTGTGCAAGTACATTTTTAAGCATACAATTCACCTCTTTCATATAGTGGCACAGCACACCTTACTCCACTGGTGAGCTGCATCCAGCTCCAGAGTCCCCAGCAAAGGCTGAGAGAATTTGGTTTGTTCAGCCTGGAAAAGAGAAGGCTTCAGGGTGACCTAATTGTGACCCTCCAGTACCTGACAGGAGCCTACAAGAAAGATGGACTTATTGTAAGGGGTTGTATTGACAGGACAAGAGAGAATGGATTAAGACTAAGAAAGAGCTGACTTGGATTAGATATTAGCAAGAATTTTTCACTTTGAGAGTGGCAAGGCACTGGAACAGCTCACCCAGAGAAGCTGTGAATGTGCCATCCTGGGAAGTGCTCAAGGCCAGGTTGGATGGGGCTTTGAGCAACCTGGTCTAGTGGAAGGTGTCCCTGCCCATGGCAGGGGCGTTTGGAAGGAGATGATCTTTAAGGTCCCTTCCTACCCAAACCATTCTGTGACCTTGCTATTGGCTGGATCAACACTGGATCACACAATAAACGCTCACTGGAGGTAGCTCAGTATTTACGAGATTTAATCTAGAAAAGAGGCTTAGCTGGAGGCATTCAGATGACAAGAGATATTAAACTAAACAAAATTTTATCATGTATGTAATTATTTATTGAGCTGAGAATCCATACAAGGTAAACAAATGTTTACACTATCATACAGTAAGCATTTCCAGGGCTTAATAAAAATGATTGTCACTCACTGTGCTTCACCAAAAAAAATCATTTTAATGAATAAATAATTTGATGAAATCAAAAAATATTTACAATATAAACAAATGAAAAAGCTTTGGATATATTATTCTGAGCATCCTGTCTTTTGCATTTTCTAACCGCATTTCTATCAAGATTCTCTCTCCAAAATGGTACAAAGTGGATAGAAATAACAACTCAACAAAGTTAACATGATTTGGTACGTCTTTCTGTTAGTTCAGATAAGCTACATATGATTCGTTTATTATGCACGTGTTAGAATACAAATATAACTAAAATCATATATTATCAAAATGCCAGACAGCATTCTCCACAGAACAGAAATGTACACTAGGCCGTGACAATAACTGAGAATCACAGGCAACAAAATGTAACAGAAAAAGTACAAATTCCTTCATAAGAATATAGTTGTGCTCTCTTATTTACCAGAGGACTATGCTGCTTCACCACATGGATGGCTGAGTATGAGTACAGTGTTCAAGGACTGCCACGTGGTTTGGTGTAGGCTCACAGGGGTGCCAAGCAGCAGCTTTGGAGTGGGAACTGGGCAGTGCAAGCGGTTTTATAAACATCTTTTGGGGCTCTTAAAAAGAGCCAATTGTACAAAGCAGTATAAGCATAACACTGAGAAGTCTTCATCTCGTTTACACAGACATCATGAAGTGACTTGCTTTGTTTGTGGTGGTGAAAGGAGGAGCTTTGTCTGTGCTGTTTAGACAATCAGCCAGAATTCAAGTATTCTAAAGCCACTTCGTAGCAGAATTTGTATTGATCCTGAAAAATCAAAAGAAAACCACAAAGTCAGTTATTGAAGAAACTTAATTAAGGTGGTCAATATTTCTCTTCTGTTAAAATTATTTACTATCAGCTGTTGTCAGTGGGAACCAGTTTGCAAATCCAATTTGTATTCAGGTAAGAAAATCTTTATATTAACCAGACAATAGACACTAGACAGAGTAACTCATGATACTACTCATGTTAGATGAGTATTTAGCTGCCCTAATACACTTGTATGAGAAAAATTGACTGCACGTAAGCAAATTGACTTGCAACCCTTCTGTCATCTGTCAAAATGCTCATGTAGCACTTTATCAGAACTGGAATTATTGAAATTTCTCCCTGGAAATGTTTATCTTAAAATAGACCCAGTGTTTAATACTTCACAGATTGCACCCTTTATTTTAATGTCATTCATGCACTTGCTATATTTCAGGGCAAGTGCTGCTTACTTACTGTTGGCCCTCTATCTGCAGCCCAGACCCAACCCACAAGACTGTGCAATTGCCTTGTGAGGTCAGGCCTGAGCTAAATTAATTGGATTAATTCCGGTTGATTTTTAGCAACTGACAGTGATGCTCAAGTTAGGCTCTTAACAGTTCTCCTGTTACCCAGGCCAAGTTTTCAGGTGCCAGCCCTGTGCTTCAAACACAGATCTGCTGGTTTTATTTGCAACTGCTTGGAAACAGAGCAAGTCCCAGGGAAATCCCCTTCCTGAGGGATGGAAGCCCACTCTGCAGCTTTGGGGACAAAGGATCATGATGTGGCCCCTTTCACATCTTCAGTGGAATGGAAAGGACAGATGTTTTTGACTGACCTTTGCCCACTCTGAAACTTTTAAATGGTGCAGGCACTGATGACTCCCCAGTTTTATGTGAACACAGATCCCTCTCCTGTTTCCATTCTTGCTACTTGCAATAAGTAAAAATGCTACAAATATTTAAATGAAAAAAACAGCTGAAAGAAATAGTGAGTGCAGGCTCCCTGAATAAAGGGCTCTGGATTCTGAAAATTCAATTTGGAAACACCTGCCAGTTTTATGACTATTTTTGATACTGAAATGCCTCTTTTGCTTATGCACTTTATTAAGTCAATAAAAGATAACTAAGCACATATTGTAATTTAGAAACAACAACAGATTTAACAAGCTGACAGCACTCAGCTTTCCCCACCATCATGAGTAGGAAGCTCTTCTAATACATTTTCTTTTCACTGAAGCAAACATTTTAAAGGATTAACTCTTTTGGCCTGTTGTTGTGATTTTGGGTCACATTTTAGATGTCCACTTAACATGCAAAAGACCATGTACTACTAATAAAATCAAAAAGCTATTAACAAGCATGGACTATTTCCAAGGTCTTTTGTTGAGAAACATCACGTCAAAAGAAAACAAGTCTTAGGTGTATATATAACCTAAGTGATGAGTGAGTTGTATGTGAGGTTTTAAGGACCTGCAAGGTTCTGTAAACTGCTTGTGTATTCTTCAGAATAAGAAAAGAATAAAAAAAAAGAAGAAAGGAAAGAACAGAGTATTATGTAAATTCTTTTTCTGCTTTTATTGCATGTATGTTTCTAAATAAATGGAAATTGTTCTATAACTACATAACAGATCAAAACAAGAGATCAGCCACTCATCCATTTTCACTTTTCTATGCTCATTTTATGCTGATTTACTGATCCAGCAGAATAACTGTCATTTTCAGTAAACTGAATACCTGACTTAAAGAGCAGACATATCTTATTTCCCACTGTGTTCACTCACTAGTGTCCTTTGTACATTTTTATTATTCACTTCATGGTGGATATTAAAAGTCTCTTTATCTAGCTTCACAGAGGTTATATTTAAATTTATTTTCTAGGGCACCTGTGGGTAGGCCCAATAACATTTATCACCAAATGCTTTGGGCATTCTGTAATAGATACTTTGCAATATCATGTGTTACCTTTGTATGATAGCTAAAAAATTCATAGATTTCCATACTGTATGGATGTGGCATTCAGATTTTTACCCTTGGAGGAAAACCAAAGGTTTCAGTGAAATTAAGGATGAATCTCTAAGTATGGATGGTAAAGACTGCCTTTTATCTAGTCAGAAAGTGCATGACATGTATTGATAGAGCAGTCTTAAAACTATTTTTGTGAAATAACGTCATGAATTTGAGCATTTAATCTTTTACCATAAAATTTTACAAGAATATTACTGCTCTCATTTTTCAGATGGAGAAACTGAGGCAAAGACACATTAATATAAGAAAGGTCATAAAGGATAAACTTAGTAACAAGATCAGGAAAAGAACTCAAGTGTCCCAATTCCCTTTACTGTGAAGCAAACTACATGGAAATTGAAACCTGGCTAATTCAAGTATTTGTTCCTATGAGGTGGCAGACCACAACTGAAGAGATGTCATTCTAACTCTGCTCAGTCAGTGCATTATGTGATGATGGAAAAAATCCTGATTGTCCCCTGCCTTCATTCCTGTGCCTGTAAAATAAGGAAACCATACTGATCTCCTTCACAAGTGCTTTGAAATTTCCTAATAAAAAAAGGCCCTAGAAGGGCTTTCCATGCCTTCCACACATTCCCAATACCACTCTCAATTTACTAAAAGGTACTTTTATATGTAAAATAATACATTTAGCTTTTTTGATTAAAAAAATTCTCTGCTGAAAAATGGAGACAACTGCCTGACAAATCTATACCTGGAGAACTGTCACAAATGGGAATTTATAGAGAGCATTTTCTTTAACTGTACATCTACACTGGTAATTTTCCTTTTATTTCTATAAAATAAATGAGTAAGAGATCAGTGAGTTCTGTGGACTTAAGCTCTAGGAGTATAGGGAAAAGCAGGCCTGCCAAATCTCTGTCCAAACTATATTACATGAATGAAGTAGAAGGACATTTTTCTTGATATCTAGGAAATAAAAATGTATGGTTCTCAGCATGATGATTCTTCTCCAGAGAATATAAACTAGAGGAAAAGAAGCCAACCAAGCTGCTCCCTCCCACCACTGTGGAAGTTTGATAGTTTCTCACTGATGTAAGACTCACAGTTCCACACTGCTGGCTCATGGCCCTGTGGTGCTGCTTGCGAACTCCCTCCTTGCTTTGCACAGCTGACAACATCTGGCCTTTTTCCAGGTGCCTGGCCAGAGCTGGGCCTAGGGGAGGGTTTGGGACTTCACAGGCAGGCTAGGAGAGAGCGCTGTGGTGGGGGATATGGTGGGAGCCATTCTCCCACAGGAGAGAGAAGACACAGCCATCCATGTGGTGGGAGGGTGGATATCCCTCCCTACCTGCCTTCACCTGTGTGTGAAAGCCCTGCCCCTTCTGCCTGTTCTGCCCTGTCTGTCACACTCAGGTCATCTGAGGCGGTCCTCTCCTAAAATTACAAGAGGTTGGACCAGCTCAGTGAGATGTCTCCTGCCTCACGCCGGGCAAGCTAGAGAAAAGTTGTTGAAATTACCCCAGCTTGTTTAACGAGAGCTTGCAGTATTGGCTCATATTGGGTTAACATCCCTGAAAGTGCCCAGATGCTGCTTTCTCCTGCCTGTGATACTAAATCAAACACAGCTGCCTCTTAAGCAGCCACCTCTGCAGCAGGATGCTGTAAAGCAGTGTCTTTATAGCCCAGGCTTCAGAGCAGGGTATCACGCTACACCCATCTCCAAGAACAAAACTACACACTGGAGTGCAAGAACCTGCTGGTTTAAGCTGTTCTGCAGCTCTTCTGGCATAGCAGCTGGCACTTCAGCAATTCTCCATTTAGGAAAAGAGCTCATAAAACACTCTCTAGGAAAATAATTGCACATGGCCCCTTGTTTCTGAACTTCTTTAATCTTTCTATGAGATAGAGCAACCATAATTAAATGCAATATTCTGGATGTCAAACTGAAATTCATGGCTTTGATAAATATTAGGCGATTAAGCTATTTATAAAATATATAATTTGAAAATCTGGCATTTAATTTTACATAACTATTATTTCTATCATGCAAGGGCTGCTCTCCACTTGGTTCAGGCTGCTAGAAAAGAAAATTAATAAGGATGTTCATCTGAAAGTTTAAAACTCTTAAAAAAATCAAACGAACGGAGACAAAGTCTCCTTGGGAAGAAAGCAGTGTAAAAATACTCTTACAAGTGAAGTGACTTCATTATCCCCTTTGAAAATGACTTGCTTGCTTTGTGAACAACTCCCACTGCAAATCCTAGAAATCTTACTGACTCTTCTGAGAAAAAGAACATTTTCTATTTAATGGTGCAGTTAAGAAGCTCATACCAGAAGGTCCACCATGTTAGGCTTATTATTCCTCAGTGTCTTCACAGCATGGAATACGTCAACAGCCCTCTGATGTCGCAGCATTTCACAAACAATACTGATTGCACAAAATGTCCCACTGCGGCCACCTCCATTCCTGCAGTGAAAGTGATAAAATGGCTCAGTTACAATGGACTCTGTGTCACAAATTTGTACAGCAACAGGGATGGCTCCAGAAGGCATGTGTTCCAGCAGGGAGAAACCACAGAATATTCCTGGCCCCAAAGGCTGCCAAACTCTAGGCAAAACATGGTTTTTAATTGGAATTAGCATGCTGAAAGATCTCAAAGCTGTGATTCAGAAGTCAGCAGGCTGACAGCCTGGAGGGAATTGAATGGCTGAGTTTTGCACCACCCCTCAGTGAACACTGGAGACAGCACAAAGAGGATGCTAAAATAAGGATAAAGTGCTTTTAGTTTCAGTTCAACACTGCTTTGCATTGTAAACACACACGGCTGCAATGACTATCAGTCCTGGAAATGCCACAGAGAAAGTGAATCTTTCAGTTCTTTCATTCCAGATCCTGGTGCTTTCCTCCTGGATGGACAGGCATTTCGGAGGAGCCGCAAAAGCACCAGGAGTCTTATTTGTGGGAGTTCTGGTGGCTGCACTTGGGATGGCACTGGGTGGTGCTGCAATGTTCCCCTGCCTGAGGATCTCAGCTCCTGGCAGCAGGAAGAGGGGCTGGCTGCCTGGCAAGGATTGCTGCTGGAGGCAGATGTATTGCCCCTCCACCCACAGTATCAGAGGGTGAGAACCCGAAGCAAACTGCTAACAAAGGAGCCAGGCACAAATGTTCATATACATGATCAAATACAGTATTTAATAATACTTTATCCCTGGTTATTTTTAATCTTCAAGAGAATCTCTTTCTTTCTGGAAACCCCATTATTTCTACACTGATTCTAATCAGAATCTTTAGGCTGTGCTTCACTGAAAATAATAAACCTTAATAATTACCAGAGTGCACACTAGTTAGGTAGCAGGTCTTTCAAACAAGCTTTGCAAATGGTTGATTTTCAAAGGAAGATACAACGTTGCACATCTGTCACATCCAGGCACTATGAAAAGAATGCTTGCTGCTGCCAAAACAGTGCCTGATATTGTGGGACTGTTTGAGAATTTTAATTAAAATAAAGTCATTTAAAAGGATTATATTAGAGCTTTTTCTTTCTTTACTGCCTGGAAGTGACGCATGTGTGATGTTGTACAACTATTTAATATCATCAGCCACCTCAGAGATAACAGTAATTTGCACTTCAAAAGGGTCTTTTCAGCTAAAGATCTCAAAACATTAATTAATCACACTGCACAATGCTCCTTTGATGAAAGTATTATTATCCCCATACTACAGATGAGGAACCTGAAGAGCAATGACTTGTTCAAGGTCAGTGATAGTGGGAATTATTAATACACTCTTAGATTTTCCTCCATCATTCTGACATGGGGTCCCAACTTCTGAACATGGTTTTCCTGTTTCCTTCTCCTTCATGGCACCATCTTTAAACAGATGTTTAGAGGAAGAGGAATACAACTTCAACTGCTGAAGACAGCCTCAAAAGATCAGCTACTTCTGAGGGCAAAAGCGCGTACAGGTATTAAACCATATCAAAAGAAGGATGGTGGCAGGGTGGATGAGAGTCTGCATCAGTGGAGCACAAAGTCACAGGAGGACAAAAATATATACCATTATTAGAGAAAGGTAAGGCAATTACAGATCATCGTAACTGGTCTATCACACTACTTTTACTCCCGTGCTTTATGTCTGGAAAATGAATCACCCCTCCAAAACTACTTATTTCTGTGGTCCTTATCTGCAGAAATAAAAGGTACACTGTTCTGAAGGAACATTTTTGATTTACTGTGAATAAATATGCAACTTTCCCATTTGCAAGAGTCACTGGACATTTTTATATAAAATAGAGTTAAACCCATCATCTTTTCATAGGGCTCTAACAAAGGACAGATGGAGAAACTCATGAATCTGCATTAAAATTACACAATTCCTCTTGCATTCAAAGCTTTTAAATGAGCAGTTGTATTATTTATTCAGTTCCAGATTAGACAGATGCCTCTTCACCTCGTCACAAATATTTTAAAGCCTGGCACAGATTCTGTGACAGCGCTCCCTCATTTCTCTCTCCCCTTTCCAGTACTTACAAGCAATGCACAACCGTGCGTCCCTCTCCCCCGTTGTACTCCTCCTGCCACTTATCCACCTGACGGATGAGCTTCAGGAAGGAGCGTTTGGACACCGGAGTGTCCCTGTACATGGGCCATCCCAGGAACTGGAACTGCTGCACCATCCGATACCCGTCCTGGGGCTGTAGGGATTCAGAAAAAGAGCAGGAAAAGTTAATATTTTTTTTTTTTTGGCACGTAATTTAGATATTTGCATCAGTGAGGGAAGTTGTTCGAGTAGATGATTGCTGACAAACTGCTGCTGTAATTTCAACTGCCCCAGAGGATTTATGGCTTTTAATTTCCAACAGACTTATCAGGACAAGTGTTTTTAAACAGAGTGCTATACAAATAGGCCAAAATATAGCAATAGTACATCTGCATGAGCAAGCAAATAATTAATTAATATGATAGGAGGAACTTGGTAAGAAAGACAGGAGGAACTTGGTAGTTGCAACACAACTTCAATTATATATATACTGTTTTCATATATAAGCTTCAGTGTTTTTAAGAACGTTTATGTGTTTCTGTCCTTTTTTTACAAGAAAGGTCAAAACCTCTCAAGATATTTTGAAGCAGGAAACATTAAAAAAAAACCAAACGGAACCCTCAGATGTTTCTGGCTTATAAAAAATATCTAACTGTATTTTATTTTATTGTGTTCTACTGCAGCAGTCAGAACCCCTCTGGTGAAATGTTACTGAACAGTTGCTTTATGGTGATTTAAAATAAAAAAGGAGCACAGAGCAAGTGATAACGGCAGAAAACTATAGTCCTTTGAAAAGGGCATAATAAACATGCACATGAAAACTGGTTTTGTAGTCTAGAGTTTGCCACTTCCGTGCAAAGTGAGGGCATTTTAGTGCCACTCTTAAAATGAGCAACACACAGAAACGTTGACATTACATTTTATTCTCCAGAGTAACAGTTAATAGAGAGGACGTAGGATTAACACGATATGGGAATAAACCAAACAGGATGCAGCATTAGATGTGTTCTCCAACGGGTTTTGTGTGCTTTATGTCAAAATTTGGACTCTACTGATTTTCTGTCCAGTTTCTTTCAGCTGATGGCCTCTCTTCCCAAAGCAGATCAGCCAGGCCCAGTGCCTGCTGAAGGTCACATTAACACTGCTGGAGGCTGTGTTTTTTCATATTGCCAGGTGTACTGCAAATGCCAGGCCTTCATAGTATTAAAGAAGTATCTTGAAGCTTTACAATCTGCTTCCCTGTTTGGATATTAATGTGTTTTTGCTGTCTTTCACTGTCCTGCAAGCTAGCAGGTTCTCAGGGGAGTTCTTGATTTTTTCTGAAGGGAGTGCTGCTTTTACCTAGCTACAGCTTTTTGGTGGTTGATACCCGTCCATTGCAAAGGCTCCCTGGATGGGAACAGACACCTGGTCTGGTGTCTTTTCCGGTGTCCGGTAGAATCTTTTTTCCACTCAGCTTGAAAGACTCATGCGTCGTTTAGTCTTCTGTCAACTGGATATGAGAACAACCTACTTGCCCCTCTGAAGTGGTTACATATGTTATGAAGTGTGATTAGTGGCACAGGATCTTCACTAAGAGCCGAGACTGCTATTGAAAAACATGCCTAGTATTGGTGCACAGCTTTCTTCACAAGAAACAGGATACAAATATGCAGGATGGCTAATTCCAAACTACTGAAAACAGCACTGATTTCAGCACTTTTTGGCTATCTATCATACAATCTGAATACTGCATTTATTTCATTTGCATTAACACACTTGAGATGTGCATTAAAATACTTGTATTATACAAAGAAGGCCTTCTTTTCCTCATTGATTGAGGTGTGACTCAGTATTGCACCATTGCTTTGAAATAAATAAGCTGAAAAATGAAAATGCTTCTACATGAGTTTAGCTTTAATTTTTTTGATTGAGTAGACTCAACTCATCCACTGAGACAAAACTGTTTTGCAAGTAAGATCCTTACTCTGGCTGCATTATAGATTCGGAATATCCGGCTGATGATGTCTTCTTCCAAGTCAGCCGATACAAACTCCACCTGAATAGGACCGTGCCGATGGACTCCATTTTCTGGCCAGTACTGAGGACAGAGCTACAGAAGACCACAGACAAAAAAAAAGAACACAGTTAAATCACCTTGGATTTCATGCTGCCTCAACATACTTTTCTGTATTTTAATCTGTGATACATGTACTACTGGAATTCTTGCACAGTATCTTTATAAAATACACAATTGCACCAAGTTGAGATTTGAGCACTCTGCTCTCTAAATGCCTTTTCATGTACCTAATGTGCTGTTTCTTGCTGCTGTAATTCCAGTGTGTGGTATTTGGAATAAAACACTTCTGACACTCAATGTGAGTTCTACAATACATTATGACAAGACAGGGAGAGGCTGACAAATACTGCCATATCTTGGAGACAGTGGAGGCTAAAGACCAAAGGCCTGGGATCTCCAACTGCCCTGAACAGTTGCTAGTAATTCAAACTGCATTAGAACGTATGATTTATAGTATGAAGGGTACACCAATTCTCAAAACTCAGGACTTAACTTTCACATGTGTTTCACCCATTACAAATGATACTGGCTAATATCAGCATTGCTTTAAACTTTCAGTAACTGCTTAATTTCATCTTACTAGTGACACCTGAAAATATTAATTATGCTTTCTTCAGTTCTCAGAAAATATTACTTCTAGGTGTCTAAAGATCACAAAGTAAAATTACTGTTATCTTGCATGGTTTTAGTGTCTAATAATATGGCAATGGCTTAATTCAGGAACCAATTACCATCTGTGTTAATACTTTAAAGATTAAATCAACACTTTGCAAGAAGGTTTTTGAAGCTAGAATCTGCCTGTCCATTTTTTTTCATGAAAATCCTAATGATTTTTTTTTGCCCGGGATATTTAGAGCAGTTTGAGCATGTAGCTTTTGTAAGCATTCACCAAAATTAAATATGAACTCATGAAATTTTGTTTGCTTGCAGAAGCATTGATGTCCTATTTGGAACTTTTTATTTCATTCAGTAAAACAGCTGTGGTCTTCATTCTGCTGCATTGCTGTTGGTGATCCAGAGCTGAGCTGACAAATCATATTTACTCCAGATGTTGTTTTGCATTTCTTATAATACTTAGTCCTCAACAAAGCTGTTTAGAGATGACTACATTTTAGGAAAACATAATCATTTACTACACCAATTAAAAAAAGAAAACAGGGTCTGATTTGCAGGAGATCACTTTAACAAGTTAAAGCCAGAAATTTCAAGTAGGAAAATATAATTTCATTTTTTAAACCCTTCTATGATTTGGTCTGCTGAGACAACTGCTTTCCAAATATTGTCTGAATCTTACACAAATTTTTATTATAAATATGCTGGTATACAGGATAGCAGAATGCATTGCATACAACTGGTGCAAACGCCAGTGCTCAGATCATTTAACATGTGCATGGTTTAGTACACATCTTTCAAATACACAGAAATACTGTTCTAACAGATCTCTGAAAAATACTTAAATGATAATAAGCAGAGTTGTTTGCTGGGGCTGTTTTAGGAAGCTAAGATTTTCAAGTTCTAAAGAAAACAAAAGCATTTACGTCTGCACACTTTGCATACAAGTGATGCTAGTGACTCTCTTCAAGCCAGAGTCACTGTGAAGGGTTGAATTTCATTTCCCAGTAGAGCATAACAATCCACATAAATGGTAATATCTAAACAGAACTGTAAACACTTCATATATATAAAAATAATAATCATAACAGTAATTATTAATAAATCTGAATGTAATGCGTGTTTTTAATAAGCTTTGCCCTCTCTCTACTTCTGTTTGCTCTGAGGGTTTTGAGATTTATTCCTAATGAAAAGATTGTTACTCACATTAAGAGGTAAAAGGTTTAACATACTGCAGAGGCAGGTGCATTAACTGCATATCCCAATAGCTTTTAAATCCTGTGAGGCTAATAAATGCTTGGAATAGCCATGCCCTATTGTAAATTCAAAACACAGCCAACAAATTAAAAAAACTCTGTTCAGCAGTCCCTAACAGTCTGACTCCCTTGAGTCTTTCCTTATTCACTCAGAAAATAATCTTAGATTCATGAATAAAAGTTTTGTCTTTCATTTCTATTTTTTCTCCCTCTAGACAGCACAGAGCTTAGAATCAGAAATTCAGTCTTTGAAACAGTGTGTGGAATTCCTACATGTTCCTTTGAAAGACCAAAAGGAAGATTAGTATCTTTTAAAAACAAATTCTACATGTTAAAAAGAAGAGGAAACATTTTTAAAGTATATGCAATACCAAAAGCTAAAAAGATTCTTGATCATTTCAGAAATAAAAATGACCTGTAGTCTGCTCTAAAAAATTACAATTGCTCTCAATCAACAATTAAAATATTTACGTATTAGGAATCCAGAATACCACCACATTATTCCAGCAGAGGGCTGCTGCAGTTTGTTGGAACTAAGGAAATGATATCTTTGTAAGAACCTGGAAATGTGCAGTTGTGAGCCAGGCTCTGGGACACTCAGTGATTAATCCTAGTGATTAAATTGCCAACCAGTAGGTTCGGTTTTCCAATTTTCTGAACAACATGTACAGCATGTGCAACTCTTTTGTAAGGTAATTACATTCCCCTACATGTTTCGCTGCCCTCTTTTCTCTTTCGAAGGATGCTTAGTCACCAATGTTTAGTTCCTTTCTCCTAGCTTAGTTCCTATCTCCTTGCTAATGACAAAATCATTTTGTGTAACATGCAACACAGATTTTCACCCTGGGAACACCTCTTCCCTGCTAAGGAGACCAAGGTGATCAACCTGTCTCAGGCAGGCTAATGAATAGCTGTTGGCTTCTGTTTATGATTTTGGCCACTATTAGCATGTTTCAGACTTGAGTCAGAATTCTACAACTGTAATTTTTGGGTTTTAGCAGCTCTTTCCAAAACATGTTCTCTTAGAATAAATTATAGGTGCATGCACTTATGTGTGTGTGCACTAAAATTTTGGTGGGGAAGCTGCTGATGGTCTGAATTATTCCTCTCCCTCTATGTATATCCGCAAGCTACAAATCAATGTTTTAGAGTGTAAGTATTTAATGTTGTTTTTACAAAACTAATTACATCCTAAGGCGGTTCTGAAATGCTGAGGCACTAGCACTCCTCTTTTGAATGAAGCATTTTTCTGGACTTACTTGTGCAGGATCCACATCATTCAACATAACTATTGAAGTGCAGTGATAATCTAGGACCAGTCTCCAGAAATCTTTGACAGTATTTGGTAAGGGATGCTGCGTAACTATAAAAGCTGATGGTTGCTTGTAGCTCTGCAAAGAAGTAACAAGATGATGAGAAGAATGGTAAGAGAGAAAAATCCATTTAGCAGAATGTCAGTCATAGCCCCCAAACTTCAGGACTGAAAGAGTTATTTCTATTTTCTGTATAATTAATATATTGTTTTCAGCTCTTTCCTGAGATCTTATATGCTTCAAAGTTAATAAACTGTATTTGGGCAGGATATAACTTTTGCAGATGTTATATTTCTAAAATGTATTTCATGCCACAGGCACAGAGTAAAATCATCAGAGGTTTTTGCTTCCAGTGCAACTCCTACAAGATTTCGAGCAATGGATTTGTTTTGAGCTGTTAATGGACAGATTAATCTTGGCTGTTTGCATTTAGCTCTAAATTTGAATGATGCCTGTGAAAGGAAATATCTAGTTATTCTTCAGAAATATTGTTGAAATTCTGGTCTATCTGACAGCAGTGAGGATACCCAGGGGATAAATTTCAGTGCTCTTTGTTTCTTTTAGTACTGGAGTATGTCATTGACTGAGCTGTTTGCTGGAACATTTCCATTGTGGATCTCAAGCCAGAATTTTCACTTACATGCTTCTGAGGGTTGAAAGCTACCGTGGCCATACTGGGGCAATTGTTGGGAGGGAGTGCCATTGCCTTCATTACAGAGGGAGGGGATGCATGCCTTGAACTGAAGCATTTGCACCATGACAGAGATCCAATTGGATTGGCTACTGCAGGCACAGGCTGTGATTCCTGGGGCTGTCCTGTGCAGGGCCAGGATTTGGGCTTTGCCTTGGCAGGTGCCAAGAGGATGGTGCCAAACTCTTTTTGGTGGTGCCCAGTAACAGGGCAAGCAGCAATGGCCATAAGCTAAAACACAAGAAGTTCCAACCTCAACATGAGGAAGAACCTCTTCACACTGAGGATGGCAGAGCTCTGGAACAGGCTGCCCAGGGAGGTTGTGGAGTCTTCCTCTCTGGAGACATTCAAAACCCACCTGGACACATTCTTGGGTCACATTCTCAGGGTGACCCTGTCTTGGCAGGGGGGTTGGACCACATGATCTCCAGAGGTCTCTTCCAACCCTAGCAATTATGGGATTTGGTAATCCTTGTGGGTCCCTTCCAACTCAGGATATCCTATGATTCTATGATCGTTCTTTCAGTCACTGAGGAGACTACAGAAAATGAATCCACTGTGTTTTGGGTACACATGCAGACAGACAAAACTTTGGTTCTTTGTTTCAGCACATGGCAACCAGCAGGAAATGATGCTGCTGGTACATCAGGCAGCTGCATTCTATCCTACTGGTCCTGTCTTGCTGGAAGTTTCATGCAGATGAGAGATGTCCAAAGGGGTCTCCATTAATCACTCAATTAGAAGTCTCAGAAGTTATTTTGGGAAAACTATTCTCAAACTCATTCTGATACTGACAAATGACAACTCTGCTTGCTACCCCTTTTTCTTGAAGTGAGCTCTGAAGGCTTATATGAGGTGATTCAACAACACCTCAATGGATTCAAGTGGAGAGGGGGACACAATCTTGCTTGCTGGAGATTGAGTGTTTAGAGAGATGGACAAATGTCTGCTCTTGTCCATCAGTGTGGGGGTGCTGCAGAAGCCTGGCTAATGTGCTTCAGGTGGAAAGCAACCCAAATCACCTCCTCCCTTGGAGACTTTTGCCCAGATACAGTTCTGTATGTAGTGCATTGTTTCAATAGTGAAGAAGGGGAGCATCTTCAAAGCAAGTATTAAGGCCCTGCTCTTTCTGCATTACTTAATTCACAGAACAAAACACTACTGAAGTTCCCAGGAAAGAAAACAATGTAATGGTACAGTCACAAACTGCAGATTGAGGAAGCTCTGTTCTAATATGAAATGTCATTGACCTACTGTGAGAGCCTAGACAAGTCACTTACATTTCTGTTCTCAGTTTCTGTACATAGATAAATACAAAGATACATTTTCCTACATTTTCACAGGAGTGTTTTGAACTTGGGCTTATTTAAGGAAAAGGCTTTGAGAACTTGGAAGGAAAGAAATGAAAAAATTGCTATAAACTGTTATTACTCTAGCTTAACTTTTTAAAAAGGCCATTTACAATGTGTTCCTTCCTTACTAACCTCTGTTTTCTTGTTGTTTATGTGTTTGACAACCATAATGACTATAGCCGTAAATCGTCAAAAATAGGCTATAAATATCTACAGACTCTAAAGGCAGTTTAAATGTCTTGTTACTGTTCCTCTATTACAAGGATTAGAATTGCCATAGATGCATTTGGAAAAAAAACTCCACACACGCATGAAGAGGAACCATTCATTCAAACAGAAATAAACGGGAAGGCTGAAGTAATGGCTTGTGTACTGTCTTGTGTTGACAGACAATTATTTTTTTTGTTAATTACTGTTTAAATTATAAACAAAGGGAACTGAAATATTGCTGCAAACCTTATTATTCTATTTAACTGCCTCAATCTCTTAATAGGTAACTCTTGTTTTCCTAGGCCAGATGGTTAAAAATTCAAGCGCTAGGGAGAAATCCAGACAGATTTAATTTATCAAAACTCCCTGAATTGCTCTCTGAGCATGGCTTTGGAACCTTGGCTGTGACATAACATATGTGTGATCCTAAATGTACTTGGGAGTTTAAAAGATTTTGTGCCATGCCTCTGGAAAACAAAACAAGCTAGAAGGTTTTCAGTCTTCTTATGCTGACTCCATTTCCTAGCACGCCTCAGTCTGGAGGGCTGCTTATTGCCTTTTTATTATTAATGATGTGGCAGAGACTTACATCCATCAGTGCAGCATTGATGTAGTTACTGCTTTCCCCATCTATCGTGATGAGGAAAGGCAGGCATCTGTCTGGAGGCAGCACATCCATGCAGCGATTCTTTTCGTGGTTTCGCGGCAGAAGCGCGATGCTGCAGTCTTCAACACGCAGCGTTGGAGTCACCATATTTAACGTCTTTCAAAGAGAGTAAACAATGCAACAGTAAAATCAACACAGCAGTGAAAGCAACCCAAAATATTTAAGAATAGATCAGCTCAGCATTCAGTTTCAGTGGGAATCAATATGCAGAGAGACAAAGACACATCACAGTCAGCAGGGTTGGGAAGCAGAGAAACCCTGGGAGCATACAATTATGGAAAATAACCTCAAAGACAGCTGCTGAGTAGCCTGCCTTCTGGAGAAAGGACAGTGGAAGGATCTACATCCTTCCCCTGAGTAAAAAGAATATTTTACTACTACCCCACTGCATTATTTTATGGTTCAGCATAACTCAATAGAGATGAGTGATGTCATTTTTCCCTTTCTTGCAGTGTTTCCCTCCTAGACCTATTACAAAATTCATATGGCTATAAACACTTAAGCAGAAGTCTTTAGTATAGCGGAACTCTACAGCTTCTAGGCAATCTGAGACACTACTTACCCTAAATTCCTCTTTGATCTGGCTTGAGTTTGTTTGGGGATCTAGTTTATTCATTTCATAGTAAGCAGACCTAACTTGAGAAGCTGGAATAGATGTGTCCCCGCAAAGACAGGCTTCCAGGATAGCATCGTGGATGAATACATACTGCTCCTGGTAAAGCAATTAAAATAGATAGTTACTGACATGGAGTGCATAGACCATTAGTATTTTGGTAAATAAAACATAACAACAAATATGGTTGCTACTTCTCTCTTCAGTTTACCAGCACTGAAGCAAGACCAGAAGGAACAGCAACAGTTTAAAAAACTTTATCCCACTCGTTTAGAAATGAATATATAAAGATTGGCTTAAACTAACTACAAGTAGTTAGAGAAATGCAGTAACAAAACTCAGAATGTTTCTGGTTTCCTCATTCCTCTGGGCAGTTCTGTAGGTGCTATCATGAAACTAAGCCTTAACAAGATGTATTTTAGAATGAATCCCTCCCAGAGAGGAAACATTCCTGATTCTCCATATTTGTTAAGACACATTGTGAACCTTCAGTGAAGCAAAACTGTGCACTTGTTTGGGCAGGGGTTCTTTAGGTTTGTGGGGGCATTATTTTCTGCATGTGACTGAATAAACTACTTTCTGGAGGGAGCCAACTACAAAGTCCTATCTTTATGGGCTGGAAGAGTATTTTTTCTTGCAAAGCAGTATTCCAGTAGGTGAGCAATACCTCGGTTTGCACCATGTTAACTCTCCGCGATCGAAGCTCTCTCACGCAATTGTAAATGTCTACAACACCTTCTCGTTCTGCCATATCTAGCATGATGTCAATGACAATGAAGCATCCAGTTCTGCCAGCACCAGCACTGAAGAGGAAGAAGAGTACAGTTAATGTGCAGCAGTGTATTGGAAATGTAAAATGTGGAATGGTTCATCTCACAGGTACTTGATCAATTGGATGATTACTAAAATTAAGCCGGGCATTTGCAGGACTTCAGACTCAACTTTTTTACCCTCATTTATACATTTATATATTGTGTATATATATATATATATGTATGTTACATGTTTATTCTTGTTTACAGTTATTTTGAGTAGAGCTCCAGTGGCTTCAGCAACCGGTGTGGCGAATATACAGTAAAGGATAAGCAAAAGTAGGTCTTGAGTTCAGTGCAAACCGCGACAGGGAGATTTCTGTTTTACCTACCTGCAGTGAACAACCAGAGGGCCAGCGTTTGGTGGGCTCTTGGATTTGACCTGCCGTACAAATCCCAGCAGGCCTGTGGCATGGTACGGGACACCGTGGTCCGGCCAGCCCGTGAAGTGGAACTGACGTATTTCCCGAATCTCGTGAGCACCTCTCTGTTGAAAAGACAAGCGTTGAAACCTTCAAAAGCCTGAGCCTTGCTGAAAAGCGTCCACCCCCTACCAACACAATCTGTACAGACTGTTGGAGAGCTTCCTCATAGCAGGAGAGCGAGTTCAAAGGTTAGGTATCAACTGGTTTCAAAGCCTTCCGACAAAATTAAGTAAGTAAGCACTAGATTGGTAAGAAACTTTTAGCAACAAGAGAAATGCTCATCTCTGTATTTAAGTACTAAGCTGCTTTGCAAACTGTGGCCTTAGGATGCATGCCATGATCACAGAACAGGTCAGCAGCAAGGCTGAACACAGAGCACAGATGACTTTTGTTTCCCACTGCTCTCCACAGGGGTTTTGCTGCAGACTTCAGGGAGCTACAGCTTCAGCATAGTTTTCCTTATCATTTGTCTCCTCCATTGGTCTGAAAGAAAAAGCTGAATAATAAGAAACCTTTTTGCACCTTCAATCACAGGGCCTGTGTTTGTATCCCTCCACATGCTCACCCTTCAGGTGATCTGCCACAGTCTACAAGGACATGGATGTGGTGAGACAGGTGAGAATGAAAAGCCAATTGTGTAAGTAATTTCCCATGTGACTTTGGGGAGCAGTCTGGATATTAGAAGTGTGTATGCTAAGTTTTATTTTCTTACTGCTTGTATTTTCCCTTCCCTTCCAAAACTGTAGCTGCCAGTATTTTATTCTCATTAGAAATCCACAGACTTGAGGCCATCATACATAGTTCATAAGCAAACAGCAAAATTATGGCATATCATGTCTAGGCTGGACTAAATGTCAACAATATTGATAACTGGTAGTTTACAGCTTTTCTTCTTAAAGATGTATTTCCTGCCTTGTTTGCATATAAAAGGTTTTATTCTCTTTGAATAATAAGTAATACAAGCTTTCTAATTTACTGCTCTTGTGCATTAGTCTGGGATTTTCAGTGGTGGAGAAATTTTGGGCATGCCAGTGCTACAGGACTAGAGAGGTCTTAGAGTATTTTGGAGTCTTTGATGCTCTGACAGTTCAGGCTGGGGGTCTGAACACAGGGCACCTGCTCAGAGGAATATCTCATCTCCCCTGTAAATTGACACAGAAAAGCAGGCCAAGGGAGAGGATTAAGAGCATATGAGGCAGTGGTGTGGACTGAGGAGATCACACCCTTGAAACAGAGATGACCTTATATCCTAAAAACCAATTTTAAAGCATATTGAAACCCAGGAATAGACAAAACAATTTGCATTTTACAATAGTCTAGCAAATACATTTGAATACAATTTGGTCCCTGCTCTCTGGGGATTTTAGAGTGTGTTAGTCAACACATCTCTTTGCTACTGTAAGCAAGGCCTTCAACTCTGTAAATAGCTCTGCTCAGGTGAAGGTAGTGTCTCAAACACTTCTATATTGCTTGTAACAACCACCCATGACCCTCCAAGAAACAAAGATCCCATAGAAAAAAGCAATGCTGTGACTATACAAGCTGAGGACTGAAGTGAGTATCCCACACAAATTCTTCATGTTGTATACAGCTGAGATTCTCAAACAATTTACAAAACACAAACTGCCCCTCCAAGGCAATGTGCCTGGCTGCTACACAGATCAGGTTATCCTGTACATCCTGTGCCTTAGCTGTGAAGAGGCTGCCTGTCAGGCTGACTGCATTTTTGTCTATCATTGTTAACAGCTACTTAGAAAAGGTTTTGCATATAGGATACTTTTATAATGAGTTTTCTTATTATATCTACAAAGGAATGATTTTTATATCTAGCTTTCCTGCTGGTTTCTAAACCCAAAATAGCACACAACTGCATGAATCACAAAAGCATATGCTCAGCTGGGAAAGACTATATTTTTTACTTCTTCTTCTTTCGGCTGAAACAAACAGAAAATGGTGTACACTGCTAAAACCCTAGGATGTTAAAAAATTCTACAAAAACTTATGCTGCTGTTGTATGTTACTATTCATGTATGACTTATTCATCTGAGTTAACTGTTGTGCTGTAAAGAAACTGCTACAAAGGAACTGCTTATTCACACAATGCAAAGCAGATCCAGGAAATAGTCTTCAAAAGCAGACTGCACTTTTGGGTTCAATTTTCTCAGCATTATGCCCCTATAGTCAGTATCCATTTAAAAAAAATGAAGTAAGCAATCAATTTCTCTTCAAACAGATCAACTTCTAAGTTGTTCTTTAGGAGCAGGTATGAGCTGCTCATCAACAAACAGAAAGGATGGTCATAAGGGGGTCTTGGAGAATTTGATTCCTCTGATGTTCCAAATGTCTGTGAGGTAGCTGAAGGCTGCAATTAGATCTTGCTTACCCCTCCTCCTCATCTCTACCACAATGGACAAGGCCAGCTCTCTTAACTCCACCCTTGCAGTTGGTATGTGCTAAATCTTTAATCATTCTGGATTTCAGATGCTGTCCCCAGAAGTCACCCTGTACTGATACAGGATATTAGGCCACCTAAGGCACAGAACTCCACAATTTTTCCTGTTGAATTTCTAAAGTTCCTGTTAGCCAAATCTGCAAGTCCTTTGGAACTGAGGCTCTAATGTTAAGCGTTCCAATACCACCTTTCAATTAGTATTATCTGCATGTTTGGTTAGGGTGCTCTCTGTCTCATCATGCACCTTGACTTAGAGAAGGTGAAAAGTATCAGTCTCAGTACATCAAAAACACAAACTTGAGAATTATGAGAATTATGGTGAAAGAGATGTACAGACTTGACATTCCAGTACCGCTGGAGGAGTTAAAAATATAGAAAATAGAGTAAAAACAAATGTACTTTACTGAAACTACACTGACACTGCTTTTAGAGGCTTACTGAAAAACTACCAACTATTAAAAAGCAGTGTCTAAATAAAATCTTTTCAGATGGAGATTTTTAAAAAGAAATAAAATGTTTAGTGCCTTTTATCTCTATCTGTTCTAATGCACTTATTCAAGACGGTTTGGTTATGTTCAACTGTAAAATCCTCTAGGTCTTTTCTTCGGTCCCAGTTAAGAAGCGAAAAGCTAACATCAAAGCATGAGCTTAAAATTTGCAGAATAGAAATCAACCAGTGCTTCATCTACTTCAAAGCATAGCCAATGTTTCTCATCTGTTTATTAAAAATACCTAAATGCAAGGAAACAACAGGCTTGAGTGAATTCAGTATACAATATGTATAGTGGTAAACATGGTACAATATTTCAGTTCATTCAAACCACGTAATTCTATTATCATTACTCTCAGGTTGCTGTATTGATGCATATTTAAGTATTAGATTGAGGAATAAAACCCTAATTCCTTTGTTACCCTGGATGTGTGTACAGAGTTTCTGTGGGGTAGTCGTTTTGGCGATTTCAGGTACCTGGGCGCAGGATTCTTTGATGCTAAATATTATGTTCTTCAAGCCCATAAATGAATACTATTTCATTATTAGAGAAAAGCAATAAATCACAGGTACTGCAACTGAATCAAAAGAAGCTTTCTAAACTAATTAGCTGAAAATCCACTCATGATGAGGCAACATTACTTCAGTGTGCTACTAGGAATATCTAGTCTTCCAAGGAAGCCCTTTCCTTGGTGTTCTGCAACTCAAATGAGTCCTGATACATACAATTAAAACATTTCTGCCCTTTAATGAATTCTGAATGAAACTGCTGAATTGACACAAAATGCATGGTACACTTCACCATTGACTGACCCTGCCTGTTCTCACTTTTAGAGTGAGTACCTTATTTGTCATTTGTAAGTTTTCCATCTATTGCAAGCTGTTCGGGGGAGCTACAAGTTCTGCAAGCTACAAAGCATCAAACAAATGCGTGGCATGATTCTAACAAACAGTAATGCAACACAGTGATTGGAACTCTCCATGTAAAGTCAGATTCCACGTGAAAAGGGAAACTGCCTTGGAAAGGACAGTAATTTGTTACAACTATGTCCCTGCAGACTAGGCAGACCCCGGCCCAACAGATAACCCTATTCTCCACCACAGGCTTCTGAATGATGTTGCGTGCAGCCTCTGGTACAGACAGAAAATGATCGTGGGGAACATAAGATGGGAAAGCAGCACAAATGTGTTTTTCAATTGATTGCTGGGAGGGAGGCTTCGATTTCTCCTAGGCAAGGAACATCACTTTTTCTAACTCAGGCAGGGGCCAACGTGGTGAAAAGTACAGAACAGTTGCTGCACTTTAAGAAAAACCATAAGATTACCATAAGAGGGCGGTAGTCGTTTACCCAAAAATACCTACAAACCCAGGATGTCAATCAAAGGATTTAACTTTCCCTTCTTGAATCTGTATCTAAGTTACTTTGGCAGAAACCATTGTATTTAAGAAAACTGAATTTGGAAACTTACCTTTTCTACAGCAAATGTTCGAATCACATATTCAGCCAGCAGCTCTGTTTCTATTAGGGTAACTTTAATGTCTTTATAGATCTCTGTGTCATCTGGCCAGTACTTGCAGCATTTGACCTTTAAAAAATACAGAAGAAATTAAGGTTCATTTATTTCAGAAGGTTCATACAGAATCCATTTTGCATTCTAGGCAATGATTTCTTATTTAAAATGCAACCATGCACAGAACACTCACATTTCCTGCATGTGGAAATGTTTGATGTTTGAGGGACATTGACTCTTCTCTTTTAAGTCAGCTTTCAGAGTTGCAGGTGAGCTTTGTGTTGTGGTTAGTGAAGTAAGGCAAATTTGTTTGGAGCACAAAGGATATTTATACCCTGCACAGTTCAGTTATGGTAACTGGTTCATTTCCTGTGCTTTCCAAAGCAGAGTGTGCCCAGAGGGACAAATACCACCAGAAGTTTTTTCCCCAACCTCTACATGGTGATTTGTCTCAAAAATATCTTTCTGCCTTCTAAAATACAAGTGTTCTGCAGACAGGAAGAACATTGCAGTTTACAGCTTCCTCATGAGGGGAAGAGGAGGGGCAGGCATTGATCTCTGCTCTCTGGTGATCAGTGCAGGACCGAGGGAATGGTCTGAATCTGAGTCAGGGGAGGCTTAGGTTAGATATCAGGAAAAGGTTCTTCACCCAGAGGGTTGTTGGACACTGGAACAGACTTCCCAGGGAAGTGGTCACAGCACCAGCCTGACAGTGCAAGAAGCATTTGGACAATGCTCTCGGGCACATGGTGTGACTCTTCAGGATGCTGCTGTGCAGGGCAAGGAGCTGGACTTTGATGATCCTTGTGGATTCCTTCTAACCCAAGATATTTACTGCATGATTCTCTATTTTCAGAAAAGCACCTGTTTTCTCAGATTATCTTTCCAAAGGAACTGATGAGAAGTCAAATGCCAAAACTCAATGCTTGAATTTTATGCCCCAGTTTTAACTATTATAACTCTATATAGCTTAACTACTAATTCACTAGATAACTCCAAACACTATGGGTAGGATTTGTCTCATTTAGCTCAACCTAAACTGCTATTTTTTACAAGTGGGTGGTTTGAGGACTGTAAATGATGGTGTAGACAGCTGACAGACTTAAGAATTTTCTCCTCCTTCCCACTTGTGTGGACAAAGTGGTGGGCTGGGAAGCGAGCACATTACTTATATCTCTCTCTTACTCTGCTTTATCATGGTAATAGCTCTGCTATCACCACTGCATCTGGCCACCATCCAGTAGAGCAGTACATGCTAGGAGTGGCATCTGTTATACATCTGCTGCATGGAACAGTTTCTCTCTTTCTCACACCAAAGGGAAAATTTAAAATGGGATCTTTTAATACATGTAAATCTCGTTTACCTAAACGTGCACTTAAATGAGTCAGCTAAAAAACTTGAGCACTTTAAATATTCAATGGAAAAATGATAGAAAAAAAAATTAAACTTCACACCTGGTAGGAATATTTCTGAAACCCATTTTCATGCAAAAATATTTGGATTATTGCCATTTCTAATCTTGAGCAAAAGGTAAAACAGATGAATGTGTGTATAAGCATACAGTAAAAAGTGTAAGGCAGAATTCAAATTATTTATTTATACTAATTCCAGATTCAGTATATAAAGGATTACACAGAGAGTCAAACCCTGTCCGGTCAAGAAGAAGAAAATAAATTTTCTTAAGCATTTGTTTCCAGAATGTAGTTGATAATTGTGTACAACCTGTCTGGATGGATGGGAGGTCTTGCCACACCACAGTAGTGACATTGGCTGATAAAATAAAAAGTTTGTCCAGGAAGGGTTAGTAGTTCTGGCCCTTTTTCTGACTCATTAGCAGGATAAAATTTAAATCTGACTAGAACTGAGTTGAAGGGCTGGCAAAACACAGCCCCACATCAGGATCCTCTTCAGAGAAAAAGAGTAGCCTGGTCAGAAGCTCTGGCTCCCAGCCACAAAATTATACAAGCATCCAACAACTTGCTCCTGCTCATGCAGCTGATGGAAAACTCCTAGAGCAGAACTAAAGTTCAGGTAGCTTTATAAGCAGGTTTTTATTTATTTTTCTATGCTTGTCTTCAGACCTAGTAACCACATTAGTATTGGCTAAAAAAAAATTCTTTGTAGTCTTCACATGGTATTAAGGGTGGTTTCAGGATGACTGGCAACACCAGAGCTCCCTTCCATGGTGAGAGGCTTGGAGCTGGGAGCCTGGACAGTGTTCAGCACGCCTGTAACAGGGTGGCAAGACTGCTCCCCCCACCATGCTCAAGAGACAGCAAGCTGACAGGGTGTCAGTGGGGAGGAGAAGGATTCCACCAGCCAAGGACCAAGTTGAGGGCCATTCCCAGGATGCCCAACAACAGGATCTCTGACAAATGTATATTCTCTAAAGCGTATCTATCCACTGTAAGCAATGAACAAACATTTCAAAAGCATTAGACATTGCTGCAAGCAGTTTAGTGGTTGCTGCTGCTATCTATTATTGCATCTACTTGATATTTATTCAGATCTTATCCTGTTTGGATGTATTTTCAAAAATCCTCTCATAGAAGCTAAGAGAAAAACACTGAATGCTTATTGTTTTGTCTGTGTTGTTAGAGTAATCCAGAAAATTCACATTGTTAAAATCCCTCAGGCCAGCAAACTGACCCTTTTATAGTCATTGCCAGAAGCTCTTTGAAACAGGGTTTTCCCACCTATGGCTAAGATGACTTTTTGACTCTTCATGAAGAGTAAGACAATTCACACTGTCCCCGGGCTGGAGCTGATTCCCTTTTCCTGCCTGTTCACATGTCTGTTCCACAGGTGGAACCTGAACCACACGGAGGCGGCCAATGCACGTAGGAAGGCAGCAGCTGCAGCCGTGATCCCAAGCACAGCACTGCTCATCAGCATGTCTCTCTGTTGCTAACTTAAGCCTTGTTTCTTTCTGACGGGCGCCTGCCATCCTTCAAACAGCTCTAGTTTAGCAAAATAAACAATCGGGGGGGAAGCAACCTTGGCTGAATTAAATTGCTCTTTCCTTGAAGGAAAACATGCCTGTTTCTAACTTGGTAAGTCCAGACAGCCTGGATTATGGCTAAGAACTAGGGACAATTCAGAAAGACAAATTTAGAAGAGCACAGTCCCCATGTTCTTATGCCTCAACTGCTGGATTTGATTCCACTGTTGTTTAAACCTTTTTTAAGATGATACAGTGGAATAATTAGGGAAGCACTGGGAGACGTTGCACAGAAGTTACAGCCTTTTGTGCCTCATGCAGCTTGGGCCCGCTGGGGATTTCTTACTCTGCTGCACAGGGGATTTTGGGCACGGAGCAGACTGGAGCTGAGCAGAAGGATCCATGACAACACAATTTCCTGAAAACTCTCCCAAGTGGAAGAGGGGCTGTAAAAGCCATGGGAACCATGCCAGAATTCAGTCAGGGCCAGAGACCAACTGATGATTCACTCTCTAGCAGGGGAAAAAAGACCCAAACCCAACTTCATTTTAATTCAGGCTTTTCCCCTACTTTTGGCTCTTGTTCTGCAATGCTCTGCATGTGCTGAGCTCTGGACCTGAGAACTCCATGGACTCCTGGTGAACCAAAAGTCAAGTAAATGCTTAAAGATCCATCTCTCATCTCCTCCAGGACCACCCAAATAAATGCAAAATGTCTTAAAGAAAGATGTAGATTGACTAGTGTAAATCAAAATCATATTTATAAATGCTTATTGGATTAAGGCCTTTATTTGTACAAGAAAAGACAATTGCAACAAAATAGAATATGGTTTTACTCACTAAATATGAGAAACACTACTGGTAGCATATGTTCATTTTTTCTTTTTAGCACAGCTTTAGCTACCATAACTTGACGATTCTCTCTTCCATTTTATAAACATTTGGTACGTGTTTTACAAAAAACGCCTTACTAACAGAAGGTTTAACTAAATAATTGATATGTGATTCCAGAACTGAATACTAAATGCACTAGACTTTTTTTCCACACAGTTGCTACCATAACAGTAAATATCATCCTCAAAGCAGAAAACATAATTTTGAAATCTCATCTGAGAAGAATTATAATTGGGAGTTTGTTCACATACACCCCACATTTATATCCTACCAACATGCCAAAAAATACAGATGTTCATCACAAGATGAGATAAAAGGATGACTGCCAGATACATAATAAAAATGCTCTGGTTTAATCTATTCATCCCAAGGTACACTGTCCAATTGTCTCAAACATGTTTATTTTACTAATAATTTTAGGAATTTGGAGAAGAGATTTATCTACTTCCACTTTCTAGTTCCATCCCCCAGTAAAACAGTCTAACATGTGAAACTTAGAATTAAAAATGAAGGTGGAAAGTTGTTGTTGCTGGTTCTAAATATAACAAATAATGTAGGCTGTGGATGGCTAATGAACACAAATTCTGATTTCCAAAGCAGTATATTTAACCATTTGGCAATGTGACACACGTAGCAAAAGGCAGTAGAAAAGTCAGGACAGTAATTCATTTACCTAGAATTTTGGAATAGGAGTAATATTACAGACTTAATATGTGAGCTGGCTGTGAAATACACTTTGTAATCCATACAGAACAGTTTAAATAACAGTGATTATTCAAAGTTTCCAATTTCCTTTGATTCTGAAATATTCTTAGCAAGAGGGTGATATAACTGACTATGCCCTGCATGGATTGTCATTAGTGAAGAGAGGTATTATACATTCTAATTTAAAATTAATCCTGAACTAAGTAATGATGATAAGTCAGACATAAATTCTGAAGTGAAACCTCTTGGCTATAAAATGAAACAGCCATCCATGCTCACTGGTAAAATTTTTAACAGGTTTTACAGATGTAGCTTGGATAACATATACTTTTATTTGGCTGACTTGAAGTAAAAGAACATCCAATAATTGAAAGTATTTTTATTTAAATACTTTTCAAACAAAAAATGTATTAAAATACAAGAAAATTTTATATGTTATAAAACAACCTTTGACAGAAGATAAAACCCAGTCTTCCTTTTTTTCATTTTCTTTTGTTTGCTTTTGAGCAAGTCTGTTATTAGTTTTATACCTCACACTATAGTTTTCTAGAAGAGGTGCGGAAGACTATTGAGAAATGTAATACTTGAGATACTGTTTGGCACTATCAGATGAATGGGTCTCTGTGTAGTCAGCCAGAAGACTTTATGTTGTTCACAACTGCCAGAGTGGGGAGAGATGTCTCCATGAATTTTACTACCTCAGTCCAACTTCTTCCAGGGATGACTCAGAGCTGACATAGCTCTCTACCTTCTGCTGCCCTAAGCTGCCCCAACAGTGCAGCCCTAAGTTGCCTGGGGGGTGCACTCTCATTCAGCCCCTGCCCAGAAGAGCTGGTTTTCTGGGCACGTCCAGTAGCAGCCATGAAGGAATGCTTTCCACCTGACAAAATGAGTGTGACCCCTTTGTTCTTAAGACTCAGGTATTCTGTTAGCATGCCATCAACCTGGCACACTGGGTGAGATGAAATTAAGATGACACCCATGGTGTGGCCTTCCTTTGACCATAAAGCTGACGAGCAGCTTTAGGGTAACACAACCCAAGGTAAAGCTGTTCCAGTGTTCCTGCCTCCACTGTTAATACCAGAAGAGGAGTAGGGATTGTCTCTGTTTCATTGCTTATGTTTAGGCACTTTTATGCACCTCAGAACAGCCCTGGAGGAAGAAAGGCTGTTCACAAAACACATGAGAATGGTGGTCCCATGTCAAGATGAAGGATGGTTAGCTGGAGCTCCTCAAAGCCTATCTTAATTCCTGACACAACTGTGAGATCATGGGCCTAGTTCTCAGATCCTATGCTCCAAGGACTTGATGTGCCTGTATCAAGCAGCACAGCCTGTGCTCTGAACCATGCTTCCATTCCAAGAGCAAAATCATGCCATTAGCTGGGTACAGAGCACCATCCAGTTAGTGGATGCCTTCTGGCTCTAAATCCTGATCATCTGATGTTAGCTTAGGCAGCTCTACATGTTACTCTACTGGGTTAAGCAAAACTGTATCAGTGCCTCCAGGATACTCCCCCATTCACAGACAGACTGGAGATAATTTCAAGAGACTGCTGAGGTGAGGAGACTTGCAGTTATGAAGACATTTTGCCAGCCCTGACATTTCAAGTAAGAACCTGAAGCCCTGCCTCTTGGCAAACTGCACCTAAAGTTGCATCCTACACCTTGGTGGCACTTCAGTTAGTCCAACAAAGGGGTCAGTAATTTGTGTGTCCTTAAACCTCTTTTGTTCGTTTCTCAAAGTGAATTATCTCAACTGGATTAGTAAGCATTAAGATATTAATCTGTGTTGATTAACATTCTTTGAAACATAGCTTTTACTGGAGATGAGAATACAACAAAACACTGTGAGCTGAACCCATGTCTGCTTTGAGTGACATGGGACAGTGCTGAATGCCTCTAGCTTGGTGCTCTGTCTCATGATATTTCATTGCTGACCTGGGCACATCTCTTTTAAACAAGGGCAAAGAGTCCTTCCTTCTCTTTCCTGAAGAACAATGAACTAATTTTTCCCTAAGGGCTCCTCCCCTACAATGTGTAATGCAGTAATGCAAACTTGTTCTTTCTGGTTAAAAATCTAGAAAGATGAAATCTGTTTTGATGACTAGAAGGGTTCACTAACTTGAAAGATTAACAGTAGTTTTAAATTTTGATTGGTTTTCTATTTTTCTCATTGATATTCTACATATATATATACACACATATACAAGTATAAACTGTCCTCTATCCAATAAGAGATACTGGAATTACAATGAAACCAGAAGTATAGCAACAGAATGTAATACCTTGTGCTTATGTACCATAAGCACAAGTCCCATTTTTGGGGGATAAACATGATTAGGAAAAAAAAATTTCTGTGGATGGGGAAGGACCCTGTCTATATGTTTAGGAAGTTTGGACTAGAATTACCTTGAGGAAGTGAATGGATTCATATAACAACCTTTTCCCTTTTATTTATAAAATGTGATTTCTTTCTTTCAGTAGAAAAGTTAAAATGAAACCTTAGTCACCAGTATGCATACAAACTCTCTGGCACACCTCCTAAGGAGCATTAACACCAGTATCCTAAATTAATTCCAGTGTAGGTAATTTGGCTTATTACATTTAGAGGCAGTTTCAATTAGACAGAGTGTTCTTCCATTTATACTAAACACAAACATGCAGTTTGTGAGACATGCTGAGGAGTCACTGTTTTCACCTCTGCAAGATCATAGTGATCTGAATCTTAAATACAATTTGAGTTTACCTTTGTTTATTAGAAGGATCTTCTGCATGGAAGATTCTCAAAACTTGTAAAATGTATAAGTACAAACTTCATAATAGCTTTGTGATAAAAAATTCCATTTTCATTCCAAGTGTAGGTGGTAAGTCCATTGGAAGTGTCACACAGTTTTTATGTTGTTGAAATTTCCTATGAAGAATTTTTTTTCTTTTAATATGTTTCCAGTAAGAAGCCTTTGGACAGGGTTTTATTTGTTAAGGAAACATATTTGAATCTGGTTAAGAAATGTCGCTTGAATGCTGACCAATGCTGCACATCCTGAGAACTCAAAGACCTATACATATGACTGCTTACAGCTGTGCCCATAAAGGCTTTCCTAGGAGGAACAACCCTTTCCTGACACCATTTATCTTGTAACAAGTAATGCTTTTTAGCAAGCCACATCAAGGAGATATTCCCTCTGTCAGAAGACCATTGTATGGATCTCCACGCTGTCATATGGAATCCAATACTCTTTTAGGCATGAAAAATCAGGAGTCATCCCCATTTTTGCAGGGAAGTGCCACATACATAACATATCAAGCACAGGTCCAGGAAAACAAGCCAAGGGAAAGCTAAACCACCACTGTATTCCTTCTTTTCCCCTATGCAAATACAGCCCTTCTGGGTCCTGGGAAGGAAATTTCACCTAGGAAGAGTGTGAAATGACTATGAGGAAAGTGCACCACTCCTGAGGGATAAGATGGAAGGGAGAGGCTGCTTGGGTAGCACAAAGGTGTGGGCACAGGCATAGGGGCTATTTACCAGTTTGTGGCTGACCTTTATTCCTCTTTGTGTCACATCCATTCTGTTGTAGTCAACCTTGCTTCCTTTCACAAAAAGGGCCTTTTGTGTGCTTATTAACACTATTAGCACTGGCTGTTTTCTAATTCCAGATAATAATTGAGAAACTCTAATTACTGTAATTACTACGCTGCTGGGGTGAGATTTTATTTTTTATAATTATTTACAGTGATTTTGTTTGTGAATACTGTTATATTAAAAGCATGATAGACAATCATAAGTCCTTGCAGTGCATTTATTTATAACCACCTCCACTGAATTTTGCCAGTGCATTTCAACATTTATTAATCAGTTATTACTAAATTTCTTCTGCCTAAAGCAAGAGGGAGAGAAAATGCTTACTGAAAAATGACAAATAATGTGACATGCCAAATTTAATTCTGCCAACTAAGTATTAGTACCAACCCAACAAGAGCAAAGATGGAGGTGACAGCTAGATGGCACAATTGAATATATTCTAAATCTTCCCACCATGCCTCTTGAAGGAAGGCAGAAACATTTAAACGTATGCAAACACTGAAACAAATCAAGAACCTGAGATTTTGGCCAGTACATAAACACCTTGATCCCGTTTCCAAAGCTTTTCCGTGTCTTTTGGAGTTTGCCCTCCAGAGTGGTCTCTTAGAGTAAGCAAGATATTCTTCCATGTCTATTATATGATCACCCCATGTGATCATAACATCATCACACTAGTGGATAAAAATTTTGGTTTCTTACAGAATAATCCACCAGATTATGCTAAATCTCTCTGGTGAAGATGCTCCCTTAAATTACACTTCTACCTTCAGTTGCTCTACCACTTACAGACATGGGCATGGAGGCCCCTTGCATTAATATAATCCAGAATACATTACTTTGAAATAGCTTGTTGTCACACTGATGTAATTATTTGAGTCTTGATTCTCAGTTATGCTTTTTATCCATTAGCATGTGGCTTGGAAAATTCTGATTCTTGCATCATTACCATTAATTACTTGCCTTTTTCTTTTTGTGAACTTCATTGTGAGTGAGAAGTTGTTGATTCCAGCATGAAGAAGACAGAGACCTTTTTTCAAGGATGCTTCAAGGGTTCCCTATTTGTTTAGGGTTTTTTTGGTAAAAGTTGTTATATCAACCTAGACCAACCTTAACTAAGCACCACTGCATCATCCTGTATCAAAAAAACTATTCATGCAACTCAGCAATGCTTTTCCTAAATGACTGTGAGACCTCATTTAGATTTTTAATAAACAGTCACATTCTAATGAGGTCTTCATAAAACTGACTAAACATGTTTAGAAATCATTAGCTTAAATTATCAGTACAAAAGTCTCCTTAGGGAGCCCTGCAGATTTTGTGATAAGACTTCTGGCAGATGGATTAGTGTAACAGCGCAAGCTAGTTCTGAATTTCCACACAAGCAGTGGAAATGTGAGTGACTGGGTAACAGGCTACTAGATAAAGAGCTAAATGTCCCTCAGGTGGGTTCATTAAAGAGAGAAAACAATCAAAACACATTTCGGTGCCATTTAAATACCAGGTGCACAGCAGTCTGCAGGTGCCAGAAACACTGACAAGGGTCCCTCGCTGGAACACACAAGAGCTTAAAGGGATGCGTGGCTCTGACAAGCATGCCTCAGATAATGACAGATATTGGCAGATGTACCCAGACCCTGCTGGAGGGTAATGCAGGGACTGAGTCATTTGCAGCAGGTGCCTGCATTAGGGACAGCCTCATGGTGATTCTTCCAGCAGCAATTAAAACAGTCCTGATGCATAATGCTCCAGGGCAAGAAGCAAGTTCCTAGCACTGATTTAATGACTATCCAGCCAGTCCTGGTAAACAAATACACATACGCCCCCTCAATGATTAATTCATGAAGGCCGTACACTGTGTGGCAAATGTTGAATTTTGAAAATTCCTCTTTCCTGAAAATGCAAAAGAATTTTCATCCTCGACTTACAATGGGTCAACACAGTTAAAAACCAAAAATAATAAACCCCTATAAATTTTATGCCAGTGATGGCAATTTAAAGAGAAAACCTCAAGTTTGGGAAGGTTACCAAGTTTGCCCTACAGGAATGCTACCAAAAGGTCCATTAAAATCATTAATACTCAAGGTGGCACAGAGCTTGTGTTAGGGGTTGCGGGACAGATGGTGTGTTTGTAATTTGCCTTCTTGTTGCTGATGATTCCAGACCTGGGAGTGGCACAAAAACACCAATGCAGGAGTGATTGCATTGTTCTGTGGCTCACACGATTTTATTTCCATTAAAAGCTCATTTCAATTTCTGCTCCCTGATCTCACCTGTGCTGGCCTCCAGAGAAAGTGAGAACAAAGTCATTTCTACCACTGCCAGAAACAACAAAGCTGCAGATCTGTATCCCATAGGACTCTTGCACCCTGAAGAAATCTCCATGGTGGCACAAACCATTCCTTGCTGCTGTGGGAATGTGCTGTGCACCTAAATGCTGTCAGCAGAGGATGCCAGCACTGGCACCAAGACTGGTGTCTCCCCCGCTGACATCCAACAGTTCACTCTAATTGGTGATTCCAAATACTGACTTTGGGAAAACAGTATGTGGTTTCATGCAGAATGCTGTTTTTGCTCTCAGGCTTGTTTATTCATACCCTGAAAACATCCCTTTTTAAGTTGTTCACTTGGGCCCCTATGAATGTGTATAAACCTTTAACAAAGGGGCTGGCTGGAGAGCTTCCTATTCTTACAAATCCATCTGTTTTGAATAGATACATGACCATCCAGTTATTTCTACCTTCTTCCTCACTCAAGGGACTGCATTTTTAAAGTGGCCTCCATGATCTCTCTTTGTCTCTGCAATTAGTCATACATGTGTTCCTGCAGCAGGTGTTAATTGCTGTCAAAATTCTCATCTTTTTTTATATCTAAAAATAATACTGGCACCTGATCTGTTAGCAGGCTTGAGCACACAGGTATCTAAATATTAGGATTTATATTATCAGTTCACAAATGACATACAGAAAAATAAATTGGGATTGTAAAACTGGACTTGCTCAAAAGGATTTCAACTCACACCACATAAACAGTGCTCTCTCTCTCCTAATGCAAATGCCACAGAGCAGGGGGGGTATCAGACACTCCACCAGTGTGAAATTAAAAACATCTCTTAAAACCGTGCTGCTCAAACCGAGATGTGTGCTGTGCACTTGGCTTCTTATTTCAACACTTCGATTTACAATAATTGCAGTAGTACCCATAAAAGCAGTGGGGTTTTTTTCATACCGAATGAAAGCTATATGCCAAATTCCCAAGCAAATTTTCTTGAAAAAAACATCCCAGATGAGAACTAAGACAGCAGTGCACAGACAAAGCAGTAAATGAAAAGACTCAGTTATTGACAGTTGTGAGAAACAAAGAAAAAAGTTCCATTCAATACTTGTTGAAAACAAAATTAGCCATAATGACTAGAGTAGGAGGCCTACTTTGGAAGTTACCCAGCAAAGACAGGGAAGTACACAGTATCAATCAGGCAACTCAAGCTTTCCTTTACTATCCAGCACACGTAACCTCCTGATCAATGATCAGTGCAATGTGTAAAACTAATTTTTTCTGTTTTAATCCAGAAGGCTTACAGGAAGGAAAACCCAAATAAACCAGATCAATTTAGACAAATACACCAAGAAGCAATTTCATAGTTTCACTACTTTTCTCAAACATCTGTTTCAGAATGACTCCCCCTTAGCCTTCCTTAAAAAAAATAGAGATGATTCCATACCTTGTTCTACAACAGATTTACTGATTTTCTTAAGAGAAATGGTATATCTGAGATATGTACAAATATATGACACCTCCCATCTTTGTCAGTCTTTGCAGACTCTGCTGTACAGAATGCAGCTTTATCAGTTACTTTTTCATTGTGCTAATGTTATCAAAGCCAAGCATCCAAGGCATGTTTAAAAATAATTGATAATGAACCTCTCAGCACAGGCAGTCATACATATTTTACGTGCTATACTTAGTATGTAAGCACCTTGTTGGTCTGTTACTTAATTTGGAAAAGCAAACACCTCGGACATCTTTCATCTTTTTAAGGACAAAAATCACTTACCCTTCCCACTTCTACGAGATTAGTAACCATGATTATGCTGGCTGTGTTTTCATGCCATACCATTCTCCAGAAGTCATATATTGTCTCCTGCATTGGTCCTGAAACAATAAATCAAATGAAAGGTTACTATCTGAAAGTCTCATGATTGGAAGCTTGTCTCTGGGGAACTTTGTGGAACCGTGACTGTACACATATATTCATACCACTATCATCATATTTTTCATTTAGGGTCGGTCAATTTCTTTTCTGTCATCCTACCTATCTGCATTTAAGTATTTTTCTCCTGAAATAGTGTTCAGAAAGAAAGTTAGTTCTCCAGCACTTAGGTATTTATCTCCATAATACCCAGAAGTGGAATTATAAAAAATGGATAACATCACTCTTTCTTTTAGCAATTGGATGATAACCTAGGGAAGGTGTATTTGGAATGAAATGAGCCTCAATGGACTATGTGGCCTTTCCTGGTTTCTAATATTTTCCTTAGTATACACTATCCATCAAATTAGCCCAGCTCTTAAATTGTAGTTCCTGAAGTGAGACAGAAGTTATAGTTTTTTTGCTGCAGTGTATCACTTTGCAAAACAGTGGGGAAAGTGGCAGAGAAACCTGACGTGCCACGGCAGCACATCCTCTGCAGTGCCTTCCCCAACAACCCTGGTGCTTCTGCTCATGAACAAACAGGGCTTCCTCCAGCATCCTGCTGAAGCTGGGTACCAGGTCACAGGAAATGCTACAGAAATGTGATATGTTGAGAAAAAACACATCTCTTTGCATGTACCTGGTCCTGTCTGTAGCCTGTTGTGCTCGGTGTGCCACCCCAGTTTTAAACCAGTGCTTTAAAATCACTGAGCCAATAAGAGTAAACAATATAAACTATAAGCTTAACATCCATACTGAATCCATTACTGAACTGTCACATTGCAGTAAACAATTAGGGGCTTATTTAGAGAAATGACTTAAATCAGCTAACTGGAGAACAAACAGATAATGTATTGGCCTAAATGTTCCTCCAGTAAAGAAGCCGACAGACACTCTTCAAGCATTACCAAACTATACATTGACAGATCTGGGCAGTTTGGCACCCATGTTGTGTACTTTGAGCTCCCTTTGAAAACAAAATCTCACTCTGAAATCAAGTATTTAGTGGAAGATGTAGTAATATATTATTACTATATTATCATGGCACAGGGCTTGGCCCAGATGATATTTGAAGATCCCTTCCATCCCAAACCTTTCTGTGACTTCATGACTCTATGAAATACCAATGCAAGCCAAAACCAACTCACTAGGCAAATAACATCACAGTTATGACATAACTGTGATCTGAAATGTAAGGAAAAGTAATAGACTAAAACTCTCTAATTTTTAAAAAATTGTATTTATTTACAGCAATTCCAAATTATAATGTTTCCATCCATAATAGGCACATATCATTTAAAGAAGCTATGCATTCTCACCCTTATTTTATGTCTTTAAGAATGATGCATATATTATGAGTTTCATAGATTTCCTTATAGTTTTGGTTTACCTATAGGTTTCCTTGAATTGCTTTTGTTGTTCATGCAACAGGAGAAAAACCATTTAAAATAACAGGAAGCGATGACTGTTAGAACATGAGAAATGTCAGAAAGTCTTAAGAGTAGAATTATCAATGGAATCTCAAAATACAGTTCCTGAAATTACTAAATTCAAGCTGATGCTATGGCTGCAAAACTGAACACCTTTCTTTTCTTCTTTTAATTAACAGCACAGAACAGGTGATACTTTTGTGAAATTTCATTCTGAATGACAACAATTTAATCGCTCTCCATCGTATGAAAATTTACAGCAAGTATTTCACTTCTACCTAAGTGTCCTGGATATGTAATGCAGTCATGGTCCAAGTGCAATTTTGAATGTCACAGTATTATACTTACTATATATTATAGTGAAAGTTTAGCTTGTTTGTGTTTTAATATTCCAGGATTCAATGTAGCTTTCTTTGGCAATTAAAGTCATGACAGCACTGGAAAGGTTTTGTGCCAGCTTCTCCTACTGATATAAGGAAGCAGAGTATTCCACTCACTGTAGGAAAATACTATCTCTGTATAGCTTCTTCTTCCTCTCGAATCTGAGACAACTATTCAGCTAAATTACTACTGCTATTATCATTCAAGGAGCACAGCTAAAAGTAGGATTAGGGAAAGGGGGTTTTCCACAGAGTAGTGTCCTGGGAAAGTCTGCAAGTTCATGAAACGTTATTAACATTACACTTGATCAAGGACAAAAAAATAACAACACTATTGATTCAAGAATCCTGGTTTAATGGAGAAAATCTAGATGGCTTTACTGCATTCTGTCTCCATGGGACTGTGTGATGTTTCATATTCTCACATGTTTTCTTGCTTTTCTGGTCCAGTTCTTACATTTAGCCTCCAAACTTCTTTCAGTTCAGGACACCGAAAGAAAAAAAACCACCCCAAAACCTACCTTAAAGTCTCAGAAAGTAATTCCTCTATACCCTCTTTTTGTTTTCTTCTTGACATTTAAAAAAGTATTTTCAGGCATATGAATAGATTATTACTTGTCTCCAGTGAGAATTGAACAGCATTAGAGGCTAGGTAGGGCTGTGGGATTTATTGTCCTGAAGAGCTGAACAATTTTATTCCAGAGACTTGTGGGAGAGGGAGAAAGAGCCTATAATTGTTCCAAGCATCAGCTTAACAGATGTATGCACAATAGGTAAAAAGGTTATTCTCAGCAGCTGCCCTCTTGCAGGAGGAGAAGGTCTGAAGAGAAGGTGCTGTGCTACTCGACAGAAAACCTGCGGCGCACCCCATTAGCTCCACAATGCAGTACTTGGTATCAAAGATCTTTGCTGTGAAAAAAAAGAGATCAGCAACATACTGCAACCAGAAGATGAAAAGCAAAGGAAAATAAGAGAAAGAAATCAACCCTCCAAACCCCTAGCTAATTAAATGCATTATTGAAAAAACTCAACAGAAACGATTGGTTGTATATATTACAACCATTGGTTCTATTACCAGCAGTAGTTAGTTGCTGCTCTGGGAACAAAAACTTATTACGAAATGGAACATCACGCAGCTTTTAAGAATGGTTTAGACTCTTTAAAGCTGCTCTTGTAACCAGAGTTTTCTACTGCCTCTATTTCAGCTTGCTATTGTGAGACCCACTTCTAACAACTGGTATTGCCACTGGGGTATGTGATCAATTTGAATGTGATGAACTAGCCCAGAATATAGGAAAGACTGTTCAGATGTGGGGAATAAAGCAAGCACACGAAGAAACAAGTAAAGCTTGAATGCTGAAGCATACATAGCACTTACTCACACAGGACTTTTAAATCTATAGGTCATTTTTCAATTTCTAGAAAAGCAAGCAGCTTGGACAAGGAACAAATAGCTGCTATAATATTTTTCTAGCACAGAATGTCAAATCCACAGGCTAACATTTAGTCCACCTGCGACCAAGTTCAGTGATAGATATTAAAGCTGGAAATGTGCGGAAAATGAACAGATACCCTTAAGCTCCAAAGGCTCCCCAGGGGCAGCGCATGGGCAGTGGGAGCCATAAATATGTGCTGACAGAGGCAGGGGACTGACAAGATGCAGGACTTACACCTCCAGCAATTAAATTTCATCTTGAAAAGAGCGCAGAAATACCCCTTACAGTGAGTAGATGCAACCACACTGCATGAGAAAATGATTATAAAATGGTCCCTTCACCTACTGGTTACTGCAGTTTCTGGTGGCAATGATAACTGCCTTCACTTTTCACTGAAGCAAAACCTGCTGCTTGCTGCTGTGACTGCCTACAGCTTGACTACTGAAAGACATTTAGCTAATATGTCTAATTAGAGGGAGCTGCATTTTAGCCCTCATTCTTTCTATGTATGTTGCCTTCAAAATGAACTTTTGGTACAGTTAATGTGTTCTTATTAAGAAATACTGCACGGCAATAACAGTAACAACAAAAGCCCAAAAGCAATGATTCCCTTTGCAACTACAGTGTTAAAACCCCCAAGCCCATTATATAACAGGAATTGTCTGAAATACACGCAAAAGCATAAAATCAGAGGGAAATAAAATATTGAGAGAGGGGACTACAAGCTGGTAGATTTAAAAGTTGAGGAACTCATGTTTTCCTGATAAACCTTTTTGGGACAGATATAGCTGTTAGTAGGATAATTTATTTCACAGGAGGAAGCAAAATTTTGAATTTACAGTGCCAGTCCAGAGACCTGATAATCCATAAATACATGTTATTGGCTCTTTTAATCATGCTAGAATTTGGAGGTAAATACCCCTTCAGAAAAACGTACGTCATAAACAGCAGTTAATTGTCACTTTACACTATAAATGTCACTGACCGCAGGCAAGAGAACATCTCCCATAACTGAAATACATTTTTTCCCTACTCATTAACTCAACGTGGCCAAAATTTTACCAACAGGAATTTGCAGGTGCATCATTATGTGACCAAATTTTCATGACTGTTTGGTTCTGTTAGTCTCCCAATTACCTCATGGGAGGCTCATCACTGGCCAGCAGCTCTGCAAACCTGGACACCTCCTTAATACTGAATTCTACTTTTTCAGAAAGTAACCTGTCTTCATCTTTCTATCTAAAATAGTCAGCTTACTATAAAGAAAAGGTACAGATCCCAGTTGTGCTGACTTAGCCAACTTGCAAGATAAACTGCTGGATCAGTGTTTTTTTGTAATTCCATGGCCACACAGCAGTACAGTTGTTGCTGAATCATCTTCACCTTCCCAAATGAGCAGGTTTCTGAATGGAAGGTACTTTTGAAGATCTGCTATACTGCTGATAATCTGATTTTTCAGGAGCAGTCTTCACCATATGCTTGTTGAATAGTTATGGTAGCATGTACTGAACTTTCACTCATGCTTCCAGGAGATCTTAAGGGTTTAATGCCTCTGTGAAGTCCAGAACAGAACTCTGCAATAAAAACTTCAAAAACTCAGGCAAAGATTATGCAGTCTTTTCTCTCCCAAAATAGGTTTAGACACTTGTCTTCTACTGTAACATAAACACTTAAACTAACTTTAAAGGTTTACACAAGACCATTTTCACAGGCACAGTATGTGTTCTCCTATTACATGAACAATTTTGGTATCTGAAATAAAGCTGTAGTAAAAAGACCATTACACCACATGGGCCCACTGCTCACCACTAGCTATCAAAATGCATACAGACCACTCTTCTGTGTTTTTACATCTCAAGAAAATAATGATGAGAGAGAATCAGGTCACATAACCTGGAAGTCTTCTAAAATGCTTTAATAAAGTCCTCCCAAGGCTTTTCCACAAACTAAAACAGCATTGGGGGTAAAAGGTACCCCAGTGACATCCACCTGTTCACTTTTACAGAAGTCTCCTCCAGGCCTATCACAACTAGCACACTAAAAAGCAACAGACATTTGTACTGGCATAACTTGGCCACTAATGCTTCAGTGTTATTTATTAATTACTAGTTTCTAGATGTCATACACACTTTATGCATTAAAGAATCTCAATGAAGTAAATAAACCCCTGTAATGAGCTGAAAAAGACATGTTTTTGCTTTTAGATCTTTATTTCATTTGAATTCATATTTAATTCCAATGTTGAGTGTGATGACATTTGAAAAACACTTTCTACCTTTAGCCTTACACATATTAATCATTACATAATCTTCAGCAGGGCTATATTGTAATTATACAGCTATGCTGGATTTCCTGACAAAATCTTCCTACTAATGTTGCTTGCCTTGGAAAAAATATAAAAGTTGTGGATGGCTTACCAAGGAGGCTGGTTGCCACCTTATAATGCTTACCCCCAAAAAACCAGTATGCAGCAGCACTGTTCCACAGTAAGTCACCTCAGCTATGCTCAAGTGGATTAATCAGGACTGAGATACGAATTTAAAATGTGCTTTTCATTATTTCCTTACTTAGATAAATTGTCAATACGAAACAGATCTGACTGAATCCTTAGCTTGACATTTCCAGAAAATATTATAAAGGAAGCTGAAATGCTTTTCTGGGACAAATCCTGCCCAGTGCAGCTACTGGTAACACAGAGGCTTTCTGCTGTATCCTTCGCTCTGGAAAAACAGCTTTCTCTCATTACCAGCCAAGGGACAGCACAGCGAATAGTAATTGGCTGATTTTCAAGCACAAACTGAATCCTACCTGTATCAAGCTAGCCAGTCAGCCAGCCCTGCTGCCTGCACACTGCTGTATGTGAAAATTTGCTTTCACAAAATGAAATGTTTTAAGTGCTTTCAAGTCCCATTAGCTTTCAACAAGGCTTAGATTACTAAGTGACTGAGGAGCATGTGGAAATTTTATGTATAGCTACCATGAGACTGACCAGTGCTTTGGATGGCTTTCTATACCACTTACTCCTATATTTAAGGAGTCAGCACTAGACCTCTTACAGGAAGAACAGGAGAAGATTGACCTGTAAATTCTCCATCTCTTTCCAAAAAAAAAAAAAAAAAGAAAAGAAAAACATTGCTATTTACCATGTACAGTAGCGGGGAGCCAGAGTCCTGCTGCTTTATGAAATAATGCAAGTGTTTCACAGATAGCTAAAATAAAAAACCTCCATTCTGAATTCCCAGTTTAATATAGAGATACTTAAAAATATTATCCTTTGAGCAAAGACGAAACTGATACTCCAGAGATTTTTTCCTTTAGAATTGCTCATTTCATAAAACTCGATAATCATAATGATCATGCATATCTTCTGAGTGTATGTATATTCACACACACATCAACTGTTGGCTAGAGCTGGATCATTTCTCATGCTGGCATTTCCTCTGATCCTGATTCTGCAGCCATTCTGGGGCTAGTCACTTGGGGGAATGTGGTATTTATTCTCTGGAATATCATATGGCATTTTCTTTTCTTTATTTACACAGATCTAACTGGGCTGGAACAGTGTCCATCTCAATGCATTATTTTGTCTTCATTATGGTACCATCTAGAAATCCCAGTCTGGGACTGGAGCTCCACTGCAGCAGAAGTGCATTATATATTAAATGCCCATGGAATACACAAAAGGTGTTCATGTCCCTCACAGTCATAAGAAGCCAAACACACCTTGAAAGACAACAGAGGCAAGACAGAGTTTGAATGAACTGCACAATCTTGGTGCAATATACAGCAACCACAACACGACAGCTTCTACCATTTCTGAATAATCTTACCTGTTCCTGATCCATGTTAGTATTTCCACCATGTTCAGAAACAAGTCATTGCTGCACTTATTTTAAAGTCTGCGACCACACTTTATTTGTGCACTCTTGACAGGTGCTATTTAAGACATTTTATACCACCACAGCTAATGCTGCCAGCTAAGTTTCCATCTCATAAAGTGTTACACGCTTATTGATTGACATTTCTCCACGGCTAGATTTCCAATACTAGCTCAGTTTGTTCTATTTGAACAAAATAAAATGAAAATGTCATATGGCTTCCCAAAGAATAAATAGCACATTTCCACAACACCCTTTTGACTACTCACAGAAGTACTGCAGACTGGTAACAGAGGAACTGGCAGCAACAGAAATTGTCCAGATTTAAACAGTTAGCCTGAGATGAGACAAAGCTGAGTGCAATAAAAGCGGTGTACATAGTGCTACTGTCCATGTATGCACCCTTGTGCACTTAAGAGAGCTGCTTTTTCTGATCTTAACTGCAGGAAACTAAAAAAAACCAAAAAACAAAACATCAAAACAGTGTAGTTTTAATTTAATGGAGTTCATCCAGTATAACTGAAGAACTTTTTCCTTCATATAATTTGCTTGCCCCACAGCAGAGATCTTTAATGGTCTGTTCCTCTCATTAACATTTTCTCAGACTGGGTAAATCCAGTATTTTCCAAACTCTGAATTACATGTAGCACTCCTGGGGGTTAGGAATTCCCTAGTGAGGGCTATGTGGGATACCTGAATAATGCCAGAGCCTTGAATCTTTACCTTGCAGCTTTTAAGACAGCACTGCTGGACAGTGGCATCCATAGAGTATGCTTCAGCTTTTTCTTCTATGAAACACGTAAGCTCTGAATAAAGTAATTATAACTAGAAGCCTTCATATATTTTCTGGTGGAGTGTACTGCCTACAGAGAAGTAGGTCTCACTCATACATGGACCTTCTTTCTCTCTATGTACTACAGATACTTTAATTGTTTAATTACAGTCAAGCATGTCAGAAGAACGAAGGTGGCTCATCTGGGAACCTGAGATACAGGTATGAACACATTCAGATGGAACAGCAACAAGAGGTCTTGGCTCTCTGCCTGAGGTCACAGCTCTGACTGAAGGGTTACTCCAGGAGGCTTGAGTTCAAACCTGAGCTGTCTTTGTGAAAGCAGTCCAACAGAAAATTTCAGTTGCTGAATCAGTGCTTTCCACTAAGAAAGCTGGTTTTGTTTCTAATTTGTGCATTCTTCTCAATAAGCGTGATTTGCATCATGGAAATATGAATACCTATTAATCACTCATTCTAAATAGCTCATCTGAGCTTGGAAAGACTGACACATAAAGATTATTTTTGTAAAAAACATGCTGCATCTAACATTTCCAAAACAAAAATCTTAAGTAATTGACTTGTTGGACTGAGTTCTTCATATCAACTTGTAATGCAGAATCAATTCTGATGATGGATGAGAAGTTTAAGATCATTTTACCCCCTTCAGTAGAAGGTTCCTTAGGGAATGGACAAAAGAACCTAATTAGTCTTTTGCATTTCTACTTTCTATTTCCATGTTGAGTCAATCATAAGCATCAGGATGTAATAAAATCATCACTATTCTCTAGCTCAAAAATATGAGTTCATTTTGGCTACTTGTTTCTTTTATTTTTCCCCAAGGACCTTATTGTGAAGGAATGTTGTTCATGCATGTGAGTAGGATATTCAGATGCTGTATTTTTAAAACTCGTACTGGGAGTTTAAGTGCATTAACATGAATACTTTACCTAGATGAACAAACAAGATAATTTAGTCTACATTAAAGCATAAGTAAAATTGCTAGAAAAAACCTCTGTCATAGTTTATTGTCCTGATAAGTATCTCATGAGTGAGATGTATCACTCACAATGTGTTTTTATATTTAAGGGTAGAGAACATTGGTACATTGATTTCTTCCTCACAGAAATAGTCAGTATCAATCAACTATTAGTCAGATCAAGATATGTACAAAAGTCATTAAAAATAAATGTGTATTCGATATTTTTCCTTTTAATGTCAAGATAATAATGGTTAAACATCAAATCTGCGTAACAAAAAATTCAGCACTATTTTTGTTGTTATCCTTGGGGATCATCTGGTTATTTTCACCACTTCAAACAGGAAAGGACAATGTTAACATTTTAATTCTGTATTTTCATTATATTTTATGGGAGACTGCAGTATTTGATATACATGGTAAACAAGGAATGCCATTCCAACCTGCCAGGTGTATTTGTGCTTAGTACAGACACAACACATGAGCATGCTTGCACCAGAATGAGATTGAGAAGCAGCAGAGGGAATCTCCACAGTCTACATCTGAATATGCAACTGCATGGAAGAATGCAGATGGACAGGGAAAAGAAATTAATCCAATAAGCCTGTATCTTTCCTTGTTTTCAAAGGCAGTGCTTCAAAATCACCCGGACTGTGAAGTGCATTGGTGGCCATATCAATACAGAGATTTTAGTTGCCACCAAAGGATATATAAGACAGAAAAGACAAAAGATTTCAAAGATTTGGATATAGTCACAAAACAACAAAACCCCCCAAAAAACCCCAACACTAAAAAAAAAACTAAAAAACCCCAAACCATGCAAACCACCCCAAAACCCAAACCCCCAGCCTTATTTGTCTCTTGATACATTTGTTTCTGAAATACATTCTATTTCGTGAATTTGGTACACTCCTTTTTTTTATCTAGCAGATGAGAAGACCAAAAGCCCTCTTCCTCCAGACTGCTGAAAACCATCTGGTAAATAAACTTCACAGAAAAAAAGATGCTTTGACTATGTGATTTTTCTGATAAACTGCATTTCTCTGCCTCTTTTCTGCTTTAGAGTTAGGCTTCACTGATTAACAGGCGTGTTAACAGGACTCTGTCAAGGGTGCTAGGTACCCTCCCCATCAAAACCAACTGATGACTGATTTTTTTGTCGACGATGGAAAACTTCTCATCACACATCAGCTTTTCATAATTTGCCTTCCCCTAAAATACAGACATGCAGGTGAATTTGTAAGGCTGATGCTATATACATCTTCCTTGGACAAAAAAGTGGAATCTAGTGCATAATATAGGCAATTAGGAGTCTGAGCAACACTAATAGAATGTCACCTTTATAATGTTCTTTTCTGAAAGTGTTTGGTTCACAAGGATAGGGTGGTCAGCTCTCAAGTTTCAGAAAGACGACCAGTTCCCTGTTTGCAGAATGTATTTTAAGTTACATATATTTAAAGGGGATAAATTAATTGCTTTTCACACAATCTTTTATTTTCTGCATTACAACCTTGAAATATTTCCTTTTGCCTGATTTGCCTCTATTTACTGCAGACTCTCATTTCTCTCACTTCATTATTCTGATATGCGAAGATCTGTTGCAAGTTTTTTAGTCTTATTTTCACAACAGAAATCAAGATCTTGTCTTTGAGACAGAGGTCTATATATGCTCTGACATCCTTTATGTCTGATTTACTGCAGCTCAGTCTGTGTGGGGAAGAGGATAGGAAGAACTGCTTTTTCTTTCTCTGTGGCTTTGACAATGGACTACAGAAAAATCATAATTTTCTTGAACTTGTTTCACAAGCCACATTGACAAGCAAGTGAAAGAACAGCCTGTATGGGATTTTGGAATTTATACTGGGAAATAAATATGCAATAATAATTTATATAATATCTAGAGCTTGTTTGTTCTTTCAGAAAATTTGCAAAGGTATAGGAAAGGCAGGCATGTATTCCATGCAAAATGTAGCCACACACATGAAGAATGCAAGTGCCTTCACCTAGCAATGAACCTATCAGCAGTTTTCTAACACTGCTCCCATTTCACTTGGTCTGTACACAGAGATTCAGGGAAATGACACACTGCAACAAAGCCTAAGCCAACTTTGTATCAGAAAACCATGCTAGCTCTGCATTTACAGCCTTCTACTTGAATGGGGTGCCTCATTCCCTGCACAAACAAAACTGCCACATAGCTGATTATGACAAAGACAGAAAAACACAGAAATCATGAAAATGGAGAAAGGCAGCTCTTCTGACAGTTATCACTAAACCCTCCTATTACAAATGAAGAGGCAGAGAGAAACTCTCTTATTCTCATGTACCATAAAGTGGTAACTCATAAAAAGTGTTGACTTTGATGGTTACTAGTTTTTAGTACACACAGTTTCTTTTTGTCCTCAACACCAGCAAAGTACCAATTTTCAACAGACACTCAAACATAATTGTTATCACAAGTCTTTGGTGGGTAATGGTAGCAAGTGAGCTAAGGTGAATTTACCATATGTGCCCACAATATAACCTGTAGATGTCACTTTCGTATTTTAAGGGTATATTACTTCTGCAGGTGCTCGGGTAGGGGCAAAAAGTGACTTTGGCATTTGTCACCACTATTGCAAAACAGGTGAATGTGGTTCTAGAAAGCCTCACCTATTCAGAGGGGGGCTTAGAATGGGCTCATCTCTGACTGAAGACAGATGGCTTCAACCACCTTTTTAACGTTTTGAAGATTAAGAAGTAAAGAACAGCATCAAACACAGTTGAATCTTCAAGATTAATACAGGTATATAGAATTCAATCACTTTGTATATATATCAGGAAAACAGCCTGGCTGTTTTCAGTCACACATCCTGCAAAAAATGACAGCATCTATAAAACTGAAAAATTCTGGACAACTGTTTTGCCTTGCTGTTATTCAATTCTCCCTGAAGTAATTTCAAATGTTAATACTCATCTGGGGGCTAAAATCATAGAAGCAAAAGTTTCTTTGTAAAGAGAAGTGTGGAGCTTCCACATTGCTGTAGTTGTGACAATTTTTTGTGACATAAAAACAAAAAAACATGCCAAGGAAGTTAGGAGTATTGTTATTCAATGCACTGTTTCTGCTTCAGATGCCTAAAAGGGAAGTTTCATTTTAAAAGAAAATGTATTTTTGTTTCTGAAAACCCTTATTAAAATGCTCACACAGCACGCAGAGTTGTGTGTGGAAGAAAGACAAGTATTTTGCAGAAAAGAGAAGGAATATGAAAGGGGTTATTAGACTGGCAAGTTTATGCTGTTGGTAGTGAAGACTGTAAACATTTTCCTTGTAAATATTTATTTTCAAAAGTTTCTAACTTATACCTAAAACCTCCTCCTGACTGAAACTTGACTTGATGTCTGTCTCCATAATAAGCAATACAGAAAGCAATTTAGCATCTGCTTTACAATTGGATACAGAGGAAAAAAAAGAGGTTGAAAGGCTACACTGCGCCACTGTTTCTAAAATTGTTTTATTTTCAAGAGTAACTTTTTACAGTCATTAAGATATGCTCTGAAGTACTTCCACAAAGCATCTCAGATCCGGCTGCTCTGCATGCTGCAGCAGGCATGGACAATCTGAGCTGTGGGGAGTACTCAAAAGTCTGAGATGCACACAAGAACATACTTTATATATAAAGACATGCAGCCTGCATGTGAGTATTTGCTGTTTCACACATGACTGACCTGCCTGAAAACCAGCCCTGGTGGAAATGGCCATGAGTGATGCTACAGAACTGTGTTAACATTCATTTGTCACTCATCATTTACAGCTGCTGGTGTTGTGGAGGAGGAAGCATCCAAAACCCTTGATAGAGACTTGCTGAAAGAAGCTGCAACATGGCTCAGTAAACTACCTGAGCTTCAGGAGACACAGAACAAATAAATAAAACCCAATTATTTTTTCCTGCTCAGTAATCAAGGTGAGACGTGCTAGAGCAGAAGTCATACAAAAGTCAGAACATCCAGCACTGCGTGTGAGAATAAGCACTGTACAGATATTCAACCTAATGCTCTCATGGAAGGACCAGGTTAAAATTCATTGATTACCTAACTCCTGCAAAAAAATAACCCTTAGCTGCCAGTAAATTGAACAGATAATACTCTTGTTCGATATTCTCCTATAAAAAGACGAATTATATCCATGGGAACAAGGGATATATAAAGCAAGATAACGAGTTTTAAATTGCACCAGCCTGCTGGTTCTGTATGACCCAATATGCTGGCTTTTGACGAGGGATTCTTTTTAATCATGGTGACTCAGGTGCAGATCCCATCTGTTGATACCAATTACAGCAGATCACCGAAAGCTGTAAATTCAGTCTACCACTCACATTATACTTACCACATAAGGGAAAATTGGTATTAATTTAGTAATTGAAATTGCACACTCTGAATGTATTACTCTTAAAAGCAGAAGTAAAATAATTTTTGATTTTTAGTTGAGAAAGCCTCCATTAAGAAATGCTTTTAAAAAACATTTCCTCCCCTAATTCAAGGTAGCAGCAGGATGCTATGAATGCCAAGGTGGAAAGCTACCAGTCTGCACGTCAGACTCTGGTTAGTATGGAAGACAGTAACACTTCAATAAACAGGTGATTAGGCAACTCCCAGCTCTGTTAAAAGCAGATTGGTAGTCTATTACAAACTGATTAAATTTGCCACTTCTTCACTTCAAACAATTATATTTGCTCATTAACACTTGATATGTTGAATGCAGCTTAAGAACATAGGAAAATTAAATATCAATCATTCTAACTCCTCAGAGATTTAAAACTGACTCACATAATGATATTTTCCTTCAAAGAACAATAGGCATGCGCACCTGTGAAAGCTGCTGTGGAGGAGAAAAGGGAGTATGGGAAAAGTTATTTAAAGACTGATGAAAAGTAGGTATCAAGGGAATTAAACATGCAGCTTAACTGTTGTGCTGCACTGATGTGTTCATACATATCTGATGAAAGTATGTTCTAAAACAGAGCACGAACATCGCTGGCCACAGTGCAAGCTGTGGAACATGACACGTTATTTATTAGTAAGGCTGACATAGAATAGAATCACAGAATATCCTGGGCCCCACAAGGATCATCGAGTCCAGCTCCAAGCCCTGCAAACACCAGCCCAAGAATCACACCACGTGCCTGACAGTGATGCCCAAATGTTCCTTGAACTGTGGCAAGCTTGGTGCTGTGACCACTGCCCCGGAACATATGGAGGCATAATCTGATGTGTGATAAAAATGTGTTTCTTTCATAGTTAATATAGAGTCCTAAGGGAGTTCTGGAGATTATTCACAGTTACTTTATCACCTTTGCAAAATACAGAGACTGCACCTTACTGGAAGTGTGCTTTGTCAGGAAGCTGGGATACTGGAGAGTAACATTAATTAGTCTTTAAACAGTTGCATCTATCAGGATGTTGCAGACAACCATAAAAAGCAGAAGAGTATTTTTAACCCTATTCTGATGATGGGAAAGCTGAGATAGAAGAAAGAAAAGAAACTTTCTCACAAATCTTCATCAGACCACAGACAGAACCAGACAAAACATACAAATTTGGAGGTCAGTGCTCTTCATTCCTACAAACTAGAAGTACAAACCAGCTTTCCAACTGGCCGTTAAGAGTAAGATCTTAAAGACGTAAACCACAAAAAACATCATAGTCAGATAATTTTGAGCTTGCTGTAAATTGTATTCCTATTTTTAAATTAATTTTACATTCTTCACAGAATCTATTTCTTACTCATTACACCATAGGAAGGAGGGGTTGGGCATCCCCATGTGCACTTAGCTGCACCTACACAGAAGACATTGATGTGACCTGCCCCCAAAATTGACAGTTGAAAGTCATATATGCTTTACATCTTGGAAGAACATTAGTTTCTACTCCTCTTATTCTCTTTCTTGACTAGGTACTTCTTGACACCATATGAAGAAAAAACATGGCAAAGAAACTGCTGGGACTTGCTGGTGGATCTGGTAAACAGACCCTCAGCACATTATTCATACATAATTACATACTTGGTTTTAAGACCTGAAAGTATAGACCTTCAAGCTTGGTATTTGCTGTTCAAGTGTTGTTATGATTGTGATAAAAGTTATGATAAACATTGTGACAAAAGAGTATTTAAACTTGCTTCAGATGGGCACCTATGAGAAAGATATCTGGGAGATCTTCTGGTGAACTTTCTGATGAAAACTTATTGCAAACTACAAGTTAAAGGCCAACTGTTTATCCTTTTATTTTAGGTTTCAATTAAAGGTGAAAAACGACAACATCATTAGGTAAAGGTTAAACGGAACAAAACATTTCTTCTTGGAAGAGAAGGATGTAAAAGTCAAAAAAGAATAAATCAAATGCTGCATTTTTGTTCCTATCTGGCTGAAACCACAACATGGCTTGTCTGTAGAGAATGTGAACTAAGGAATGTGGTGAGTGGGCAGCAGAAGTGGAAGACGAAGCACATTATCATGGCTCATATTCTAAGATCACAAATTCTGAAAGTGTAAAACTCTGGTCTAAAATTGTAATATTGACACTGGTGAAGTGGTTCTGCAAATAACACCTGTGTCCTGGTCCACTGTCATCTGACACAAAGCAGCACTGCATTTGAGACTGTGGAGTGCTGAGGTACAGTAATGTAGAGATACAAAACCTCCCACTGGTTTAAGTGTGGACTGGAGACAGCAGACTCCGGGATATTTAAGAAAGAACTTAAATCACAGCAAGACCCCTTATTTGACATGGCCAACATTTTATTTTGTTTTGATAAAAAATCATTAAAACATGACCTCTAAATCCAACACATGTTAAGATTATTCTGAGTGTATTATACTCAGTACTCCAGATGGGTCCCTTAAAAGGTTGAAATAACATCTGTGGGTGGAGCTTAGCTTTTTCACATCCATGCACAAATGCAGGAAGCTCTGTCACAGACTACCTACTACAAAAAAGATTCCCTCCAAGCAGTGGAGGAGCAATCAAATTTTCACACACGCTATCCAAGCATAGGCAGGAGATTGGCATATTGTTCAATATTGTGACTAAGTAGTCACAGAAGACTCATTCTTCCCATTTGTTCCAGCTCTGAACTTGACCAAAAAAATAAATAAGGACTGCATCAGAATGCGTAAATTATGTCTTTGAAGACAAGTACAAGTTGAAAATTAATTTGTGTGTTGACAAAAGAATAGGCTCTTTTTCTTGAGCAAGCTTTTAAATGATGGCCTGTAAAACTCTCTCTGTAGAGTCCTGTGATGAATCCTCCTGGCAGTGTTTAAATGTCTTTTGGTCCTCTACAGAAACTTGCTAGCTGAAGAGTTTGGTACGTTAAAGACCTTTTAAGGACCTGGTTATCATTGAACAGTTAAAAGAGCATACATTTACATGACACTGTTGTCTCTCTGAACAGTTATCAAATATTTCCTCCATGACTAATTTCTTTTTTCATGAGTAATACAATGATGAGTAACTTCTTTGAAAAAGGATGCATAATGCTTTTTTACTCAAAACCTGTTTTAACATGAAGGTAAAGGACTGCTTACTTGAAATACCTGAAAACTCAGCAATAATTCAGTTTCCTTGCTTCTACTTAAGTGATTGAGCCATTGAGCTGACTCTACCCTGAATATTGACTGTTGCAAGAATGCATGTCAGAGAGAATAAACTGAAGTCCAAGTACCAGAACCTCTTAGCCTCACATAACCAGAAGGAAAGGGTGATAAACTTACCTTGTGTAGCAATGTAGTGATTTGGTCTATGATAACCCTAGAATAAATGGAAAGGAAAAAAAATCAGCAATATGCACCTTGGCTATGTTCCTATGAGTGAAACTTCATTTAGGATAGCATTCAGGAAATGTCACAACAGTACAAATAATGTATGAGATGCAAAAGTTCTTTTCAGTTGGGGAAGGGCAAGTGAGAAGGGAAACAAAAGCAAATGTGTTCTCTGCAAAATACTTAAGTTGCAGTCTTGTACATTAGGGGCCAGAAGTAATATGTTCTTTCAGTCCCTTGTTGGCTCTGCTGAAAATGAACAGCATGAAATCCTCTCTAGCCCTTGCAGTTAATGGCATCAGGTCCTCATGGAGACTGAGATATACCTTCACCTATTGCTACTGACTGCAAAGCCTATCCCTTTTTTAACAGTTAAAAAATGTCAGATTTTTATTCAGCCTGGGGAAGGCAGGAGGGCATGGTGTTCACTCTGCCCATGGTGATTTGTTTATGTTTTATTTCTCAAGAGTAAAAGAGAGGGTAAGTTCTTTGATTAAATCATTTGGTACGAACATACTTTTTCAGGAAGAATATAATACAACTCTGATGACAAGAGCAACTTAATCACAAGTTGGCCAAGCAATAAAGGCCAATACTCGATGCATTCTTAGCAACATGGAACATGTTGCCAAAATGTAATGATAGCATTTTTATAGTATCTGAATTTTTGATGTGATGGGAGTGTCACCAAATGTTTAGATCATGCACTAGCATGCTGATCAATTCAGTTGTAGGAGTGTTAATATTTGAATAATGGTTATGATGCATTGTCAGTCACCAGCAGGAAGAACTTAAGGCTATAGCATGCATGACATTGCAATTTCTTTGTGAAAGAGCAAGGGGAAATGCAGGGATACAAAGTAGGAAAGAATCAAAACAACTGAAGATACTTTGAATATTAGAGAAAGAGTAATATGAATTACAGAACTGATTTCTTTACATGACATTGAAGCAAAATTTGGAAGTCTATGAACTGAGAAGTGTTCAAAGAGCTACAGTGGTTTTCTTCCCTGCTATGTGTTACCTAGCCCTTAGTGCCTGGGATCAAACACTTCCATTTCCCAATGAAAAAAAGCATGGGAAGAAATACATCATAACCATTGTGTCTAAGATGGTGCCATTCCCTTATTAACGTGTTATACTGACACCATGACAACTCTAGTAATAACTGCATGCAAGAACAAAATGAAAGCTGCTTCTGTAGTAGAGAAAGCAGCATTTCCAATGGAAACCTGACTAGCAAGATTATAAACAAACATGCTGTGTTTTGTGGCAGAGTTGTCTTTGGAGGATGCCTGCAGTCCTCCAAGCTTTGCAATGAAGTCATCTGGGGAAGATGAGGGAAAGACTTTTTTGGTTTTCAGGCATTGTTTCTTCTAGGGCCACATTCTCTCCATCCTTTTGTACTCCATAAGCAAAAAACCAATGGTTTCTATGCAGATATCTATCAGCATTTCATATGAGCCTGTATGATCCAAATCTTTATTCCTCACATCTCATAATATTTTAGAGTAAGATCCAAATCTGACGCAAGAACATACTACTAGCCTAAAATGAGAACAATCCTGAATGTTGGAGAAAATGTGAAAGTGAATTCAAATCTAAGTCCACAGTGTGAACTTACTCTTTCCTTTCATGACAGATTATTCTCTTCAGAGATTAGTGTGGCGTCTAACTAAATATATTTCCATATGTGCCTTCACTGCTTGGTGACTGTGCTATTCTTTCAAACAGCAAGAGACTGAGCAGAAATCTGAGCTTAGTTTAATGATTCTTGAATGTACTAATAAATATCAGTATCAAGAGATATCTTCAGAAAGTTCCCTCAGACATTATATTGTTACAACTGAAGTACCTACTTTCCTTGTTTAGCTCTAGTTCCTCCACATTCTGAAAAATAACATGTTATATTCCTGTTTCAAACTAGTAATTAAATTTGAACTGCAAACTGTGACACCATTTTTTAAAGATGTATCTGCTGAACAAGAAATCTTTAGCAGGCACAGTTTCCTATGAAGCAACACTTGTTTTACTTAGCCTAACATCTAGCACTCCATGTTAACAGTAAAATCACTAACTTTGCTATCCATAGACTTCTGGCTTTAGAGAAATAATATTGGCTTTTTAATGATTTTCAATTCTACTTTTGCGCTCATTCTTTCAACCAAAAACACCTTGTCTCTTAAAGAATTTATTCTAATGTAAAACATTAAGTTAACATGATGCAGAAGGAACAAAGAAGCCACTTTCAATAATTAAACAGCCTACATATTTAATGAAATGTCTTGCTTGCATTAGAAATACTGGTTAACAGCTGCAGAATATACTTTGAAGGCGACTTAAAAGTGCAGAGATGACAAGAGACTGCAAATCTCTGCATTAGGCATTACAGAGTTTTGTCACATTAATATGCAAACAGCTTTCTTTTAAATGTGGAATGATGCCAAGCTGTTGACAGAAAGTGAAAATAACATTTTGCTAGCCCATATAAGCACCAGCAGGCAAAGTAGCCACACAGTGTTCCTGGCAAGGTTTCAGTCTAGTGGCAGTTGGAGGAAATGACTCATTTAATTTACTGACTGAAAAACCTTTGAGGCTTTTTTCTTCCTTTAGTGCACACCTAGCTTCCAAAGATAGCACTCTCCAGTGGTAAGCAATGTTAGCAGCTGATATTAGCTGTGATATCTATTACAAATTGTGAATAATGTGAGAATAATAAGAGTTCCCTCTTTGGCTGAGCACAACATTGAGCTTGTTGACTACATCAGGATACGCACATCGATATAATTCCCATTGATGTAATCAGAACTTGTTTCTCCTTCAATAGGCTGCAATCTCACTCGAGAATGATCATCTGAAAAGGGAACAATAGAGAGGAAAAAAAAGTAATTGTAGACACATTCAGTAACATAGGCTTAATCAAAATATTCCTTTAAAGTCAAACTAAAACCTAAGCATGTACAAGTTCATGCTTATTTTGTTGGTCATAAAAACTGTATCTACATTTAATACTCATTTCAGTCATTCACAGGCTTTTCAAATCCCCTCTGATTTTCAGTATGAATTTCTTAAATCTTAAAATGTGAAACCCATTATAACTATGATTTTTGCCTTGACACTCCCTGCATTTGTTAATAAAATAACATTAAGATGTCAAAGGTTTAATCTTCTGGAAATGCTTCTGCCAGTACTCAGAAGAAGTTGAAGTCACTCAAGACATACTGCCACCTTAAGAGTTTTTGAAGGAAACTCATTATGTTTTCAAGAGAAAAAGCATATAAAGTAATGGCAAACCCCAAGCAGTCAGACAATGGCTTTGTTACTGAATTTTGCTCTGCTGTGGTCATCTTTATCTATCCAGGACTGTGAAAACACTTCCAACTTTATTTTCTAAATTCCAATCCAAAACACTATGGCATGAATTCATCCCGTGTCAGCTGCCTCATTTTCTCTATGCTAGTTCCCACCCTGCACAAAAATATCTGTAGGCTGGCAGGGCTCCTTCTTTTTGGAGACTCTGTAAGCTCCTCTTGCCTCTCTTAGTTCAAAAGAAACCAAGCACAATGGCTTTTTCAGAATGCTGCAGAAGTTGTAGAGATAAAACAATATGGGGGTAAGATCTTAAGATGGAGAGATGGTAAGCAGCTGCTTCACTGCTGCTTTGTTTATGAAGTACTCTTATTATCTTGCTAATTAGATACCTGTATATTATTGTTTTGCCGCCTGCCTGCTGAGCTAGTATTACTTGCAGCTGATGACAGGACCTTTGTGATGGTCATTATTTTGTTGTAAATGAAAATAATCATTAAAACACCAGAAACTTGTTCTGAACAGCTATTTCTGAAGCTTTAAAATTCCTAAAAGATAACAAATAAATGAAAGAACGCGAAGTGGCTTAAAAACCCAACTTCACTATAAGTAGCATGATTTTGGCCCACATTATGGTGGAGGAAGAACAGGGCAAGTGCTTCTTAAAATAACATTGTTTTAGAATTACACGTCAAGAGAGAAACTGGTCAAGGTAAATTCTTTATGCTCTTTTATGCTCCAAGTCTTAGAAACTAGAAATCTCAGAGCCTCATTTATTTCCCTGGGATTCCCTTGGGAGAGAGAAAGGGAGCGCTACAACCCCAAACATAGTAAATCAGAATGAATTAAAATTCCATCTCCAGGTTCCACACAGGTCTTACAGTGCTATTTTCTTGGGATGATTTCACTCAACAGTCTTCAAGAATGAGCTTTTCAAACATGCTGGAATATTTGAATCAGGTCAGCCTGAGCCTCTTTATTCACTTTTCCAAGAATAAAAATTTATAGAGCTGTGACTTTCTGTTACATAACCCCTGCTTGTCTCACTCTACCAAGCTATGCTTATCCAAATGCTTTGCTATTCTATGCTTAATTAAGCTATTTATCAGTTTCTTCAGAACAGAGGTTCGGCTCATAGGACCTTAATCCTAAAAATCCATCTTACTTAAGAAAGATACTCAGGAACTTTCTAAGCTCCAGCCATGGCTGCTGCTTTTACAGTTCTGGGACCTGATCTAGCTTCTGCTAAAGTCAGCAGACTCAGAAGTCAAGCTTGCTTGGACTCATGGTATATCTTCATCCATATTGTCATGATTTCCCACATTGTCACCAGGCATTCTCACCAGGACAACTCAGGCTAGTAAACACCTACACTTTTGCATTCCTTGAATTACACAGGACAGGGTTCAATTGTCTAAGCACAAAACGTTTCATGGCACTTTATACAGCCACCAGGACATACTGCCTGGCTTTCAGCTGCCCACTTTGGAATTACACATCTCTCATATGTACTGTGCCACATCCATTGATCTTGCACAGATGTCCCAAGTCACCTGAAATGGCACCACATTTCTATACTTAGGTAACTGAAACACCTATTTGATCACTTACCTAGAAATGAGTTCCATATTGGACAAAACAAGCTTGGATTTCCCTCTAAGAAACGTCTTAAATATGTAATTTCCTGTCATTTGACTGATTTATACAATTGAATATTTTATTATGCAGTGATATCTTTTCTTTACATTTCCATTATTTTGTTACTTTCCTTGCAATAACTCTTGCTTTGAATTAAGCAAAATAAAGAAGTAACTTCATACCTCTATCTTCATATAATCTCTTTCCCTTTTTTCTTCTCATGTGGATCTTTTTTAGTACTGCATTCTCAGCTAAGTTTCTGAGAATTCTGGAAGTAATGGACTGTCCAATAACCATTTATTTGCAGTGGAACTGGAGTGACTCCCTTTTTTATTGCTTTGAGAACTCAACTCCTCACTGCAAGGCAACACTTGTTAAATCGGAAAAAAATCCTTATGTCAACACACAGAAATGTTATTGTGTCTATGCTGTGCTTATGTCAAGCAGATTTAAAACTAAGAGGTACACAAACCATATTCTTCAACACCTGTGCTGATTCTTAAATAGCCTCTAGGTTAACTGTCTAGATTTTTAAGGTATTTTTTTCCTTTATACTTCAGCTGCTCTTGAAAATTTATGCTGCTTTTAAATACTCTCTTTTCCATCTCACTGTTGTTTTGATATCCTTCCATTAGGAGATCTAATTTCACTTTCCACTGATCACTTAAGCTTTTAAAATTATTTATCTTAGAATAAATTTGTCTTTGTAGAATATGATAATAACGAATATAAGCATTTTATTCTCTCCCATGTTACCCACAACATGTTTATGCCAGTCTGCAGACTGTGATCTCTAACAAGCCCCTTGAGCACCTGGCTGATTAGCATGCCTAGCCAATGACCCTTTCTTTGGACATACATTCCCAATGCTCTACAAATCAAACCTTTTATAAATGTCTCACCTAAAATCTTTAGCTGCTTTCAAAAGCTGTGATCAATACTCTCTTCTCGTTTAGTCAATATTGACTTAGGTAAAGACAAATACAGAACCACTCCCATTCCCAAACCACCTCAAGATCTCTCCTGAGGAAAAAAAGAATAAATTTTACCAAAATCCATGCCTAACCCCACACAGTTATGGCAGAAACATAATTTTTCTTAGGCAAAGAAAGATAAATTTAGCAGGTTCATGCTGGATTTAGTTTGTAATAAGAAAACACAAAGGTTTTTTTGTTCAATAAAGAAGGATCATGTTTTCTGTGGGTGACTGGACTGTGATCATGGTTTAACTTCTTGTAGCCACTGTCATACAGTGGGGAGGGCATGCCTGTAGCCAATTAAATGCACATCATTTGGGTAACATAAAGCATATTGCAATTTTGACAAGCTCCTGTAATGCTGGCCGCTTGGTGCTATTGTTTTAGTTCCCTCTGAGAACAATAATGACTACAATCAATAATATAACAGTAGCATCTTGGGAAAAATTAAAACAAAGAGGGTAAATGTATAGAAAAAATACGCTTTGCAGAAAAAATACACATTTCATTATAATCACGTACCCATAATCAGTGGCATCTGAACCACCATAATTTTAAGTGTTTGAACACAGCAAAAAAGGGCAGTTTATTAAAATGCTTTTAAGCTAAAGCATATACTTCATGCAATTATCTGGGACAAATTTTAAGAAGTAGACATTCATATTGTACTCTCAGATGTTGAGAAATGTAATCATTTATCCAGGAGAAAAACACATAAAATAATTTAAAAATCAACTACCCCATTTGCATACATGTATTTAACAACAACAAATGACAAATTGAACGACAAACTGTGGGCAGTTTCAGCCTTTGTTTTAAGATACTGCCTTTAATTCCAGTAGTTCTTATTTTAACTTGTGTTGTCTTTGTTTACACAGCCACATAAACTGGAAGTGTTATTGATAAAAACTCCATCCAGCTCCCTCCCTCTGCTAAATACTGAGGACATTTCAAGTAAATTGAGATCTAAATGTCCTGAGTTATATTTGGCTTCTTAGAAAGCCTTCAGTATCACTTGTAATTGTCATTGATTTGTGTATCTAATATCTTTTATGTGTTCTCCCTTGGCTATTCATCACTTGATTACCTCAGACATAAAGCACTAGCCGTTTTCTAGTTTTCTTCAACCAAAGGGTGTCAAAGTGTAAGACAATGTCTAACATGACATTAAAGAGGGGAGTTACACACTAAACCTGACTGCAAGAGAAGATCTATTGTAATAGGCTTGGACTGGAAACAAATTTCACAAAGCAAGGATAAGCATGAAACTGCTCTGTATTTCTTATTTTTGCCTTCGATATTTTTACTTAAATGATTAGTTGTTACTCATGTAATGTATTGCTACTTCCTCACAAAACAACAAGTTTTTTACACATTAAGTATTGCTTGGAGGGAAACAAGCAAAGCCACATCTAGCTAACTTATCTGCTTCTGCATATGCACCAGCCCATCATGATAATCACATTTCTCTAGAAGATTTAATTTCTTTTTTCAGCATATAACACAGCGTACATCCCAAACATACAGCAATACAATCACGTCCACTCAAAACCATGTGGCAGATCATCTCTTGCTTAATGTGCTTCTGCCTCCACATGCATTTCCTGTGGGTTCTCATTCTGCAGAAAGCTACAGAGCTGTTTTCTCTTTGCAGACAGTCTCAGCCCAGCTGGGCTCTATTCACGGCACCTACTGTAGGTCACTAAGCTGGGAGCAGTTCTCTCCAGACTCATGACACATGCACTGCAGAGAGGACCTCCTGAGGTGGAGATTCAGAAGCATTCAAATGGGCTCCATTTCGGAACCATTTCTCTAGAAGACCTGCCCTTCTCTCTGTCAAGTCCATGTGGTTCACTGATGAGGAAGCCTAGCCAGATATATGCCTGGACAAGCACCTAAGACAGGTGCTAAAGTTAGTGCAAATAAACACTACATACTCCTTCCACAGGTCCTCCAAATGTTCAGACAATCAGCATGGCTTATTCTTCTCTGCTGTCCCATGTACCTGGGGTTTTATATAATTTCTGCACTCCATCATTATCATTAAATGATCCCTCCTTAAAGACCACCCTTCATTTTCACACTTACAGAACAAGGTGACAGCTGCTTCTTTCTCTGCTTATACCTGCTCATAGTTATCTGGCTAACTGTTAGAAACACATACACTCCACGTCTTAAATTTAGATTTTAAAGGGCAAAACCAGGGAAAGGATCATCTCCTACACACACCGAGAACTTACCTTTGAGTGCAACAACAGCAGTGCGTAAATACTATAATTTTACTGAACTAGATGTATTTCCTGCCTCCACGTTCATGTGCAACATCTCTAGTCACAATGCTTCAGAACGCTCACAATCCAAGATTTAGGGGTCACTTACCAAAACATGCTATCATCTCCTCAAGTTATTTGATTATTAATATGTCTAATCCTCATTAAGCCTGGCATTTTTAAGTAAAACATATGGGTTACCTTTTTTTCCTTAGAGTCAGTCTAGCACAAGCCAGGATAGTTGCTTCTGTTATTGTGGAAGACATAAGCACCATTATTGGCTGCTCCCACAATATCCAGAAACCTAATACCAAGGTATTGATGTGCTCATGGGTACTCTTGTGCTAAGCTGACAGGAGCAGTTTGGGACCTGTTAGAGCTGAGCACTGGTTAAAGGTGTCAATGTCCATCAGCCAAACGCTGATCACAGGATGGAAGGTATACAGAAGGGCAGTTGAGAAAATGCATTAAATCTGACAGCTTTTTTTTTTTAAAAAAGAAACATAACATCTTCCCTCATTTTTATCTTCTTAATTAGGGAAAAGGAATATAAGCCTGATGTGAGCACAAGGCTGGTGGTCATTCTTATCCAGATCTGAAGGAAAGTTAACAAAGTGCACAATTATGTTGTCAACACTCACATGCAATGATATTCCCATATCTATTTTTCATTCTGTTCTCATCTTTCTTAGCTGAATCCCATGGTGCAGACTGTCCTTCAAAGAAACTCTAAAAAAAGGAAAGAAAGTGACATTAAGAAAAGCATGCAGCAACAGTTACCTTATGGCTAAACCAAAGAGAAAGGCAAACAGTACTTGTGGGTATTGTTGTTACAGCATCATTTACCTGATTCTTTTATTGAGCAAAAATATGAATCTCCTGTTTAAATGGTATTTATGCATAGCTCCAGATGTTACTTAAAATTTAACATGAGATTATCTGTGTAATAGCAAGAAGAATTATTTGCAAGTGAAGTGCTATTAAACCTTTCCAAATCTGCGTTCTTGCAACACTGAGAGCCCTTCACTTGTGCTATCCAGATTCCGTGTATAGTTCCCATACACACACGTGAAGCTGAAGGAGCTTCATCATCAGTGTTGGAGATGCTCCAGTATTTGAGTGTAGAAAATTACAGACTGTACCGATATGTTTTATTTTTAACATACTCCAAGTTTCGTGTACTTGTTGCCAGATGACCTCATGGATCAGAACATACACAGGCATTTAAAAAATCATGGATTCAACTAGCACACACGTGTCTTTTTTCTCTTAAGCACAATTTACGACACCACCCTGATGATTCTTTTCTCAGGGAATAAAACCGATGTGATTTTGTGAAAGATATAATCTCATATTCACTAAACCTCTGTCCTTTGGCTAATAAATCTCACGTAAATAAGAACGTTGAAGGTACTAAAAGTTTATTTTTACATTAATAAAACACAGATGCTGCCAAAAGGGCAGCAAGCAAGTTGTTGTGCCCTATCTGTCCTGTGCTTTTTGTGGTGTAAAAGAGCATTTGCACAATATCTTAATTTATAGATTGTATCCATAAATCATATGACGCAGATACATTTTAAAATTATGTTTTGAAATATTAATCTTGTGTTAAAAAATACTTAGTTGCCAAGCAAACTACTGAAATTCCATCATGATTATGACCAGTCTTAACTCAGGTTTTTCATCTTTTTACTAGAATGATCAGTAGACTAAATCTTTTGCACCACACTAAATTGAGAAAACATTGGGAACTTTGTATCTCTTGCAAGATCTCAACACATTCTGAGTGGTTTAAAACAGATAATGCCGATTAAATGGTCTAACATTACTGTCCTTTGCCTTCAAATTTGAAAAAAAATTGTTGTTCAAATCCCAGTGATCTCCAATTGCAAAGAGCATAAAAGTCAAACCAAACCCTTGATCTCTTGCTGAAGTCAATGGAACACAAGAGCATTCAGTGTCTAAAATGGGTATTCTTTTTGTAAGTTCACTAGAGTCCTGGTTTCCAACTTATGATCTAGAAATTACATACATAGACTACATAGACTACATAGAATACATAGACTACTTCTAAAACATTTAGAAATAGTAACTCAAGAAAGCCAGAAGCCTTGTCAGTGGCTTTTTGTTTTTCCTTCATCTCTCCACACTTCTTTAGAAAATTTTTAATAGTTTGGAAACCGAAACTATTAAAACCCACTAATACAAATAAATTTCTTCTTATTCATAGCACACCATCATTGGGTACAGCTCTGAGAAACACTAATTGCTACCGGGATAGAGAAGTGTAACCCTGTGAATCCTAGGATGATTTACAGCTTTGGGGCTCTTTGCCAAAAAGGCATCAATTGTTATCTGATTATAGATTTGCCAATGGCATCTAAAGCAAGAAGGCCCTCCCACTCTAGAGCACTCTCAACTCAGGCTGGATGGAAATTACTTTTCTAATAAGTCCAACCAAACAGCGTAAGGAATGACTCTCCGTGGGAAAAGATCTATGTTTCAATTTCTTGCAAAGTTCACACTCTCACACAACACTGGGTGACGAACAATCAAACATAGAGGCAAAGGAGAGATGGAAATGGTCAGCAGAAAAGCTCCAAAGACACAACAAACTAACAATTCACCTGATCTAAAATTTGATGTGGATTTCGCATTTCAGATAGCTACGCAGACTACTGAAAATTCTAGTTTTGTTACAGTCCTTCTCCTGGAAACTAATGCACAGAATTGATCCGTAAGACACCACCCAGCAAGGGGTTTTGAGCTTAATTCACTGAGCATTATATGTGCTGTTACAGAGAAAGAGTCCTGCTGACACAGCTTCTGAGCCTACACCTGGCAGTATGGAAGACCCAAATATACTCCAAGGGACATCTTGCTTCTCTCTGTCCCACTAATGAACTTTTACAAAATTGCTTTAAACCAATCGAATAAAGTAAATCTCTGGAGGCAACTGGGAAAGATTTAGGTGGTGCTGAATTCAGGGAAGATACACAATGGCCAATTTACTGCTTTCAGAATCTCATCTGGGTCTCATCTGCAATGTACGAGTTCAATCTCTCCCACCTGTTTGTAACTTCTGAAAACAATGGTAAGTTTAATGAGCCTTACAGATAAACCATCTCCTAACAATATATCTGCAACATAGATAATTCTGTTCTTTAGAACAGATATATATCAAATCTCACACAGCAACAAAGACCAGGAAACAGATTTACATTTCCAGCTACTTCTTACTGACTTCACTTTCTTTATAAAAATGTATTATAGAAAAAGAACTTCAGATATATATTTTTCTTCGAGTTTTTATCAATAAATTAGTGAATAAAATAAAACATATCACATAGGGAAAATAAGACATAATTTATGTAGATCCATTTTTCTTTTTAATTCATTTTGGGATACACACTGGTATTACACTGAGAAGAGTACAGCAAAGATAATTTGAAGGAAGAGGTATTACAGTGCAAAGCATAAGAAGAAACAGTTATTGTAAAAGACAGCTGGAGTGTCATTTCCTAAATTCCCTATGTGCTGCCATTACACAAACTGCAACAGAATGATAATCCACAATGTATTATAAGGAGAAATCTCATTTGTCCCACAAGTAAAGAACAGAACAGATATCTCATAACAGATGATCTGTCAAGATCTTTCCTTACTTGTGAGAAATACACGTTTCATTACAAAATTTTTTAAATCTCTTCCCTGACATATCACTCTCCAGGGATGCTGCTGCACAGCAGCCCACACATTATCTCTGTGGCTATTGATTCTAATTCATCCTTAGAAGTTTCCTAAAATTGTGGACCATTAGGAAGAAATATGGCCCCCAAACAGCTTCATTCCACCAAATGCTAGGGAAGGGCAATGGAGAACCGAAAATGAGTCTAGGACATTTCTCAAATAATTTAAAAGAAGTATTTCTTCAACTCGAAATCACACAGAACCCTGGCTACCCAGCCTCTGTGGTCTTCTTGAAAAATGAAATGCTCTTCAAGCCAGCTGTTGTTAGAGCAGACATTTCAATATGCATGTAAACTGCCATTCTATTAGTAGAAAATATTACAATAATCAGGACAAAACATTTTCTGAAGAAAAATTACAGAGAACTGCTTTATATTCAACATGAAAACTGGTCAGTGATGCAGCAGCAGGATCATCTTAGGATGAATGTGATACTTTTGCGTGCTTTAACTCAATTCAGTAGTGGTTTCCATTAAAAATTAAATATTTGCCAAGGGCTAATTCACTGTGACCCTCAGACTAGAAAATAACTGCAATATCTCAAATGAGAGGGGGAGATAATCATTGCAAATACAGTTTAAAAAAAATATTCTCTTTCCTAAATTAAAATTGAAAAGGTCAAAAAATATTGGAAAGGACCTATATAAAAGTACAGTTTGAAGAGGCTGGAATGCGGGGAACAGGGTGAGATCTTCAGAATAAAAATTGCATCTCTGTTGATTGTCATCTTTGGCAACACACTTTCTATTCTAGATTTCATGCTTCCAGATAAGGATACTAAAAAAAAAAAAATACACCTTTTAAAGTGCTTTAAGATCTACAAATGTAAAGTGTGGAATTACTATTTTTATTATTAATCAAAAACCAAGCAGCAACTTTTCCAAAAAATACATTGTAGTTGCTAGGTGACAACAGTGTAGTCTCCTACAATGTCATTTACAAAATGCAAGCTCTTACAAGCAAGGAAATGAGAAGTTAAGGACATCATAAATCTCGCTCTGCCTACTTAATAAGCAAGAATATTGTTTGTAGGTACAAAGAAATGCTATTGCACCGTGTAACAGTCGTAAGTTTGACCTGTGGATTTATTTTTAAATGCATGGGTCTTTATGATATCTGATTTTCTCTATGGACTCTGATTTTCTTCACTGATAACATTCGTTTTCCATTGCCATTTCTAAATAACCAGATTAAGATGTATTTTAACAACATTGGTGATTTGACCTATCCAGTTACATGCAGAGAGTTATGCACCCTGTCTAATTTAAGCCAGACCAGTCAACTAACAGTGATCCTAATGGAAGTTCTTGTCTAAACTCAATTAGCTAGAGAAGAAACTTGTATTTCTACTATAGCCCTTTGAGTTGCAGCTAAATTAGATGCCTAAAATGCCCTGAATTTGATTGTGAAGATTCATTACTGGTTTAACACTAATGCTGTGTCCATTTTATATGTGGAGATTACAGATGGGAAAAAATGCAACCATTAAAGTCTGAGTTAAGATGCTAGGGTCACATTAGACTCTTCCTTGTATTTACAAACACTAGTAAATACACATTTAAGCAAGTCCATAAATGTTTGGAGGACAAGGATCTTCAGGCTCAGAATGAACACTGCAAGGTTTGTGAGTGCAGTAAATCTGTCAGTTCATTGGATTCTCAGTATTCAGAATCTGTTAAATATCTGGCATGTGAGGATGTTCTTGTGACTTAAGAACATTATCTGTTTTTTTTTAAAACAGAAAATTGAAATAATCACATTCAGTTTGTTGATAACTCAATATTTACACTATTAAGGAATCAAAAAGGATCACTGAAAGTTACATTAGAAGAAATCTGCAGGGAAGCCCAAGCTATTAAACAACATTTTTAATCTTCTAGTCACTTTGAGGGAAGCTTTCATCATTGAAAATGCATCACCTGTAGGTAATAGATATCCCCCAAGTGTTTGTGAGCAGTGCTAAATGATTTCACTGATGGCAACCCACTGTATGCAAGCAGCTCTTCAAACTTCAGTCATTGCTTTGGTCACTGAGAGCATCTGTGGATGACAGCCTGCCACTAGAGAATATACTCACCATCAGCTTTTCCTCCTCTGTCAGCTTCAATCACTGAGAATTATATCCAGTTTTCAAATAATGGAATTTAAAAAAACATTTTACTGTGTCTGCCCTTGAAAAGTGTCTGTTGCAAGAGCCAATGTGAAAATCTATCTAATCAATGTAAACTGCCTTCAGCAGCTATAAAGCACTTACTGGTGTGTTACTGTAGCCTTGGTCTGAACACAGAAGAAAAAAAAAACCCAAAACACAATAAACACTGCTGCAAATGGAATATATTGATGTTATTGCTGAAAACCCCTTGTTGTGTTCAGATTTTTCTGATAAAATTCGTTTACCTGAAGTTTACGTAAGGTTTTCTATGTGTGAGATAAATGATGCAGATCAGTTTTAAAGCACATACAGAGTTAACAGTCTGACATATAGCACCTCTCTGATATTGTTCCCAATGTTTCACTACGTCGTTGTTCCTCCTTGAACTGACACTAAAAAAAACAGGAACATCCACTCAAGGGTTTGCATAGCCAGAGGTAGGAAACACTTCTTTCTCAGGTGAATTTAGATTAGTCTGCATTACACATGAGAAGAGTAGGAAAGCAAAAGTCCTTCTGGACTTTCGAGACACTAAAGATTACACTCACTGTCTACATTAAATGTTGAAATGGAGGGGGAACTGTTACCTCCTCCACTGACTAACTGCAGCATGCCTTAACACTAGCATTTCAAAACAAGGTCTAAAACCACAGGCAACACGAAATCTGCTACTAATTCTGCATTGCTGTGCTCGTTTTTCAGAGGCAGTGCTTTCAATCAATGCATTTCCTAATATGTTTGTATCTTGAAAGTCACAGGCTTTGCTACTCCCTGGACAACTGGACAGTCTAGTCAATCTGTAGCAGCACAAGGAAAACACATTAAAATGACCACACTGCTTCAGTATGGTACTATGAATGACACAGGTACTTGCAGCACTTAGCATATGCTAAGTTAGCTCTAGTTGACAATAGCATTGGGAAATATACATGAAATTTAGTTTAAACTACAGGACAAGAGAGTATCTCACTAGAATAGAGAGGTAACTTAAGAGGAAGTGACTTGTCAGTCATTGTGAAAATTGTGAAGGTGTTGCACACCTTCATGAATAGCAGGTTGTGAGTGCCAGCCATGCTGAAGGATGGATTTTAGGTGCTAAGAGCATTTGAACAAGACAATCAAGAATAAGGTATTTTTTCTCCCCACTCCTATATTTGACTGTGTCCAGACTTGCTTGGGGAAAAGACCCAGAGGATGAGGTGACCTGGAAGACCATGCCACGGCTGGAACCACCACACAGACCCACCCAACTTCTTTCCTGGAATGTGTCCTCTCCTGTGGACTGGAAGTTATGTGATTTGTAAAATTGCACATATTGGTGATTGAAATATTTTGGTAGCTTAGCACATTTAGTCTCCAACAACCAATTGTCATTTGGTCTTAAATCATGACAAGGCTGCAAAAAAGAGCGTCAGAGAGTACTTCTGTAATAACTAACAAAGAATTACTTCCCTTATATTTTTAACCCAACCTATTTATGAGATCTGTTGGTGTAACTTCTTTTCTTGCTATGTAACACTGAAACTCACCTGAAACTCACCTCTAATATTCAACAGTGGGAACAGAGATCTTTATAGATTCTGCAGAGCAGTCTAAAGATTTGACAGATAACCTAGTTTTGATAGGCTTTCAGAGCCATTTCCATTTTACCTACTTAAGTTTTAAAAACTCCATTACTTTAATTCCTTTAAAATTCTTTAAGACTTCTGTATAAGGAAAGATTTTAGAAATATGGTGAAATGTGAATCAGTAAGAGGACTGCAATAGAACATACAATTAAAATTCTAATTTAGAAACTTATTCCCTGGCATACTAGACAGCAATAACTTAACCTCATTAATCTTCCTGATTTATCTCCAGCAGAAAAATATAGCATGTTGATAGGATTTCATGATCCTTTTTTATAGAAAGGACCCTCTGGGTACGATATGCATGCTTGTGCTGTAACTAATGTGCAGGATATATTTTTTATAACTTGAGTGTAAAGGAAAATAAAGTTGGTCTCAAGCAGTGCTTATTTCCTCTTATAAAAATGGATTTCCTGCTTTTGAGGATTTAACGAATACTTTTCATGTACAGTATACGGGGTTTTCTTATCTCCCCATTCCTCCCCATCTTTTTTTTTCTTCACACAGTAGGTAATTTAAAGTTTTGTTCACAACCATCAAATCTGTGTATTTTCAAGAGGAGTGTGAACTTGAGCAACAGTCATGACTGTAATGTCTGTAAATATAAAGTGAATGAACACAGGCTACTCTGAATACCAATTAGTTCTGTGCTGTGATAGGAAACCAGAGAAAGAAATTGATCACCACACAAGCATTATCCATCCTTTTGTGAACAAGACTATCTGCTTCATCATTCATTAACTGTGCCATCTCCTTGCTTCCTCCCTGCGTTGTTCCACAGGATGTAATTACCCATGTTAATTGCACACACAGGAGTAAAAGATGGTGCAGAGTCGTTTATTTCTGAATGAGAAATCCTACCTACCAGGACACAGGTATTTCTTCACTACAAGGATGGTGAGGCACTGGAACAGAGAAGTTGTGGATGCCCCATCCCTTGAAGAGTTCAAAGCCAGGTTGGCTGGGGCTCTGAGCAACAGGACAGGGAGAGGTGTCCCTGTCCATGGCAGGAGGGGAGGAATGAGATCATCTTTGAAGTTCCTTCCAACCTAAATTCTACGATTTACACAAAAACTACAGGACTCCAGGTCATATACAACCCACTGAATGTGTAGGTAAGGTAAATTCTAAATGGACTTCTTTATACTATCTTCAGAAGGGTAACATGTAAATACCTCAAAGGACTTGGACAGAAAGAAAATACTCTGGTCACTATGACATGGCTTGAATGAGACCCAAATGAAGAGGTATCTTAAAATATTGTATGAAGGCAGAGACATTGAATTTGAGGTAATGCAGGTCTCCAAGGTACCATTATAATCAGATTTTTCACCTCTTATTTTTAATTTCCAATTTTTATTCAGGAAACTCTTTTGCAAGTCCCTTTCTGCCAAGCAAAACATTCCTTCAACAATGCCACTTAGAACTCAGAGGCAAATCACTCCTAGATTTTCTCTATTGTACTCAGAATGTTAGCAGGCAGATGGTTTCTAAAAACTGGTTTTAGGTACCTTAGAGCTTCAAGAACATTATTTGGAATCCTTTTGTGCACTTTAAATTTTAATTCAAAAAACTAATAAAAGATTTAAATTTTTTTTCTGAGTCTAGACCATTTTTCCTCCTAAAGATTAGCACTTTGATATTTGATTTACTTTACAAATAAAAAAAGCTTGCCCCAGGGAATGGTTTCACAGAGCTAATGAAATATTATTAAAGTATAGCATAAAGTTACAATGTGCTGTGAAAAAAGAAGGCAAAGACTACAGATTTGTCCTTCCTATAATAAAGAGAAGAATTTGCAATTGGTTTAAAATATAACAAGAAAAAGAAAACAAAAGGAAGAAAAAAAAAAAAAAATTAAAATGAAAAATTCGGAGTGAGAAAGAGAGAGGGAGGAGAATAAGGAAATACAAAAAATATTTAGTTACCAGAAGGAAAAGTCTATGTTTGACTTAAGTGGTAAGCTTTGTGCTGCATTCATTAAAATTTTCTGTTCATTCGTGTTTTACATAGTGATTGATGAGAGCTATTTCACTCATTGTCTAGATATGCTGTGTAATGAACAAAACAAGACTTAAGGATTCCAAGAAACTCTTTCTGAAGTGGGAAATACTTTCCATGGTAAAATACTCTTTTTTCATTACTTGGCTGACACTATAAGCCTGGGACATTATTCTTTGAGCAACTATATTATTTGAAAAGAGGCTATTTAGTATCTGTGCACTTCTGCTTACTGAAGATTATTTCTTATGAAAGATGATCAACATTAAACTGGTGGACACATACACTGATAAGAAAGGTGACTTCCAACACATTTCTAGGTAATCCAGTAATATTTTTGTCTGATTTTATCAGAATACATCATTGTAATTGAGACAGTGCTCTAAGCTTGGAATTCACAAGAACTGCCTGACTTTAAACTAACCCAAGCACAGAAAACCTGATAAGCTGATAAGATCTTCAAATCCCCTGTAAAGACAAGCTGTTTGTGGTTTAGAACCACACAATTTGGAAAAACATTCAATGTAATAGAATTCCCTGAAGCAACAGAAAACGGCATGTGGAAAAACGAAACAAAAGCAAACAAATGCTGCATTTGAAAAGTGAATAAACCCCTCCCCTATCTTCAACTAAGTTGTAATGTACACACAGCTGATCTAACCTTTCAGAAGTGATAAAGCACCCCTCAGATTTGGCTCACTAAGTGGGCCTCAAGGGTTTGCATGAGTATCTCGGCTGCTCTAGTTAATATAGTTTGAATAGAAGATAAGAGAGAAACAAAGCTCACATAATAAGATTTTAATTCTGCTACAGGGCGACACTGACATCACATTTAACTACAAGATAAAAGCCAGAGTACACTGGCTTGCACAGATGGAACACAAATATTTTGCACACTGTTGTTTCTCCCTGTGGATAAGATAGAACTTTTCAAGGGAAGTAAGAGCAGTAGGGTATGCTAAAACAGATAAATGTCTACTTGCAGTGCCCTTTCAAAAAAAGGATAGCACTTCATTGTGCTGGCTCATTACATTTTTTGATCTTCACAGGAAGCTTTGGTGCCTCGATGTCTGCTTTGCTTGTTTGCAAATGCACTGTTTGCTAGCATATATAAAGTCAATCAGTTATTCCTCTGGGCTTGACTTTTAGTCCAACATTTTCCTTGCTCTAAAGAAAAAGATCTCCTATCTAAAAGCTACATGTCTATCTACCACTTTTCCTGGCTGGCATCCAGTCCCTGAGCTTATCATTTCCTACACTCTCTTGCTTTGGGGAGAGCAGTTAATGGGTCACAGCAGAGCCACTGAGAACTTCCACAGCAGCGGGAGCTCCTGCTACTTCACTATTCAAATATCCTGGCTCTGGGTTTTGAAGTTATGTTTCCTTTTCCCAGACATCCCTCTGCAGGCTCTCACCCAGTAATTGCTTCCTGTCAATCATCTTCCCTTTGGACAACTGCACACTTACTGGAAAGGTGGATAAAAACTTGGGAAAAATGGTGTTGGTCCTAGACGATTTCCCATCTGTCCGAGAAACTACTCAAAGAAAAACACAGAGTATTTAAGAGCATATAAAGAAAATCAGCATAAAAATAGTAGAGGCAGTAATGGGATTGACAATGATGACAAGTGTTGCTGTCAATTGTTAGCCTAATTATTTTTAGTTTGCTCACTGTACACTGACAGACAGCAGACCTTCAATACAGCCCCAAGACTACTCGTTAGAATAAACAGTGTCTGCTTAGGCACACTAATGAAGAGCAGGAGCTCACCAACCTGAATTGCCTTATTTTGATGTTTGAAATGTATACACAGCACTTTCTCATTCCAAGAGAGGTAGCCCTGCAGAAATTCATCAAACAGGCTTAAAACCAGACAGTTCAGCCAAATATGTAATACACTGAATCAAGGCTACTCAAACGACCCAGGCTCAGCAAAGGGGTAATGTGTAGTGAAAGTACTCTGTGGAAGTTAATAATGAGGGAGGGACAAAAGGGGTTGCTGTCCCTAAATGCTCTTACTTGAAGAGCAGTTCTGCATCATTCATCTAATATCTGGTATGTGGTACTGGTATTTTCTCAGTAGAAAAATGCAATACATATGTGACAGTTCCACTACAGCATGTATCCACAGGAGCTTATTGATGGACATTTGGATTGTCCAGTTCTCTTTCCATGTAATCAGCTATCATATTCCTGATGCCCAAGAGAGAAACTTTCAGAGAGCTTTGAAAAGTCTTCTGAACATGTACTGACCTTGTGCAATACAATGGGGATCTCTGAGTGTCCCAGTGCAAATATCTTTTTCTTTCTTATTTATCACTCACACAGCTACATTCAGAGAATATACTCTGCCAGTGAAATAAGTACTGAACTAACAGAAAAAAATCTATCTCCAGCAATAATAATGGAGATGGGAATTTGAGTGTCATGAGTTACTTACTGAGCAGATATGCAACAAGGATGTATCTTCTCTAGTTTGGTGATGTTTTACAATTGCTGTGTACAAGTAACAGCACAGTTTAGTAAATCAACAACCCAAATGTAACACTCACAGTAAACAGACTCCAGAAAAAAAAAAAAAAAAAAAAAAAAAAGGGGGGAAGAAAAGTGGCATTGTTTGACAGAACAGTCTTTTTTCTAAAGGACAATATGGTGAGGACATGAAGGTGAGTTGATTACGAAGTAAAGAGAGCTAACTGAAAAGTTTCCAAGTCTATAATACAAATGGATTATGAAATATGAAACTTAACAAAGAAAAAAAAAGTGCAAAATATTGTTTACATTCAGAGCCTTAAGAAAAGGAGCAATCACAGTTCTGCATTTAGATCACACCTATGACATTATCCTGTGGATTTTTTCCTGGTATGCAGGACCGTTCTGAATATGTCACCAAGCCACTCTTTTTTTCAGATTCTGATCTTGCTGAGTATCAAAACCATTCTTCAGTAATGAAGATTGAGGTTTAACGACTTGATATATAATTTTGGCTTTTGCAATCTGCTTCTTGATTTTCTCTTTTGCATAAACTGAACAAAACACAGCAATTTATCAGCTATCCGTGGACATTTCAAGATTTATATACATTACAGCTCTAAGTTTTTATTCTACATTTCCTTTCATTAGAACACTGCACTCAAGCTAGATTGAGGCAAGCCAACATTATAACGGCTCTGTTGAATAGCACCAGATGCCTTTATTCTCTGCATCCCTCTGTAAAACAAAACTTTAAAAAATTTGAGTCTCTATATAAATATTTCCCTTAGAAGACAATACAAATATTCCAGGCATCTGTTTCTCATTAAGCCAATTACTAGTTGCTTAAAATAATCCAGTAAAGTCCATATTTATTAGACTTATTAATGAATTCTATGAGCCAAATTCTGCAAATGGAACAAGATAAAATGCTGAAGAGTGAGCTAGATGGACAAAAGTGACCTGGCACTGAAATATTCCAGTCCTGACATTAGGTGGAATAATAAATATCCAATCTAAACCTCCTCTGGCACCAGCTTGATGCTGTTTACTTTTGTCCTGTTGCTTGTTACCTGAGAGAAGAGACTGACCCCCACCTGGTTATAACCTCATTTCAGGTAGTTGAAGAGAGAGATAAGGTCTTACATGTCTCACTCTAGCTCCCTACCTTGCCTTAAGTCAACCTGAATCTTAGTTCCATAAAAACATATTTTAAAGTATATCTGAGACAATACCCCAAAAAAGTATGCTTTTTTTTTTGTATTAGGTATCGGATTTTGGAAGCTATCATTCTCTGTAACTCCACTGTAGTCATAATAGCTGACAACTAAACTTGTCATATCACTTAAAATACAAATACTTGATATGATACCAGGTCAAACTCTTGAATTCTGGCATAAATCAAGATAATTTTCCCGTTTATCATTAGAAGATGCTGAAACTTTTCCAGGTGTGGGCAGAAACTTCATGGTGAATGGAGTACTTCATTGCTTTATGCACATGAATTTCAGCTTTTAAAAATGTGGTGTGTACTAGTGACAATCAAAATAGTACTTTCTATAGAGTATTTTCTCCTTTTTCTCCATGAAAACAGAAAGGAAAGCAACATTTTAAAGTTGGTTTTTTTCTCAATATTATTGCATTACTAAGCTTGAGTGCTCCAAAATGCTGCTGCTCCACACTAAAACAGTCACTTGGGTAGCACAATGCAAATATTTCATGACACCAAAAAAGTCATGTTACTATTACACTTCCAGATGGGTCAGCCAGGTTTCCAGGGACTCTGGCAGGGAATGAGTGACTACAAAGCACAGGCAGACCTCTATGTCAGTGTGCAGTTAGACAAAAACTTAGTAACTTAATTAGTTTTTTGGCCCTTGGAAAAGGACTATTTAAAATAGATTCAACCTGATCCCCTACAAGATATTTAAGGCAATTCCAGTGCAGCATACTTCAGCTAAAAGAAAACAAACTTCTAATTATGCCAAAATGAAAGACATATGCCTCCCACCCAGACTGTCCTTCTACCTCAGCAATGTTCAAATATTGATTAATGGCAGGATTAAAATATTTTAAAAAAATGCCACCAAAACCCAAGAAACACACACTCTCAATAACAAGAAATAAAAAGCAATCAATAAACCAGTCAAACTTTAAAGAAGCCCTAAATCCTGCACATAGCATCGCTTTTCTAGCTTTCTTTGTGTGCCAGAGATACATGTGCTTAGTAAATACCAGTAAAATAAACACAAATGCTGTGCAAAAAACTGACAAATGGAGGGAAAATATGTCAATCTCAAAGCAGATCTACAATTAAACATACAAAAAGCATGAGCAATTTATGTGATTTTCCTTGTATTCAAACACTTTTGTATGTTCTAGCTACTGTCACTTCTATAGACTTGATTCACAATGTAACCATCAAAACTTAAAATTCAAGCTGCTGATGCTGTAAAAGAAGAGACAATTAAAAAAGTCAGCGGCAAAACTGCAATGTGTAGAAAACTACTAGGAAAGCAGCAAGACACCAAATTTGCTTAGTTTTAAATGTTTTTCCCAGTGCAAAACCAAAACAAATGCTTTGGTGTGGTTTGGAAGCTCAACCTGTTTAACTGCAAAATTCAGGTAATGGCACCCCTTTTGCTCTCCAAAACATGAGAAGAAGTGGTTTACTGCCCACACTAGGAGTTTAATTCCACTACCTCTATGTACTGTAAATAAATAATACAACTCTCTTGAAAGGGTCTAATTAATGGAAACAAGATTCTTTGCAGAATAAAGCACTGCTCAGAATAAAGGCTCAAGGATTAGGCTTTAGCATAGCAACTACATGCATTTTATATAGAAGTATTTTACAACTGAATTTCTTTTTCTCTCTTTCCCTTTACAGCATCATCAAGCTGCAGCCCCAGTCCACAGCAGTGCTGCAGTCCACCAGCAAAACAGTGGACCAGGAGAATAGCTAGTAAAAGAAAAGAACTAGAAAACACTGAGGATGCTATCTGATTTAAGGAGCAGTTTGTGTTCGTTATAAACTGAAGTGATGTTAGTTCTATAAAATTTACTACTGGTATGGGAAAAAAAAGAGAAAGAATTACCATTTCACATCACATTGTTTGCTATGTATGTACTGGAGCATTGATTTATTTTTTTCCTCTTTATGTGTGTTAACAGCCATACTGGGTCAAACCAGAGGTCCATACAACCGATTAGTTTTTCTACAACAGAACTAGCAGCAGATGTTTACAAAAAAGTATGAAGAATAGAGCAAATAGAGAGTGAATCTTTCCCCAGCATAGCCTTTTAGCTTCTAGCAATCAACGGCTTTCCTGAGCAATCTCTTCCTCAGCCAGAGACTGCACACAGCCATTGTGTTTAATAATGAATTTGTCTAGCCCATTTTTTAACCCATTTATAATTTTGGCTTCACAGCATCTTGAGGCAATGAGGTCCACAATGTAATTATGTGCTGTGTGAAAAATATTTCCTTTTGTTCACTCTAAATCTGCTGCTTCATAGCTTTGTTGGGTGCTCCTGATTCCCTGTATTATAAAGAATAACGAGTAATTGCTGTTAGCATTGCAGAAGTAACACTGATCTCTGGCACAGCTCAGAATATCCTAAGGAGATACTACAGCAGCCAGGAATGAGTGATATTTTACTGTCCTGAAAAGAAAGTGGAGACTTGGTACTGGAGCTGATAAAATGGCTCTGTGTCACTTTTAAGGATTTCCTTACTAATATAATCTTTACACAGTCTATTATGCCAGCCTTAGGGAGGCTGGGTACAACAGTGTTACACAGAGCCTAAAAGCTGGAGTTGAAGTATGAGTGGGTGAATGAGCAAAACTTAAAACCGGAAATGCAGAGTTTTACTTTCATTTTCTTTGTCCAGCTTGACCAGAAACACGAATGAAAAACAGAAACAGCTGCAGATAATAATCAAGGCTAAGTGAACAAAAGCTCAGCAGATATCACAGCCTAATGCACTGGACAATGTTCTGAAATACTTTTGAGGCAAACAATACACTGAAGTGTTCTGGCAATGACTAATGGCTGACAGCACATGGAAGAGCAATACTGGGATCACAAAAGACTGAAGACTGTTGCATGCAGACTTTCCCAAGATTAAAAAGCATGTGTTTCAACTTGACAGTCATGCTTAGATTCAGAGGACTTTGGGAGGACATGAAAAATCTAAAAAGATTTGCACTACAAGCTTTTCCCCGTCTATTTAAGTCTTCTCTATTCTTTCCTAACTATTCATGTGGGGTGGGAGGTGGCTGCTTTTACTGTTATTTTCTAAGTAGAGGATAACATCTGACCTACCTTTCTAACATTGGTTATGTCATACTGGCAGTTTGTTGCTTGGCCATCATTTTCGGCAAGGAAAAGCACAGAGATTGCTCATGTAAAGATATTTAGTGTAAACAATCTCAATGGTAATATATCAAAACTCTAAGCACTGTGATACAGCCAAGTACTTAAGCATCAAAGGCAAAGTATTCCTGTTGTCTTCTCCCTGACTAATCAGAAACTAAATTTTTATGCTTACTTCAGGAACCAATACTGCACTGTGTAGAAGCTTCCACCATCCCAGAGCAAGCAGTAGGAGACATTCTATTCAGAAAGGATCCCTTATGCATAGGACAGAGAGAAAAATCTACAATTTCAATAGAAGAGCTTATGCCTCCTTTCCGGCAGGCTCCCTTTGTTAGCTATGTCTGCCTCTGAACAGCTCCAGCCTGCACATCAAGGAAGGTCCTCACTTCTTTTTTTTTCCCTTTGGTGTGTGGTGTAAGAGCAGAGATAGCCTGTCTCTTGGAGACTCAGACCTCTCATAGATACAAGAACTTCTTTTCTGTAAGACATTAAGAACAGTTATTACAGCACAGGCAAACACCTTAAAGCTAGATGAGTAATAACTGAGCTCAGCTGATTTTAACAGAAACATATGCCATTTATTTTTAATACAGACCAAAGCAGAGCACTGTCAGTCATGAATCTTTTTAAGATCTTAAGGGGAAGAAACTGCACGATTTTTGTGGACAGATACTCAAGTTTCTTCACCATTATATAAGCATATCTAAAATATTATGTCTCTCCCTTGTATGGCTTCCATTTATGTAAATAGTAAAATGTAAAACACGAAGGAAGGAATATTCAAAGCAACTTCAAAACAGTCCCTTAAATCCCTCTAAAACCAACTGAGCTTAAACATGTGCTTAAGGTCTTCCCTGTCTTGGCTTCCAAATCATGCTGTAGACCCAAATCTTCCAGCTTTTGTGTGTGGATTTACGTCGAGTGACTCCGACCTGCTGTTTTTGTCTTGTGAAGATGTGTCAATATTATGAATTTTCATCAGCCTTGAACTGAGCTGCAAACCCAGTAACTCCAATAATTTTACATGGTTGATGCTGCCATCATGTCATTTCTGAAATACTGACTCTCTGACAGTATTTCACAAGTCCCCAAAGCCAGACTGCCTTTCCTTCTGCTCCCCTCCTGGGCTGCTTTGTTTCCATGGGCACTCTGGACTTCCCATCAGCTTTGCCCTGATTTTCTGCCCATCCTTACCCTGCTAATCTTTGCCTGACCAAGGTGCGTGCATCTTCTCACAGCTGTTTAGCAGGCCATGTCTCCTACACCTCTGAAATGACTTGCTGTGGACCCAGGGAGACCTCACAGTTAATTAATAAAACAGACGCAGAGCCAAGCAGCTCAAAACCAGCACAGCCCCACAACAGTGCTGGCAGGGGCATCACGGAGATGCAGCGTGATGGGTAACCAGGGCAGCAGCTATCACACACAGACAGAGGCAATGGCAGGAAACCAGCAAGAGAAAAATAGAAGCTTGCCAGCCCCCTTGTCTGCCCAATTATGACCTGGCAGATTTTCAGTGGACTTAACACTTCTTGCAGTCTCTTTTGGACCCATCAAATCAGTATGTTGTAACAAAAAAAGATCATTCCTGCTAGAAAATTATGAGCATCTGTTCCATTGACAGGACAATCACTAAAGTATGATAGGAAACATGTAAGAAGAAGTCTTATATTCCAGTTAGAAAACTTCTTAAAAGATACTCTGAGCCACAGGCTACATAAAAATCTAAATTTTCATTTCCTGAAAAATTTGTAATGGCTACTTTATCTTCTTTAAAACGAGTGCATTATAGAAAATATTGCATATTCTTCATATGATGTGGATAAACTGATACTAAATGAAAACCCCAATAGCTAAATTATGCTAATTTGATTTGAGAGGTGTTCCTCTCACTTTACAAACAGTCTGTAATAATGCTCTGGTCATGAGACCAGCAATGGACTAAAATGCCTAATTATTTGTAGTGAACAAATGCAATCTATAGAAAACACAGAGTGTATATATAATTAATAGATTATAATTGCATTTAACATCATCTGCATAATTTAAAATGGAATAACTACATGACTGATTTTTTATGTCTTTTTAAAGGGCACTAATGAAATATGAAGAAGGCAAGAAGGCTTATATGAGTAGGAAGTAATGAATAATATCTTGAACATTAAAGCACAATATATTATTCCGTGCACATAAATTGGACAAATTCAGTTTTGCAGGTGCAATGGGAAAAGTATGGTACATCAGCACTTTTCCAAAGTAAATAATATGTTAACTGAAGAAGGGATTACAGATTCTGATCAAATATTCAATGCCTTATTTGAATAATTAATAAGTCAGGCTGGTGCAAATATGCAGCAAATAGCCTGCAACGTTTCAAAAACTTTTCTTTCTTTCAAATCATACTTGTCACTAGCACTTAGAATGTTTAACCTACCACCTTACTGCTGTGAGCATTAAAGCCATTCTTGCAGATTTCCCTCTGGAAACTCACATTATGACTGAAATGATGTTCAGTGGCCTCATTTGGTTTCCTACTGTCGTGTTCAATAGCCCATAACAATACATAGATTGGCTAAATCTGAAATTAAACCCTGATTTCAATAGGTACAGAGAGAGCCTAAATTTGATACTAGCAAAAGCATAGAAGCAAGATCAGTCAGCAAAAATGACTTGACTAATGGACAACCAGAGTAAAATACACTGAGAAGTCTGCTTAGTACAGTTTGACTGTTTCTCAATCTGTGGCTGCCAAAGGGGATGAAGACAAGACAGGCAGGAGAATAATGTTCAACAGATTTCACATGCTAAAGTAGTGCAATGATGTGTGTTTGTTCTTAATAAGAATATGCCTCTGTGTAAATCCAATCATGTAGGAAGGAAGCAGCAGGATGGAAAAGGTTAATTCTTTCCATTAATATTATATAACCCCTGTGTTAATTACTTGGACTTATCACACGTGGATACACTATTTACAAAGATCTGCCTAAGTAGACAACAATCACTGAAATTTGGAAACTATTTATTTTATTGCTTCAATTTTACAGTGCACATGCCCACAAATCTTTCCAGAATAAAATGAGAAAGATTTTGCAATGTCTTCAGAGACTAAAAGATCCAAATGATGGAGTTATAGGTCATGAAAAAGGGGAGGAAGATCAAAACCAGTTTTGAAAGACTGCTGTGATGGCTGGACACAAGATGGGAAAAAAACTCCAGAACCTCCTAAAGCAAATTGAAACTTTATTACCATGGGATAATGAAGTGCCAGAGGCACATCCACAAAACTACATGCAACAGTTAAAATTACCCATTTTAAATGCCTATGTAGACTTAGTCATTAGGATCAGGAATAACATCAGAGGTGCTTATCATGCTTTAAATTAGCTTTAGATTTTCAGTTCAGCTGAGATATGAAACAAATGTCTGCTAAATATCTGAACATGTAAAAGACTCCCAGGGCATCTTCAGGACCATGAGAAATGACATGTAACAGCACATTTTTTCTCGCTGACATATTTTGTACTCATTCATATGTTTGCCTCAGCATGAACCAGGACTACCAGACTCAGTAGAAGCAGTGAATGATTGAAATAGCTGCCAGAGTTCCTACATAAGAACAACCTGCACTCGTTTATCCATCCAATTGATCAGCTTAAGAATCTATATCTCACGACTTTTGAGTGGACCAACATTTTTCTGAGTGGATCAATACCAGTCTCTGTTTTAACTGCTTAGAGGGATACAATGGTCATGAAAGATGCACTTGAAAGCTGCCAGGCTTTCCTTAAAACATGGTCTAAACTTTACATACAGACTTTCATGAAGAAAAACATTTGGCTGAATTAGGCATCCTTGTTCTTGTTAGGTGTCCCTGCTGCCTGAGAGCACACACAGTTCAGACTGTTTAGGCTGCTGAGATGAAGAAAACAAGAGGTCCATACCCAAGTAAATCACATACTGATCAGTACCAAAAATAGCTGAATAACAGCATGAGCAAACAGCTGCCTACACCCCACTGAGAGTAATCCTAAGGATACTGGAAGTGTTCTAGTCAATACACCTCTGCAATTTTACTATTCAAACAGATAAAAGCACAAAGCCTTTCTAATGAAGCCATGACCTGCCTAAATCTATTTTCTGTGGTAAGAATAAATTCTAATTAAACCTGCTTAAACAAAACAAATTAGAGAGCTGTTTCTGCATATACATGCACTCTTATTTAAACTGGAGGAGAATGCATTTAGGAGGAGTGGGAGAGGGAAACAGTGTGATTTAGATTAGAAAGTCATGGGACATCTTGATCACTGGGCAGTTTACCACACTGTGACATAAGGCAGTGTCACGTGAATGATATTAAGCACTGTGACAGCACTTCTCATCCATGTGAAATCTGTTAAGAAGAGAAATTCAGGGTGATAAAGGATAGGTTTAGAATTGCATAAAACTTGCTGACAACAACAGACATTCAGCAAACTAAGTGTCCTTTCTCTGAACTGCAAAGAATTCCAAATTGCCATACAGTTAAAATTGTTGACAACTGATTCTTGTTGATCAACAGCTGGAAGTCACCCATTCTTCTACAAGACTTAAATGGATTTTGCATGCACTGGGAAGCTGTCACTACTAACACAGGCTATTCACCAGTGAATGTTGTTTCAGGTTTGGGATTACTTTATTTTAACAATTTGGTACTGATCTGGAGTACCTTAGGGTTTACAAACCAAAACATGCTTTGTGGATAAGGCAGTTGTTTCTTCTACTTCTTTCAACCTCTCTACATATGACCTCCACAGTGTCAAGTCTTCCAGTGTTCAAGTGTCTGGGATAATCCCAACCAGGAACAAGTTGCCTGGTATTGATGGAAGGCTTTTGCAAATCCCACAGCAATGTAAAGAAACTGGTTATGTTTGAACAAAGTTCTTTGATAAAGGAGGAGCACCTGCCTCATATAAAGGACCTCTATATCCCCATTCGTTGGGGTCATCCCTCATTTTATAGGAGAGAACACTTACATAGCAATTTATGTCTTAATCAAACCACCACAGCTTCCCAGTATTAAAGATTAACAATTGAACTGGGCATTCAGTGATTGTTATGAGCTCCATCTAAACAGATGAAACTTGAAAAAAATACCAGTGAGCTCTATGGATGAGTATTTCTAACAATTTTCCATGCCATTTTCACTGAACAAGTTCCTACAATTTCACTTCTGCCTCTACCGCTGTTACGTTTATGATACCCAATGAATTTTCCTCTGTATTACAAAAATAGAAAAAGAGAAACAGTTACCTGCTTCTGGTTCTTGAAGACACAGATGCTGTCCTTTCTGTATTTACACTGGATTAATGCCCCCATCCTCACCCAATGTTCCAGAGTCTTTCTATTTTCTGCATAACTCGTGTCTTGTAGGATAGAAAATAACCTGCACTGATTGTGGTACTGACTGTCTCAGCTGGTGTTGTAGAATATCAAATTAAATCAGAGAAAAAGGTGTGATAAAAATGTACAGGTTGGAGGTGAGAAAGATTTGTTGCAGACACAAGGAACATGAAGGAAAAAGTAGGGCCAGATGGGTCCTTCTAGTAACTACATTAACATAACATTAAAAAAACACTTGATTTTCCTACTATTTTCAAGATTTCAGAACAGGGCCCCAGAAGCACAAGGCTTAAAAGTGTCATGTGGCAGCAAATTTGTCTTCCAGCTGGAACCAAAGAGAAAGAAAAGATGCGACTGGAGACTGGGTTTGAGTGACAGGATTCTAGTCTGTTATGGCTTTGCATGACAGCAGAAAATGGAAATTATAGCAGACTTTCAAAGTCAGACATTATTCTAACAGTGGTTTGGAGAAAACAAAACCCACAGGAGGCACCTATGGGGCAAATGTCCCCCATGAAAAATTTCCTGCTTGTCTGCAATACTTTCTGTCTCCCCAAACAAGGATCTGTATTTCTACTGGTTTAGAGAGTTTTTCCCCCTATTTTGTTTCTTAAACCCATTTTGTATTTACCCCAGATATTCCACTGGCCAATGAAATTTTTTCAGTGAGTTGAGTTTTACTGATGATTATCACATCTACCTTAGCAGACCTACATTAGCGTATCTTTCAAAGTTCCATTTAAATGAATATACTGCTATTAAGACAGAATTCTTTCATATCCCCAATTATTTTCAACACTCATCTCCAAATCCTCTTCAAATTATTCATTTTTTAATGATCACCTATGACCTCAATCCCCCACGGCATAGATGAACAATGACCATGGCCAGATAACCTATTTTAAAATAATTTTACCAATCCATAACAGGTGCTCAGAAGTGCTAAACTGAAATGAATTGTTTAACATGCATTAGATAATATATTTCATGTTCCTGACCTTGACAGGCATGCTGAGCCTGTATTCATCTATTTAACTAGATAACTAGATAATTTAGACATTAGTACAGTTACATTGGTGCAACACATCAGCATGAAGACCATGCAGCACAGAAGGAGCATATTCAGTGCACTTTATCTTGACAGTATATAACATTACTGTATTTGAAATAGTATTGGTTTAATGATATAAAATAATTTCCGTACTGAAATAGTTAACTGCCAGAAAACCTTGAGAAAGGATGTGTTTGACAGAAGGGGAGGAGAGGGAAGATGAGACAGACAATGATGAGGAAAGCCTTAAAGATAAAGCTACATGGAGGAACTTTTTTTAAAATTCTGTTATTGACACAGTCCTGTTAGTGACATTAAGTGAGGCTGATCAGAGCAGGACACCCTTTGCAAATCCTGGCTTTTCAAAGGAACCTCTGGTTTTGAGGTAATGGAAGCTCAGAACACCCTGTCATGGAACATAATGTGAAATTGATTTTTCAAGGCTTTAGCTGCACAAAGTTGCACTGGTTTAATTAAAGGTGTGTTTTTAAATCAATTTTGTTAAACCAGTCCAAGCTCCTGTGTGGACACTCTGAAATCGATCTGGAACTGTCTAATGTCAACTAACCTCAATTTTGTAAAGAACCACTTTACACTGAGTAGTCACCAATTTAAACTGATCCAAAAACAGGGTCAAAAATAAAACTTATCTGAAATTGTAAGACTTTAATGAATTTCTCTGTTTCTGCCCTAGCTATGCCAAGCCATGTTGGCCTCCAGTATAATTGATCTATTTAGGAAGTAGATGAACTCATTACTTGGATTTATGGCCCTTTGACAAATGGACGTTTTTGAGAAAGGATATAGTGAAATCCCTGGGAAAGTATTGAGTCTAAAAGCGAAAGGCTGCGGGTGTAAGGAGGACAATGTGTTGAATTGCAGAAACCACTTTTCCCTTTTCTATTTACTTTGTTTCTTTAATGCAGAAAGAAGATGAGCAACGAGGCTCCTTCATGACCAGTAAAAGCTCTCCCATGCTGTCGTACCAGGGAACAGATTAAAAAACCTGCAATTAGTGTAGGGGTGCTTGGGAAATTAGGCCACTGTTATCCTGTCAGTCTAACATCTAACACCACTGGAACCAAGCTAAAATCTCTCCTTTCTTAAGAGTCTGGCAGGGGATAGAAAGGATTTTAAAGATCCACTGCAGACTAGTTGTGTGGAAATTTCCCTGAGTTTAAGGATTTCTGTGCAATCCCCACCATTCGCACTTCACTAGGCTGCAAATGAAGGTCTGCATTTAAGTCCACAGCTTACAGAAATACATTCATGTTCTTTCTACACCCAAGAAACAGATAGGAAAGCAGACAGTGAACTTGCTACTGGTGTGGCCCTAAAGACATGTCTGCATGGGCTCTGATTCTACAGAAAGGCACAGCATTGGTCTCTCCACCCAAGAGCAAGGGCCTGATCCTGCTTGAGGGAACAGGAGCCTTCTCCCAGGAGAACAAAAGGGTAAAATCCTGCAAAACCCGGTGTTGCTCCAAGCCCCCCTGTATTGGGAGCTACAGATACTCAGTATCCCAAATGGGTAAATCCTAATGCAGAGCTGAGCAGCGATCAAGTAACTATGAGCCTGTCATTGCTCAAAGATGATTTTTCAACCTGTATCCTTTGCGTCAGTTATGCTACACTAAAACTTGTGCATGACACCAATACAACTTAAAATTACATCTATGTGCTTAGACAGTGAACTATAGCCCTAATTATTGAGAATAGTGGCCCTAATTATTAAGTTTTATTTTACAGCACTTAAAACTACGCATGACAGCAAGTGCTCTGTATCCTTGCACTCCTCTGAAGTGCTCCTAATGGGCAGTGTGCTACTTTACTTTTTGTTCTGTTCCACAGATGTATTTTCAGATTGAATCCTGCGTGCATTTCTTGTGAATCAAACTCTTTCCCTGGTGAGACTAGATAATCCTGCTGTCTTGTTAGAGCAAAAACCATCTACAAGACTTCATTCAAAACAAATTCCCTGTCAAACTATTTCTTCCTTTTCATTTGGACATTTATCCTTCTGATAATATATAAGGAAGAAATTCTTTTGTTGTCTAGTTCCAATTTGTAAAGAGGACAGTATCAGTCTGACAGAAATGTAAACAAGGAGATTTGCAACCTTTGCAGTGCTAGAACATATTGGGCAGTCATCCACTGCGTATGGAGGAAAACCAGCATTACTGCAGTAGTTCAATGGAAAAACCCCTCAAATGCATGGCTAGTTATAGTTCGTCCTGATTATAACGATTTCCACATATAAAGAGGAGTTTTTCAGTTCCAGCTTCACTATTTTAAGTCCTCCTTCCCTGCCACTATTAACAAACTGCATCCTGATGTATTGCATCTACTGGCATTAGTCATGACTACACCTGCTATCTGTAATGGGATGCCATTCATCAGCTTAGTAGGCTGAAAATTAAGTGATTTTCCTGGAAATTGTTTCTCAGCAGAATCATTTGATCCACTGTAGTTAAAAAGCCATGTCATTGGTTGCACTACAAATTCCATTTAACGGTCTTGATTTTATTTTTTTTAAAATAAATTAATTGTAGTTTTCCTCTAGGCTTAATGCTGGTATAAAAGGTTTTGGCTGATGAGCAAATCTTTTCCAAACACAAAAATTTTCAATTCTATCACTTTTAAATAACAGTGGCATAAAAAACCTCACAGGAACAAACTTGTTTAAGTCAGCCACACAAATGAAAGTTGACAAGTGATTAGGTCCTTCTGGGAATGAATTGTTTTCTGCGTTTCAGGGAAAAAAATGTCATCAGTGACTTTGGAAGTGGCCTGAAGCATGGGTTTTGGAAATCTAATACTAAAAACACCAGTTTAAACAATTATATATTTAAGCAATTTTTATAACATGAAGTTGGCATGACAAAGCGTGAAGTTCAAAAAAACACCATCTCTTGTAAAATGCAAGCAGTATCCACACTTGTAAAAGCTCAGCATCAGACACATACAACCAACAGTGCAGAAGACAGAATAATCAGATCCTCAGACCTGACACTTACTTCATACTCCTCTTTAAATCCGTAGCCTTCTGCACACTTCATCTGGGTGATGTGCTGTAGCAAGTCAGCCACACGGATGGCTGGGTGCAGCTGTCCAGTCTGGTAGGGCACATCCACTGGATCTCTTTTCTTATAGGTATGGGATTGGACCAGGCTGCTCGTGTCACTGACCATCGTGTGGGTTTCATCTAGAAAAAGAATATCTCATCATGTACTGACTCATTTGCACTCAGTAAAAGAACTAGAAACTACAGAGATTTCTAGAGGAATGGCAGAAATCTGACACCATCAGCATTGGTTCTGTCTGTGAAGACTACACCAGAAGAACAGTAAATCCATGAGCAGTTTACACACGGAAATTGCAAGACTGATTGGAATGAGGCAAAGTCCATAGTTCTACAATGGAAGCATTGCAGAGCAGTCCAAACTCTAATATCGTTTTAAATATTGCTAGCTGATTGCAAACAAATTTTAAAACAGGCATTTGGTTTCAAACTGCACAGAAGTTTCATTCTGAAACTTCAACAAGTCCCATGGAATGAAACTGGACTTGTATTTTTCATAGATTGCTAAAGTGCTGTATTTTACACTGCAAATTTAGAGCAAATGTTTGGAGTGAGCAAAATAAAAAGATGCACAAAATGGCTTATGGTTTCATCAAGCTAGGACTGCAATGGAAATGTAGATCTGAAAACGACACTTGGAGACAAACTACAAGAGGACAAATGCAAAGGAACACCTGGTAAGGAAAAATGTCTTGACTGACTGCTGAACATGCTTTAAGACCATGGTGTATCATGAGCCACCACATTAGGCATGGAATGTTATATGTCAACTGACATGCAAGCCAACAAACAGGAGACCCCCGTGGGTTGGTTAAAATTTTTATGAGACACATACTTCTCCCAACCCTCCACATCTCTTCCATGGGGCAAATGGGCAACTTACCATTGATTGGCACTTTTAAGAAGATACATATCAGGAGAAAAAAAAGAGGAGGAGAAAAAGGAAACAGGGCATAAGCAACAGTACTACATTAATAATTACAGGTAATTTTATGTTTTTAATTTAGTCTTTACAGAATGATTTCCTAAATGAGTCAGATTCTGATCTCAGTTTCACAGTGTAAATCAGATTTACAAAAACCAAGGTATCATACTGTAAGTCAATTCACACAAATGGAACTGAGACCAAAACCTATACTTAGAAGTAAGTAGATGTGAAAGCGCACTCTACCTAAGGAAGCAATATGACTTCCTTCCTGTATAGATGGAATTCTAAAAATTTGTTCAGACTTGACAAGAGAAAAAACCCACTCCAAATTCTAAGGTCCAAGAATCATCATAAATATTTTATCTGTTTACTCAAATAATGATTTTACATATCTTAGAGTTTTTTAGTTTTAACCAAAGTAGTTAATATGGTGCTTTGACTTATTCAAACTATTCCTCACTGACTGAACACTGAAAGAATTACTAAATCTGTATAATTTTTATGAAGTAAGGTATTTATAAAAAAATATTACTTTGTAAAATAAACCGTATGAAAGGGAAGCATTAAAATAATATTTCCACATTCATAAGTTAGATATATTATAGCAGAAAGTTCCACAAAAATACTCTGTATGAAAAGGTCCCAGATTCTCATGTACACACCAAAAATACTAACACACCTTGTTAAAGGTGAGATTCTGGTCTTAGCTGTACTATTGATAATTGATGCTAAAGCCAGAAAGCTCAATGAACCATATTTCAAGGATGGTTTGAGGCCCTCTCAATTCCCACCAAGACAAATGAAATCTGGTCCTCACTAAGCATACAGTCAATATGAACTGTGCATTGACACCTAAACCAAAAACAGCAGAGAAAAATGTATGGGTATGAAAATAGCCATTACACACCTTTTCCTGTCAATCTGCTAATCTGGTCTAATGCAGAGGAAAGGGATTCACCTTTAAGTCATAAAATTTTACAACTTTTGTCTGATGCGATATAGAATTGTACTGCAAAGCACCTCGGGATGCATGGCATGAAGCGTGGTATACAAGTGTAGGTACAGTATGTTGCTGCTGAAATGGCACCTGAAAACTACAAGGTGGCTAAGACACAAAAGACAAAAAAAAGTGTAGAAAGTTGATAATGAGTTTTTGGGTTGTTTATTTCAATTTTAGAAACAGGTTAGAAAACTTGAGGATTTTTTTTTTATTTTTGGCAAACTGCAAAATTCTTTGCAACACACACTTAGTAACTAAGATGAAGGCAAAGTTATCAAGTCTCGTACTATGAAAGCATCAGTTTAATACTTATGAATCTCTTTCCTGCAAGCTCTCTAATTTTAGACTAATTTTCCTCTCTCCCTTTCTTTATCTCTTGTAGCTGGATTAATACAGAAGGAGCTATCATTTAAGTCTTTTTAAATAAAGTGTTTTTAATCCTTGGTTTATATAGTACATTGGGAGCCATGTATATTACAGTTTTTGTACTTTGCCTCTGAGCAGTGAGAAGGTCATTTAGCTCTAACTATAGGCTAGACCCTGCAGTTTAACACAACTTCTTTGGCCAGCAGAAGACAGCAAGAGCAGGTATTACTGGTAATTAAAATCCTGCATACTTTTTAATAGCTGTATTCCTCTACCAAGTCCAGCATAGTTAATTTGATTTACCTCAGATACAACACTATTCCTGTACAGACAGTCATAAACACATCTTGGGAGAGAGATCTAATCTGAATGGAGCACCGCTCATAAAATGGTATTAAATTTTTAGCATGTAAAGTTACAAAAGTATTTATTTTATGCAGCGAAATAACCAAAATATTTTCTGAGATGGGTAAGCACAGGTTTGCTGTAGTAGACCATAAAATACACATCTAACTAATTAAAAGATTTTACAGACTTAGTAAATCAGAGAATTTATTTTTCCCACTGTGCGTTTGCCTGATAGCTGAATTATTTGCTTAGAGATTATTTCTTGGGGGGAAGAAAAGCTAACAAATAATTTCACCATTGTTATTACATAGAAAAGGATCACAAAAATAACCAAAGAAACAATTAACTAAAATTTAATAATACAGATAGGAAATCTCAAAGTTTTTCTCCTGATAATAGTACTTTTCTCCTTGCCCACCCACAAGGTCAGAAAGAACATCTACTGCATGAAGCGTTGAATGAATGCTAAAGCACACACAAAAAAATTCTAACATCTCAGGCAGTTAAAAGGCACTGCAAATTTCATTTGCATGCAGAGTATTACATTGTTACAGTCACTACCATTACCTCCTTCCAGATTTACATAATGTATAAAACCAGCAAAGTTCCTTCTCAAACTTATCACACTGAAGTGCACAGCACTAAATATTCTTTCACAATAACCAATTTTCAAGATCACCTTCCTAAACTTTTACTTTTTATATGCTTCATTCTGTGTCTATGTAAGCCTGTTTAACTTACTCTTTAAGGGCAAGAATCAGTTAAGGGGTCCTAAATTTTTTACAGTGATTAGAAGAAAAAAGAGGAGAAAGGAAAATACTTGTTGTGAAAATATAAACAGAAAAACGAGTAAATAAATAGGCTTAACACAGGAGTTTGAATTCCTGCTACAGTGCACTGTTTTGAATTACGATTAAAAGATTGCCCCTGTTTAGTTTAAAGTTAGCATGGGAAGGAGGTGTAAATGAATACAAGCCACAAAGGGGTTAGAGTTAAGCACTGAAAATGCAGTAGCGCCTCATGCTTACTATTTATCACTGTGCAGAAACCTCCCTCTTTTTGACATTGGACAACAGCAGATTTTCCTAAATTCCAAGTGGAAATGCTTTACATTTTAACTGCATGTTTTTAACCTACAGTTCTACTCTTTTATTTCATTCCCGTGACACCTGATGCATAATAAACGATATACTCTGTCATGTTATCATTTTGCTGTTCAAAATACCATCTCCTCTCTGAAACTTCACTTTGACAAGCATGTCAGAAACTCTGCAGAACTGTGAGAAGACATGATAGCTGTTAGATGGCCAAAACTGTATTTTGTCTGATTTTCTGTATCCTGAGTCGTTTAACTGGGAAAAAAAAGTTCTTTTTTAAGAAGTGACACCTTCACTTCTGAGATAAAACAGAAAAAAATTGAGCAAAACTATTTCAATTGCTGCAATAATCAAATTCTTTTGTGTCACTCCAAATACATGCACAAACATTTCCTTGCAAATCCACTTGTTAAAATTATTTCTTTCTATCCTCTCCTGATTTGTGCTATGACAGTAGTAATCAAACCTTGTAACTACCCTTAGCACCTCAGTAGCCAAGTCTACCACCCCTTCCTTTAGCATAAAGCTCCAGCATTTTGCATTCTATTGTCTGCCCCCCAAGAACTGCAACTTTCAAAATTACTTCAGCAATAAACTTTGATAAAGGGAAATGTTCTCACCTAAAATTGCAGTTGGCACAAATGGATCTGTCATACATCATAAGCAGGTCAATGCAGGAAAGGTAAAAAGAGAGAGAACAGTAAATGATTGATACATGTTCCTGAGTTTTCTTTCAGAAAGCTACTGTTAGCAACCGGTATGCTTCTTACATCTGCATTAAATGTTGATGGCAAGAAGTGTAATAACATAAATATGCTTTTATTATGGAAAGGTCTATAGAGGGTGGAAACCAAGAAAAAAACTGGTTACCTGGGTAATAAGAATTAGGCACTGTTGTGCTCAGTGTGTTAGTTTTCATTGTAAATGAAGATGGTGAAGATACAGCTGCAAAGAGAAACAAAGCTTGTTAGAGACAGAGAAATGATACGCAGCTACTCAGGCTGAGTGACACAGCAGATGGGATTGACTTGGCTTAGAGTTCATCCTGCTATGTTTCTTGCACTGGAATCAGGACTAGGGAAAACCAGGCAAGTCCAGTGAATGAAATATCTCACTGAATTTGATCAATTGTCTACAAAGAAGTGCCATTGGAGAAAGCATTTTGATCACTGATGGCAAATATACTTCTTGAATCATAAGATTAGACAAAATACTGATGCTTGAAACAAGACATCACAACGACAAGAGATGTTTTTGACAGAAGCTTTGATCACTAATAAGTTTTCCTTATAATACTGTAAATACTGTACACAAATATTTTGCTGTAGTTTATTTTTTCCTCTCCTTTCATTTGATTTGTTTAGACAGGTGAATAATGTGCACAGAGATTCCAATAGACCCTGAATATTACTCTTTGTTTAACAGTGGTTTTCAGGGAGTGATATACAGACCAATGCTCACATTGGTATTTAATCATTGAACCATTTGTAAAACCAATGGGAAAGCCTGATGGAACAAATTCAGTTCGTTCTGTCCCCACTATACAAGCATCACGCAAATTACCATTGTAAACACAGATACATATAACAGGTAGGAGTTAATCACAACATTTTACAGGATGTTCAGCCAAAGAGTCATTAGAGGCTTTTAAGCAACACTCCTTGCAAATTTAGCCTTAGCTGCTTGTCTACACAGCTCAAATTTGGTCTGATCAGTGAATATTCTGGATACCTGTAAAAAGACTAACAGGAATGTGTGAAACAAAACTGAGTTGAGGAAGACAGGATCTGCTGGATGAGGAGTGAGATTACCCCTGCTGGCTTTCATCTATCTTTTTTCCAGTTGATCTTCTAGGGCAAACAGTTACTAGCCCTTGTTAACATGGGGATATCTCAAAACTGGCTTAAATAATGCTGACAGTTTTCATTTATCATACAAATTAATATATCTGAGACCACATTCCTTTGATTATGTCTCCAGAATGAGGAGATTACACTTCCTTAAGAGCCAGAACAGGGTGATACTTCTTTTGGGTATGGATGCAGAGATTAGTTGAGGTCAGGGCTGCTGCAGGTAGCAAAACTTGCTAGGTAGACAATGCAGGCAGGATAATAACTATCATAGGAAGAAGGAATGTTCTAAATCTCTTGAGTACAAGGCCTTCCACTGAAAACTGTCAGTGTGTACCTTCTGGTGACCACATTTCTTATGGAAAGTCTAATTAGAGGTTCTAGCACTCGAGTGGTATAAAAAACTTGTTATGGCAATAATTTCAAAGAGGTTTGAGAGGGTTTACATTGAGAGGATTCAGTCCCAGGAACTCATTCGAGCTTCATTTGTAGTAATGATCATTCAGCTTTCAGTAGTTCCACTGGAAAACTGTATCATGATGATGATGATGCAAGATGAAGTAAAAACTCTTGATCTCTTCACAGAAATAAGCAATCTCATGAACTGCAAGGGTATATTCTCACCAGAAAGGCAAGTCTGCTTGAAAGATCTATTTCAAATCAATTTCAAAAGTAACTCAAATGAAAATTAACATTGCAAATTCTGAGCCTAAAGCTGCTGAGAAAAGTCTCACTGTATAAACCTCACAGACTGTTTGTACAATTGAGCTCATCAAAGATAAATTCTTAAGCATATTGTTAAAGAGTGGGAGTTGGGCCTTGCATACTGTTAGTACTTGAAAAAAAATTTAATCTTTGACAAATTTAAGGATGTTAAAAAACCACTGGCATTCAAAAAAACCCAGAGGTTCCTTAAGAACCACAAAATCAAAAAAACTTTCTGAACCTAGTCATTTTTTTAAACAATTATAAAAAGGACTTTTTTTTTCATGGTCTTTGCTTAGTGCCAACCCTATGGCAGGAGTGAGACCTTGACTAAAATTCTAATACAGGAAATTTTATATCCCAAATCTTATTTATTTTCAGTATAGATCCAAGACCCAGGATATTAGAGAATCTTTTATGAAACTGCAGAACAGATAAGTCCATTGATTTTTTCCTTTGCACAAGCAACAAAAAGATTATAATCTAGAATTGGAAATAATAAGACAATCACATTATCATTATTAAGTTATTACATTCAAAAATAAATTTATACTACCAAAAGAAAAGGCGAGCAAGGGAAGCATTTGAAGGACTTGGGACAGCATGAGGGATATAAAATTTTCAACATAATGGAGATTGGAGAAAGGTAAAACTACTGTTTCAGTAATGTCATTGCTCTTCTGCAGAAGAAAAGGATGGACAGAAAAAAGCTCAATTATCCTTATTATTTTTAAAGAAGTCTATTCTTGATGTCTGACTGTCTTGCTCATTTGAATAGACACTGTAATGTGCTGCACAGTGGGAAACTCTCGGTCCCATGGATTTTCCATGACTGAGTAATGAGGAATATTTTAAAAACCATTTGCACCTTTCTTCTGCCTTCAAAAAAAAAAAAGAATAGAAAAGAAGAAACTTACATCTCCCATTTAGATTGTGCGTGTCCATGAAAGAGAAAGCTTCATCACAGTTGGTGCCTTGCTCAGTGTAGCTTTTATCCATTGAATTCACCATCACTGTCATTTCCTGCCGAGTACTACTCAATGTCTCTTTCCGCTTTTTAGCCAATTTTCTTAAGAAATGAATGATGAGAAAAAAAAAGGAGAAAAACAACTCTCAGTAAGCAGACATAGTCTTCATGTTGTTTACATCAGTACTGTAGTTTGTAACAATATTATTAAGTAACATTTACATTTGTTTCTGCATTTCTGGAACCTTGAATTTATTTTACTCTCACCTCCTTCAGTCTGATAATCGGAACGGATAGTTGCCAGTGCACTGACATGTGGTCAAGGGCACCTTAATCCTTGGGGACCAGCAATGAATTAAAGGGGACTACTTGGATATGAAGGTGATGTGAGCTATACTATCAGAGGCTATATCTGATTAAACATATAAATAAAAATCAAGAGACAGACATCACTGGAACTGACAAATCAGTACCAATGTTCACGCATGTAGAGGAGTCTGGAGCAGCTTCATTGAGACCCTGTATAACACAGCAATCTGGTTTATGTAATACTGTATAGTGCATGTTGGAGCTCTGAATACACACTGCACACTCAAGAGACATTTTAAATTGACTTGCATTACTAAAGACTATTTTCTGTCACTCCTGATTTCAGGAGAATTAGTCACATGAGTTAGTTGCTTCTCAGGAGTGGTCTGTCAAAGACAAGATCTTAAATCTGATACTACAATAGTGATTCATTAAACTATTGAATTGCCTTGGATGCATATACCTCTTTTTTTCTCCAGATCTGTCTGTTTAAGTCTAAAGTCTCACTGTTTCCCCCTGACTCAGCTATATCAAAAACAATGTGTCCAAAACTCTTGATTTTTCCTTCAACCTCTGTGAGGCATCTGTGATCCTGATGGTAGTGGATCCCATGACTATCTGGCTTGTTTCCCTGGCCTTTGTCTTAGACCAAGCCTTTCTCCAAGTTTTTGCCTACAGCCTTAATTTAAATTCTCCAGATTCCTTCCATAGAGTATCTTCAAGGTATGGGTTTAAAAAAAATAACTGCTCCACAGACTTTACTTGTCCTATCTGTTAATTCAATGACTTTTCCTCTGTGGAAAACATAGTTAGCCAGCTCATATTCATCTGCCAGAAATATCTTTTACATATCTTCAGCTAGAAGTTACAGGAGCTTATTATCTCATCTAGGTTCCCTCTGCTTCTAGAGGCCAACTGCATCAAGCATAACCAGCTTGTGCTAACTTTAAAAGCCTTTCCCTTTGTTAACTCTTACTCAGTATGAAAAGCTGGCTCCCACTACAGACAAAAACTTTACACCAGCCTTCCCAAGATTTTCAAACATTTGTCTCCTCTCATGCTACACAAGAGGGGCTTTCTGTAACTCTCCTGACTGATATTTTGCTCTTCCATTTCAGATCACTGCCTGCAGACACTTTGCAAAGTACCAATATCACTGCTTCCTATGCTGATCAGCACTGCCTCAGTCTCCTTATGTTCCATCTATCCACCAGTTATCCCTTGTCTTTCACCTAGCTAAGAAGCCATTTGGGCAGGAGCTGTGGTTGTGTCCTGTACCAGTGTAGTACCAAGCTCAGCAGTACCTTAATCCATGACTAAAGCTCAAAATGCCTTCAAAATTGAAGGCTTGCTAATAACAGAAGTAGGAATAGTAAGTGCAGGCACGGTATTGGGCCACTGGACAGGAAAGTATTAAGGGTCACATTTGGCCCTCAATAAGCTGACAGATTGCCACCTCATTCCCAAGAGCATGTCCCCATGACTGAAAGTGAATGAAAAACACCGCCTTAAACACCTGCTGCAGCACTTGTAGCAATGAGCAGTGTTATACCTTTGCCCATCCCAGCTCAGGAGTCACCTGTGTTTGCCTGAGCCTTTGCTTACTCCGTAGACTTGATTATAAAACTGGTTCTTTGTAACTCCACAGTGCATAAATGCACAAGGGATCATGGTCTGAACTCTTTCATATCAAAGACAGTAAAACTTCATTCAAGTACCATAAGCGAAACAAAACTCTTAGGTCTTTGCATCCTTCAATCTCCTCCCTCCTTCATATCTAATTGTAATGAATAAGTAATGTATTATTCAAAGTAGAATCTGAGACCTATCACCTAATAAATGAGTATCTTAAGGGAAGTCCTTTGTAAGGACAGGCTTATCAAAGTGGTAACATGAAATAGATGGTTTTTTATCTCTTTCACTCTTAGATGGCAGTACATTTAGATGACAGTCATGCATGGCTCCTCCTTCCAATTCTGGGGTCCCATGATCAAGCCAAAGCAGGTTTATTTTTTTAAGACAGTAACAACTGTACAGTACTTCTCAATCTGAATCTAATTCTGGAAACAGGTCTTGTGGGAAAAGTTCAAATCTGAAACAACTGTTATGGGAAGAGAGCAGTACCAGCCAGACTTCTGTACTGTGAACAAAACACCCACTGGACTCAGTCAAGTAAACTTTAGCTGAATATAACATTTCTAGCATCTGCAGTTTTTAGATTTTGCTGGAAGTATTGAAGTGCTGCAATCTCTGCATCTCATCCATTCCTTGGATCTCTTAATCCCCGAGAGGCTCTAGCTATACAAGATTTAAGAAACTTGTAAAACCATGGTACTGCACATCTCCACCCCCACTCATACTTTTACATTTGAAGTAAATTTTGGGAGAAAAAAAGGTTTAAATATTTGATCATCTTCACTCACAGAAAAGACACTTCATAGCTACTATCTGATGTTTCATCCTTCTTAAAGGAAAAGAGATCTACAACCAAAGGGAAAACTTAAAACAGACGGAAGCTCCCATGATGATTACCTAGGATGAAATTTTTTTTGTAGGGAAAGCAAAAAGATCAGCTTATCACACAAATAGTGTTACCATGACTATATGAGGAAATAGCATGTACTATATCAGTCTCAGGAAAGAGAAGCCTGATTTTCAGAAAAGTCTCAAGACTAGCTAGGAACTGTTCAGATTTAAAGGCACAAGAAATAGCAAGAAGTGAACTGGTGGAATGGTTAAAATACAGTAAAATGCAGAACAGACAAAATACAGACTTCCCCTGAGAAACTGTGTGAGATTTTGTGTATCGTTTACTCTGTTCTGTTACAAATATTAATAAAAACAGTCCAGGAAAGTAATAAGCTAAAACAGTTCCTCACAATCTGTCCCCATTTTATCTACCATGACCAAACTCTCCAATGATGTATCTTCCCCTGTACAGTTCCTTCTTGTTGAAAGGCTCACTCTGTAAAACTTGTGCAAGCCTAACTTGTGCAGTACCCTTATCAAAATCCTCCTTCTCTGTGACTTCCCCCTCAAACCCTCCAAGAAACCAACTCCAATAACTGCTAAGTTGCTACTACACTGTCAAACTCTTTCAGACCTAGCTTGCCTTTTCTCTTTGTGTTTAAGAAGCTCTAGGCACAAAGAATGAGGCATAATGGGACACTGCCATAGCTAGAGGAACATAACAACTGTAAAAATAAAATTTAAAAAAACACAGTGACTGGGGTTGTACTGAACTCAGGCCCTGCCCAAAACGTGCCATCCATTTTAATTTAGAAACAATGAGAAAAGCATATTAATTTGAATCTAACAAAAATGCTCAGTTTCTGCTTCCCCATTCCAAGCCAAGTGGCACTCTCCGTTCTGTATCAGTATGCCTCCTTTCTTACCAAGCAAAGAAAGGAGAAACTGGATGCTGCCACTTTCCACAGCTCCAGCAACACACTGCTATCACCAAGATAATAATAAACAAAGCAAGAAGAAATTTGTAATTGTGCTAAAGGAATCGGGCTGAATTTTTTCTTTTAATCATTGCACTGATCTATTGCACTTACTGTAACTCAAGATAAAATAGCTGCTTCTTACATACTTATTGTTTCAAATTTTGCTTCTCTGCTTGTGGACAAATGACATAAATGGTTCAGATTAAGAAAAGAATTGGGGGCTTTAATGCAAGCCAGTGGTGCAGTGCACTTGTAGTTGCAAAAGCTTTTAACACTTTGCTCACCAAACCTTTAAAAGAATCCAAACTACAGTAAGAATGATCTTTTGGTGTCTTATCTACAATAAGAATGATCCTTTAGCAGTTGGTTAGAAAGATGTGATACCAAGGGCAGGGTTAAATGGATGTTTTTTCACAACAGAAAATCTTCTTACCATATACACACTGACCTAGAATATGTCCAGAATCTTTTTGAACAAAACACAATTTTTAAATTGTAATAAAAAATAGAAATAGGGCTAAAAAGTTACAAATTTATCTCATGAGGTAAAGTGAGAGGATATTCACTTAAGGCAAAATTCAGTGTTGAAGGATATAAAGTCATGCATATGGGAAAAATAATCCTAATTATACACACATAATATTGCATCTAAATGACTTCATCAAATATAGAAGAAAGAAATCTTATTGTCACTGACTTTTTGAAGACAAGAAGTTTAGAACTATGTATAGTCAAAAAGGCAAAAAGAAGTCAAAAATGACTATGTAAGGGACAGAGAACAAAATGGAAAATGTGATTAAGCAATTGTATAGATCTGTGGAGCTTCCACATTTTGAACACTACATGCAGTTCTGACAGATGCCTATCCAAAAAAGATTTCCACAAAGTAGAGAACATATACAGAGAGGTGATAGGAAGATCAAAGGAGCAGATCCTACCAGAAGAGCAGTAATCCTTCCATAGATAAGAGTCCCTAGTTTAAAAAGGAGGCAGTTGAACTGAGAATAAATATGATAAAAGTATATTTAAAAACCCCATGAAGAAAACCAAGAAATTAATAAAGAATTACTATTTCTCAACAATGAAGCAGGGAGTGTATAGATTTTTTAAAATATAAAAGTAAATATTTTCATTAAATCCAGAAAATCCTCAGTCTGCCTTGCCTTGAGTCCCATGTGCATTTCTGGGCACAATATAAAAAAGACATTAAGCTATGAGAGAGTGTCCAAAGGAGGACAAGAAAGATGGTGAAGGGCTTTGAGGAGAAGCCATATGGGGATGGGGAGTGGCTGAGGTAATTTGGTCTGTTCAGCCTGGAGAAGACTGAGGGGAGACCTCATTGCAGTTACAACTTCTTTGTGAGGGGAAGAGGAGGGGCAGGCACTGATCTCTGCTCTGTGCTGACCAGTGACAGGACCAAGGGAATGGCAGGAAGCTGTGTCAAGGGAGGTTTAAACTGGATATCAGGAAAAGGTTCTTCCCCCACAGGGTGGTTGGGCACTGGAAGAGGGTCCCCAGGGAAGTGGTCACAGCACCAGCCTGACAGAGTTCAAGAAGTGTTTGAACAATGCTCTCAGGCACATAGTGTGACTCTTAAGGTGTCCTGTGCAGGCCCAGGAGATGGACTCGATGATCTTTGTGGTTCCGTTTCAAGTCAGGATATTCTATGAAACTTTTGTAACACACCACCACTAGGACTCATGAGATATCAGAAGTTAGTATTGGTAAAAGAAAAACTGATTAAGGGCTGAGCAGAGGACAGTGAATGCATTACCTACCCTTCACTCAGTTCCTGTATTCATCTAAAGGTCTGTCACTGGCCACTAACACAGACATGGTGTGGACTTTTATTCCAAAATTTGATTCCAAAATTTTTTTATTGTATTAACAATCCTTTCAACAGATAATGCAGAAAACAGGATTTGAATACATTATTTGCTTTTCTAACACTCAGAATTACTACATTTTTTTTGATTTTTTAGTCTACTTACAATACCAGCTGTATTAATCAACATCATTCTTCTCCCTCTTCTTCTTCTTATTAGTAGTAATATAGTAACACATAAATTAAATTAATTACTTTGTCCATCTATTTTGGCTGCCTAGGATACGGTAAAAGAAAACTCATAGCTAATTTTGGGGCATCTGCTTCAACCTGAAATAATTTAATAAGCATAACTGATTCAGCAACATTCAGCATGAAGATGCAACGTGATAAAAGCCCTCCACAGGAAATGGGTAAAAAACTCTGCAAAGATAATAGACTTGTTCCTTGTTTATTGAGTTTTTATACATTTTTCCAACTTAGGTTGAAATTATTTTTTCTTGAACAACAAAACAATTCTTCTCAATAACTGTGATTGCTTTCCTGTCTTCAACAATGGGTCCTCTAAGGCAGAGACAAACCCACACACCACTTATCCTTGTAATAATTACATGTGTGTGAGCTAGTATACATTTGGTAACATTGTGTATTATTCTAATCTGCAATAGAAAACTCAAAATGCTACTTTCTATTTTTAGAATTTATTTTGTCTTAATTTAGGCATACCTTGAATCTCCAACGCCTCATTTGTACTCTTTTTGTTGCTTTTTATTGTTAAAAAGTCCTTATAGAAAACAAGTTTTCAGAACCTGAATATCTAATCCAAGTCAATCAAAATGCTAAATTTCTTTAGGTGCTATTAAATAACTATAACTACAAGTAATTAGTACTTTAGCCTACTTTACTTTTCTTATCCAAACAGCAACACTCTGCACAGAACCCTTTCTACCTCCCCCAAATGGACTGAGCCACAAATAAGAAGCAATTGAAATCAAATAAGGAAATAAAATATAAATAGTATGGCATTAGTGATAGTAAAGTTCTGCTCACCTGAACTTCTGTCATTCAATTTAACATTTATATGTCTTATATTGAAATGCAATATGCTCAAGACCGCAATTTCACAGTGACATTAAACTGTGTTCTGTCAATATTCTATCAGACAGGAAATAAGGTTAGTAGAAATATTTTTAAAGGCACTACATTTTCCAGCAAGAACTAGTGAACACTTAATAAAATACTTTACAAGCTGTCCCCACTTCAAGGACTAGAATTTTTAGAGAACAGCCGCAGGGAAAAGAATTGTCAGGAGAATTAGAAAAAAGCAAAAGGTGGCAGGATAACACTGAATTCTGTTGTTCCTTGCTTATGATCTCTTAGTATGCAATCCTGTATTAGATTATAAAATTATTCTTTGTCCTAAGATGTTCAACATATATTTTGCATTGACATCAGAATGAATTAAAGGTACAACAGTATGGAAGACTGATTTAGAGATTATGGATATTTTAATATAGCCAAGGGTGCCTTTTTACCTGATATACAAAGGAGTAGTTTACTACAATTTCTTTTAGGTGCCTTTTCTTTGTTCTAACTATCATGTTCCTGCTTCAAAGCAAATGCTGACATTATTAATTTTATTTCTATCATGCTCTTGCACTCTCTGACAAAGAAAAAATAATGAACTTTAAAAAAATGCTGTGATGATGCTCAAATTTTGGAAACAGTGCTCTTGATACCACAGAATTTAATTTTTGCCTCTTTCATTCACTGTGACTTTCATTTTTTTGCCACAGAGACTTTGGATGAACTTTCAGACCAAGAAGACATTCCAATACAAGCAGGACTGAGTGCAAACCGAGGAGAAAAGAATACAGGGAAAGGGGTGGGGGGAAGGATTCCTTTAACTTACAGAGCTACAAGAATTGAGTGTAAAAAGTGAAATTTTTTTACGTGAAGGTGGAGGTTAATAAAAATGGTTTTGATTTTTATTAGGATAAACCAGTTTTGATTTCTGCGGTTCTTTCTTAATTTGGCTTTTTACTCACTGCATGTAAGAACTTCAGGGGTCTTTTTGCACTTTTCTGTTACTGGTAGATTGGTCCATTAGCACCACAAGAGATCAGAGTGAAAAAGAAAAGTTATTTGGAAAGATCACAGGGAAAGTATGGCATGACTTGAGAAACGGTGGCTGAGAAAAGCCAAAGTGAATATGGAGGTGAATGGGAAATGAGAAGGAAAAGATGATGGAAAAGTAAGGTACAGCTGCAGTCAGAGACACACAGCTCATCTACTTTTGCTGCTAAGTGTTCTTTTTTGAATTCAAGTATACAGCACATGCTTTGAGATTTGCTTACAGTGACATCATTAAAAACTTTGCTTACTTGTTTCTCAGTTTCTGCTTTGTGTGAACTCCAGACCAGGTTATCTGCGTTTCTGCAAGTGAGGGTTATAGCATCAAACCCAAGAACACCTCAGGTCAAAGGAGGCATTACACCGACAGAATTTGCTGATGCAGAGGGGAAATACTGGTGACTGACTGACTGCAAAAAATGGAGCTATGAAGTGCATCAGATTAATGCAACAACATTTATTTGAAATGGGCTGACTCTTGTCTTAGCTCTCAGAGAAAGTTAATTTTGTAGTTACAGTTTAGTTCTTGCATGCCCACCCAAGAGGACCTCGATGCATTTTAGTGTGATTGACAGGTTCTTCAGGGAAGGCTCTAGGCTATGGCAGCAAAAAGGAATTTGAGAAGCTCTGGCAGAGCTCTATGTCTGCAAAGTTGTTGGCTGCACTATTTTTGGCTCAAGTTAGTCACTGGTCTTGGTCTTCAGAAAAATGCACCCACACACTTTAAAAAAAAAAATCTAACAACCTTCTGCCTCCCCAATAGAATAAAGCAGTAATGAGATGTGAACAGTAATATTTCCCATAATTTATTACTATCTAATCTTGACCATGATCTTGAATACTGTAAGTAATGAACTGGGCAATAAAATGTCCTGTTCTTCTCAGCTGAACTAAGGAAGGAAAAATGAAAAGACACAAATTCTCTCAGTTTGTTACAAGATTTAACAATTTTGCAATATGAAGTTTAATCTGTGTTTTGCTTCTTAGGATCCTCAAATTAAGAAAGAAAATAGTGAATACAATGTTTAATTGACCTATAGGTCCTCCTGAATTATAGAGTGAATAAGAAAAAGACACAGAATATTAAAACTCATTTTTTCCCCACAAATTAATTACAAGGCAAATGCTTATGAATCCGTTCATTTCACTAAAGACTTGTTTTACTTAAGTGATTAGAGCAGCCATGTAGAACTGTCTGCAGGATGAGGATCAGGGTGGCACTTAGAAAATGGAAGAGGCCAAAGTATGGCAAATCCTTTATGAGCAGAGGGAAGAACTCAGTAGCCCAACTGCAACAGTTGAAGGCCTTTCTGATAGAAAAGGAAATGGACTTTTAAATGTTATGTGACTGAGCAGGGAATTCAGCCTGGATTTCTCTCAATAGACAAATCCTGGACAAGGAGAGACTGAGAGAGCTGTGCTTGTTCAGCCTGGAGAAGGGAAAACTCACAGGGGATTTTAGTCTTGTTTTAACAACCTAATGGGAGCATATGGAGGAGACAGAACTAGGCTCTAGAAACAAGTTGAAAGGACAGGACACACTAGACATGAGTTGCAATTCAGGAAATTTGTGTTAGAGCTTAGTAAAGTTTTTGTCACCATTAGGATAGTCGAACAGTGGAGCAGGTGCTCAGAAAGGTGGGATCTGTTTTTGGAAATACTCGAAACCCTGCTGGACAATGTCCTGAGCAACTTGATTTATTCTAAGTCTGCTTTGAGCAGGAGGTTAGAAAAGCTGATCTTTGAAGTTCCCTTCTGATCCAAATTATTCTAGAATTCCCATTAAGTGTCCTGGTAAGATGGTTTTTTCATAGAAAGGAAGACACGGGGATTTAAAGCATTACAGATTTGAACACAATCCTCAATTGCACCTTTTCTTTGAACAGTCCTACATGTGAGATTAAGTCAGAACCAATATACAATAATACTAGCAAAATTAAAAACACTCAAATAATTAAATGTGATGATAGATATAGATTCCTTTTAATGATTTCATTCTTTAAGCATTATTTTCTGCCGCTTGTACTAAACCATCTTTCTAACTTAAGCTTGTGTAAATATTTTTATCAATAAAGCTTTTTCATTAGAGAGCTAGTTATATTCACATTGAACTGCATAATGAGAATGTAAAAATTTTCCATGAAAAAAGACAAATTATGTTTTGATTTTCTAACATGGTATTAATAATGTGTTCTTATTTTAATGAAAATGAAATGTTCCATTTTCCATTATGTTTTATTTGTACTAATTTCTGCTACATTAATTGTACATAAATGTAAATGACATTACACTACTTGACATGCTTTTATGACAGTATTTCAAGTTTACTGAAATTACGTATTTGAAGTGTTTGAAGAAATCCTTTTCTGAAATGTATGGTCACAGGAAAATTACACGCCTGACCTTTCCTTTTGCCTGAGAATACTTCCTCCCTCACAAAAAGAAATTTCATTCTCTTAACTAACCCTGCTTGAAGAACAGTAAACGAAAATTTATACAGAACCCACACCTTCTCTTTTGTTAGTATATATGCTATTTTACTTAGACTCATAGAATCATTAAGGTTGGAAAAGACCTCCAAGATCATCAAGTCCAAGCTTTGACTGACCACCCCCCTCAGGAGAGACAAGGTCTCTCCTGTTAAGGACCTAAAGGTCTCAAGAACCTGTTAAGACAAGGTCTCTCCTGAGCCTCCTTCTCTCCAGGCTAAATAACCCCAGATCTACATTTAAACAGGAGTACCTAGGTTCTTTTGTATGCAAATTAATATACATACCTGATCCTGTTTCAAAAGCTAAAATTTTAAAGGAACCTATCTAGATGAATGAAAGATGTGTACATCACATTGGGCTCAGAGAGAGTATTTTCTCCACAGTAATGTGTAGATGGGTATTAAAGACCATGCACAAGGTAGAAGAATACCCATTTTAAAACATATTATAGAATATATATTTTGCATTTGACATCGGAATCCATCCCCTTTGTCTCAACATCTTTTCTTTCTCCTCTTTGTCCCCATCATATTATCCTATGATCTGAATAAAAAACTAAACAGACAACACCAGGACCTACTCAGGAGGAGGTAGTTGTGTGATGTGTAGTGCCAGACAACATGAACATGAAAGCTTTTCACAGCAACACATCCATGACAGATTTTCAAATTCTCTTCCTGAAACTAATTACCATTTTAGAAAAGGCTGGCTAATGATGAAAGAAAACACCTTCTTATCCCATAGCTGTCAGGTTTAAGTAGAGCCTCAAACTCCCAGGCATAGTGTGCACTGTAGGTGTCCAGAGTCCCTCTGCTTTCACCAACCAAAACAAGAGGCAGTGTTAAAACTAATGCAAATTTATTTTGGGATGGTTTTGCCCATACCAAATTTTCACCATATTTTCTGAGGTGTTCTAAGCATGAGGAATTACAGAGATGTATGGCAGATGTGTCTGTTAAGATACATTAGCCTCTGTCTTTGAGGTTTGCTATGATATTCTCAAAGTCCTTAAGCATGGCCAGGCAAATGTCTTTCTTTAAAAGTCAATCTGCCACATAAGCATTTCCTCACACAAAGAGAAAAATCCCTAGCCCCAGAGTGCATCGCTATCTGAGGGTGATCTGTGTATGCAACAGATGTCTTCTACATGAAATATTTTGTTACTTGCACTACGGGGTCAGAAAATTTGTCTTGCAAGTCCCTGTGGAGGAAGAAGATCCCCAGATCTCTACAGCATCTAACAAGTTAGTTCTGTGCTTGCACAGGCTCAAGTTGATAGGAATCAAGAGCAACTGTGACAGTTTTAAATACAGGAGATGTTTCACCCTTAAGGTATTTAGATCTCTAGACAGATCTCTCTCTCACTGGACAGAAAAGAAGGCATTTGAGGGCAAATGGGTTGTCTGCTGGGTATATATCAAAAGAAGCTTGTGACAGACATGGTCCTGTGAGGCCAGACTGGATGGGGCTTTGAGCAACCTGATATAGTGGAAGGTGTCCCTGACCATGGCAGGGGGTTTTGAACCAGAGATATTTAAGATCCCTCACAACTCAAACCATTCTATGATTTGGCTTTATCAGCATAAGGACACAAAATGCAGTCAAAATAAATAAAGTGCTCTCAAACATCCCTTAAAAGAGTTATCTTTAGCATATTTTCTATTTAGGTATATGTAAAAGCATTGTATATATCGTGTCTATTATATACATGCATGTTGATACGTAAACATATAATTTAATATGTAGTGGTATACTGCAGAGCCAAAAGGAAAGGTTTTGACAGGCTTAATCTAATGAAACTCATTCACTGCCTTGCTGATCCCCAGTAGTGGAATACAAAAGAGCAAAAGGCTTTTTGTTGATGAAAAATTCTGTTGTGTTAGTCCAGATGTTCTGGTAAACAGATAAGCATCCTGACCTAGCTCCTGTGTAAGTCCTTCAGTGGGAGGTACTTCTTCAGTTCCTGAATATACTGCCTTCAGTGAAAGACAGAGTCCCTTGTTCTGACTTTTGATCCACAGTCCTCACTTGAGTAGATAGCCTCTTTGTATCCTAATACAAGCAGCAGCCTGTAGAACATATTTGCTAATGCTGGTACCGAGCATTCACAAACTTGCACTAATTTTTTCTGCACTAGCTACAGTGTATCGTATGCCTTTCACTTTTTCAAGCAATTCCCTCCTTCAAGACTTCTGTAATATTCAATATACTTCAGCAGTTCAAAATATCCAACTGCATAGAGTTTTAATCAGTCTTTTAGGAGTCCATCTTCCTTTGTTTCCACGGGAAGTTATCTGTATCAACAAAAGTTGCTGACTAAAAGCTCGGAATAGGAAATATTCAGTCAGGTAAGAAAGAAAATAGTTTCTCCTAAGGGGCTGCTGAAATTGGGCCATCCTCTTAGGGCAGGTAGAATAACTACTGGGATCCATGAGGACACACCTGGAGCATTTTTGGAAGTGCACTAATGCACCAGAGCTCTGTGCTCACTGTGGGAAGGAAGGCATTAAAGAGCGGATCTTTAGCAGCATGTAGCTTGTAAACCATTCAAGTGCTCTCCCAAGCCATGGGTACATAATTTAATTGGCAGTGGGAGCATGGTGGCAGATGGACTGCTGCTAATCCAAAGACACGAGCAGAGGAGGAAGCGCTCCAGCTGAGACCTCGTGTGGCTGATACTGTTTGGTCAGCCTAAGATGCAGCTGCATGCTCAATCCAATTTTATCCCACACAGCAGAATGCGACTTCTGGGAGAAGCTGTCATCTGTCCCCTGTATAAAATGCTAATGAAGTTGTCCAGCCCCTGCTTGTCTTTTAGCAGGTATGTGTGTTGGGGCCTTTTGTGCTATATCCAATGACTCATAAAGGAAGATTTTAATGTGAAGTCTGTACGGCAAGGAAGGCTGATTAATCCACTTTAGGGGCTCTTTATAGCATGGTGGAAAGGGCAGCTGATACAGCTGCATATCATGGTGGCTTTAGGTAAGAACATTTCAAATATTTAGATACCTTCATTTTTAATTCTGGCAAACATGAACCTATTAACTCCAAAGGCTTTCTTAATTAAAAGATGTAAGAAAGGTGTCAAGAAAAGCTTCTCTAAATCTTTCTCATACAATTTCATCTGAAAAATACAATCAGTTTTACAGCCACAATAACTTTAACATTTGAAAAGAATTTTAATTAATGATTGCATATAATACAGGATTTTCACTCAGAGCTTTGCCACCCACAAGCAGAATGATAATCCAAAGACTGAGGAATCAAATTTTGCATGGAGCTGCACTACCTTTAATTCTAGATCTCTGTCACAGAAACACAAAGAAAAAATGAATGCCTTGTACTTGCACTCAAATCTAATTCTAAATTCTGTGAAAATACACTTTCAAAGACAGAACGACATCTTTTATCCTTGGAAAAATCTGAAACTTCTAAACAGAGCTTGCATGGTAAAATTCCTTTGAGCAGAGTCAAATCAGTAAATAGTCATAGCCCTTCCCCTGATGAAACTGTCCATCACAAAAATACTGTATGTAAAAAAGGAGTTGCTAGGCACTGTGCTGTTCTTCAAAAGCAACAACCTCAAACAACTAAAATACTACTATATCACGAAAAACATCAGTCAGTTAGAATTTGCTGTTTTAAGAGTAATGATAGCTGCTGTTTTTACAATACACAGTCCAGTACTTCAAAAATGCTGAAGTATAACAGTTTACAGCAGTGATGTAATACATTAAGTACACTGAGAGTTACAGACACACAGACCAGTCTGAAGGGAGGTGGCCATGAAGCCAGAAACAGAACTAACAGGCTTTTGTGTTGAAAACAACAAACTATTCCTTTGCAATAACAGACAGTGGTGAAGTTTCTAAGCTAAAATGTGTTAGTGCTAAAATTAACTCTCCAACTCATCATTTACAGAGAAAGGATACAAACTGTGACAGCTGCAGAGCAAACTGCTTGCTCTTTATTAAAAAAGTCCCAACAAAACAAACACATCATAGTTTGTTAACAAAGCAATACTTAAATAAATACTTAAATACTTAGCAATACTCAAAAGAGTTCCATCAAAATGATTCTGTGCCCCTAAAGAATATAATGGTTAATAATATAATTTCTCTGAGTTTATTGAATAATATAGCACAGAATTCGCTGTTAAAGCTCTTCATGGTTTGAGAGAGGGTACTTGAGAAGGAGCAACTTAGTGCCTGTAATAAACTGTAGGTTAAGTCAAGAGACAGGTCTGAGTAGGAGCCCCAAGCAGAAATTAGTGTGAGAGAGGTTAGCAGGAGATTAAATTGCAAGGCAATACAATCAGTCAATAATATTTGGGAATATGTGGATACTTTTTCCTCCTAGAGAATCTGCCAAGTATTTTTTTTGCATTAAAAACAAAAAGCAGTAAGCAGGAATGCTTCTAAAATATTATCACATTTACTGCAGAACAGATTCTTTTTCCATGTTTTGGCACAAGTGTTGGTATATTTTCTAATGAAATGGGGTAAGTAAGCCATAGTAGAATATATGGCTATGTAACAATACAAAAGTACCTGAAAATATCTACAGTGTTGTGATTGTTTTCCAAACCTAAAGAAATATGAATGCACAACGGCAAGTTTACCACATTCATAAACTAGACCACAGCAATTTCTCCTTAACATACTGTGTGATTCAAATCGTAAGTACCTTAGGATCAGATGTCAAACAAATGTTTTGACTAGATTGACATTTCCTAGCCTATCTAGACAACTTGTTAAAAAGGAGTGTCTTTCCAAGGAAATCATAAGACTCCTTAAAGCCAGCTTCAGTGGACAGTTACGTGAACAGCACATTCCACTCCTGCCCTTGGAGAAAGGAGTGCTCTTTCAAGGTTGTGTGAGACCAAATGTCAAAGCAGGATCTCTTGTACATCCATTAAACTCAGTCACTTAGTAAACTAAATAATGGAATCCTCTCAGTGAAAAGATGACCTCAGTGCTGCACCATGGGTACTTGCAAGAGCATTATAGTAATTAAAAATTACCCCCCAACCGAGGGTAATGGGGTTTCATGCAAGTCACTGCATGGAATGACATTACCCTCCATCAGGGGGTAATTTTTAACAGTCATTAGTAATCTTTAAGCTTACAAACACTGGATAAAAAATAGTACTGTGATGATTTCTACAACAGCAAGGAAATAAGTAAGTTGAAAACAGATGAGTGGACATCTGTGTGATTCATTAGGGACACATGTTCACCGTTTAAAAAGCGCCTTCCTTTAGAACACTGCAACACTATAAATAACAGTAACTAAGTAAGAGTGGGCAGTGGCATTGCAGTAGTATTTTGGCAAAGGTGAATTACAGGTGAGGAGAGTCTAGCTGAATTTACATGAGAAGTTATGGTAGCAAGAAGCTAGATAAACAAGAGCTTTCACAAAATCCAGACTCAGAAATGCAGGCTGGAGATACATGGACACCTGCATCAGACACTTCGACATAAGTTTGGGTAGAATTTAAAATGGCAATAAACAGTATCTCCTCTACTATGACAGCTGATTTCAGAAATTAGGTGAAGTTTATGAATTATTGCCATGTGCAGGTAAAACTGAAAGAAATCGGCTTACTCGGTCAGAAGTAGACAGAAATGTTTGCCTAACTTGGAAAATTATGTTTTACATGTCAAAAAGCCTACAGATAGGAATGTATTAATACTGTGACTTGAATCTGACAAGGACAACTTACTGCCCCTCTGCAGTCCCTGACTGAGTTTGTCTCTGCCAATTCTTTATATTTTTCCCCTAGCACCTATGAAGTTCATGTTCCTACACAATATAAGACTTTCATGCTATTTTTCCACTTTACTAATATCACTCCCTTCACCAGAGGAGTTTTAAATATTTCATGGAGGTTTGCTAATTGAAATTTGCATCACTCCATGTGAAATATATATGGTAAAGGGAACAGACAAAAAACCACTCATCAGTAGTATGGATCTTGGAAGGAAGTTAGCAGCAGGCTGACAGCAACGTTAGTCTTTCCACAGAAGATGGAGAAGACTATTGCATTCAGCCGACAGTTGAAAGGATTTCAGCAGGATGAATGTTATTGCCTAAATGGAGGGTTGGTCCAGGAAATGGAAGCTTTGCATTTTCAAATAACTCTATTTATGTGCATCTAATGGATTCAAGCTTTCTATGAATTAATGTCCTGTATTCCCCAAATACTGTGTTCCCATATCTCCTCTGGGTCCACAGCACCTGCTCCCACCAACATCTCCCAGCTACCTCTCCTATTGGTATAATGAACTAAGTAGCACTAATTGCTAAACAGAAAGAAGGCTGATAACTGGATGAAATTTAAAGTGTCTCCAAGTAAATGTAAATTCCTTATTTAAGATGATACAACAGATGGGCAGAGTGTCCCTCAGCACTGCACTGGGACAATGATTCAAAACAAACGTACAGATTTTCAACTTAGATAAGAACTGAAAGAGAAGTTTGCAACCTAAGCTCGATTCAGCATTATGTCTAAAAGTACTGGGTTTAAGCAGTCTCATGATGACAAGGCTTACGGCAGTCATTGATCACTCTCACTGCCAGAGTGGGAACTAATCCTGCTGTATTTATTATTTTCTCCCCTCCATTTAGTGCCCCTCTCTTAACTTACCTTGCCCACTTTTTCTGCCTGATATTTTGGATTTCAGGTTCAGCAGTGGTAAGACCTTCACTAACTAGGTGTCTGAACACCTAATGTGAAAGTGTGACATGAAATAGCTCGAGTGGTCTTTAGGTATTTTTTACTAACAATTTTAAATTAAATGACAGGCAAAAATATCACAGTATATATGAGGTAAGCTTAGTACCCTCTGGAGGTTTTCATCTCTCTCTGATATCTTAAAATGGAGGCCAGGGATAGTAATATTTTATATTATGTTTATTTATTTAGGATTTAAACTAGAAGGAAATGATCTGACTCTAATGACTCTAGCAGGACATAATCTGGTACACAAAATCAAACATTTTAAATTTTCCTAGTGAGGGGCACATTAATGCATTACCTCTCACCTGCTACAAGTAGTTCAGTTCTATAAGTAGTATGGGGCACAGACAGACAGACAGATTGGCAGACACATTCATAATATTTTATTTCTGCACTGATCACAACACTTTTCCTTTAACTGCCAAATAAATCACAATGACTCACTTAGGTTCACATGCCATACTAGTGCTTCCCTGCTAATAAACCAGGTCCTAAAAAAATCAGGCAGAGTAATGCCTGGTAATCTGAAGAACTACTCTGCATGCATAACCACATATGAAATACTTTGATTTGCTTCTTGGATCTAATACATTTGTTATTTGCAGGTACCACCAATACCACACAGGTTGAGTTATTAAGAAGCAGCAGGTAAAAATAAAAGGAAAGAAACTGCTTAGTTTCTTCTTCACTGTGTGCCCTCATCGCACTGTCTTTCTACTGGTTTCATAAAGAAAGAGAAGGGGTGTAATGGTTAATCTACTGTTTATTCAAAACCACCAACAGAAGTTAATAGACAGTTATAAACTAATTGAGTGCGTCTGTAGTGCTATCTCCTCATTCATCTCGCTTATTCGATTTAGCTCTGTTAGTGTTCCATATGGTACAGTGCCCCTGCTGCTAAGAACAGTCATTCATTGCAAAAAAACCCCCCTGTAACAACAGGAAGCTAATAGTTTAACTGTTCCTCTAAATTTGTTTGACAAAACTGACATTTAGTACGCCACGTCACGTTGTCAGTAATCTGCAATTTACCCTTAGGCAGGCAGTGGATGCTCATTTTATTTACCTCTTGTAGTTAAAAGCATAATTAATATTCCACTCTGAAACAAAGATTAGAGATTTGACAAACATTGCAATTTAAATTCTCCATTATAGCAAACATTAAAATCAAACATCTTTCACACACACCACTGCATAAAGGACATGTGTAGCTGTAATTTAACTTTTTAGTCTTTAATACCACAAACTAATTTCTGCTGTCAGTTTAATGAGGTGGAAAACACAAATCTTGTTGCACTCTGTGCACACAGGCTGGGACAGTTAGACTGCAGAGAGCTTGAATCAGTTTGCTTCACAATGTTTCAGTCAAAATCCCCAAAGTATTGTGAGGCTAAAAAAGAAAAAGCCTAAGAAAAGAAAAGTCTTAAAGACTTTGTTTAACAAAAGGTTTCAACAAGTATTTCAGGAACAAAAATAGTGTAACACCGCAGCAATTTTCTGAATTGCTGTAGCATTACTGAAAAATTTCCAGTAACTGTGGTGTGGGCTGTAACTTTGCATCAGTGCTACCCATAGCACAAAACCCAGCTAAATTCTCCAAACACTGCATAAGGAGGGCGTCCTTCCCTCCTTCCTGCCTGACCTCCCTCACCCTGCTTTGCACACAGCTGAGGTTGGGCACTCATTCAAGTCATTCAATCACAGGCTTAGGGCTAGAAGCAGTTTGCAGTGATTCCTGACCTGGGTCAGCTGCCAGGCTGGAGGCAGGGGCTCGGCTGGCATTGTCTCTGCCCCTTTCCCAGCACCTTCGAGGCCAGGCTGGCACACTCCTCCTCCTTATGCTCCTTCAGCTTTTGCTCCATGCCCGCGGATTTTACACGTATAGCAAATGCAAACCCAACTGCAGTGCTTTCTGCTGGCAGCAGCTACGCTCTGTGTGCAAGTCCCACACCAGGCTGCTCAGTGGCGCCTGTGGAACAACTGATTTATTGTGCCAGATTCTGTGACAACAGGGCACGTTATGAAACTGGGAAAGTAGGGGGAGCTCTCAGAGAAATAAATGACTGAGGTTTCAACTCATGCTAATTTCAATTGAAATTCTAGCTCCATAAATCCTGTGTGACTGATTAAAATTATTAACATGTAGAACACCTTTAGGCAACCATGCTGGCTCATTAAACATGGGAGCCCAGAATTATCTCCACTGTAACAAATGTGTGTGTGGATGTCTGTGTTTCAGAGACAAACATCAGGAATTTAAAATTTTTTTTGGAGGAGATTTTCTTCACAGAGGCACTGATTATGCAAAAAAGAAAAAAAAAAAAGAAAAAAAGACAGCATAAACTCAACAAAGAGGCTGCTGTTACTGTCTTCTCAATCCATCCTATGTAGTAACCCACTGACTCCTGACTCCTTCACAAGACTTCATTAGTCACTGCCAACTTCAATCTGCTTCAGTTATTTTGCATTCAGCTCCCAAAGGAAAAGCATTCTCCCCACTGATCACAGGCTAAACTAAAGATAAACTGGCTCATTTTATAACACATCAAGCTAACATGTCCTGAATCACACTAACATTACAAACCAGGAAAGAAATCTCTGAATATATCTGACCGTGTCACAATACTAAATAAGACAGATGCACATTTCTAACACTGAGTCTCCAAGACAAGTTTTAGATGCAGAGAGGTTGGCGTCAGCATATTATTTCTCTCCTACATGCCATAATGAATGCCTGCATGTAAAGAACACAGTCTTAACAGTAGTATTATACTTTAGAAGAATCCTGCTGATGTACTGTCTGAGATTCTGTGACTAAATTATTCGAATGAGCAAATATTTGAAAAGGCTACAGTAATTGCATGGAAGTTACTCAGATTTTTATTTAATTCTAAATGAGATGCAGGTTATGAAGATGTATAAATCAGGAGATAAGCAGCAGAGCCACAAAGGTCAGAATCACAGCTGTTGATAAAGGGAACCTCATTAATCATAATATAAGAATTGCCATGTTGGATTAGACCTGAGCCAAACTGGTCTTATATCCTGTTTCCATAAACTTCTGGATGTCTTAGGGAAGTGTAAAACAGACCATGAAATGCAGATGTGGAAAAAACTGTTTCAAGTCCCCTATCAGCAAGAGATTGTTCTAGATTTTTGAAACATCAAGTTTTACATGCCTTCCAAAATGCTTTTTTAAACAGCATTTACACTTGGATTTTAATAGTTTTACCTCTGCATATTCTACAAGTCCACAAAGACGTCCAGTTCACTTTTGAATCTTACTATTATCTTAGCCAAAGCAGCACCTGATGGCAATCAGTTTCATAGTATAATTATGCATTATAGCTTTCCCTTCTATTTAAAATGCAATTTAATTTAAAAACTGTTCCCTTTATGCTTGCCTAGCTTACTATGGAGAATAAAAATTACTGGAACAATTCACTATTAATTAATTTATTTAATTTTACTGTACCTATTTTTAAATTTTTCCTTTAATGGTCAATGCCCAGTGGTTTCAGTCCCTGCTCATGTACTTTATTATGCACCTGACTCCGAAATTTCTCTCCCCCTTCATTGTTCTCTTGGATGAAGAGTGATCAAATTATGAGCAGTTTAGAGGTTTACAACTCAGTTGCACATTTGGCCCTTCTAGGTTGAATTCTTCACTATTTTATTCTAAATTCAATTTTCCCACTTTGTTATGAGACTGATTGCAACACAGACTCTCGAGAAGCCACTTGAAAGCCTTTTGTGTTTCTGAACTGGTCTAACAACAACAGATGGATTTTGCAAGAGAAATTAAGACAGAAACTTGCATGACAGGAAAATTTATTTCTTTCCAAATTCTAAGTAGCAACACTTGACACTGTTAACTTTTCCTCTTCCAGATAAATGGAAAGACAAGATGGCCTTCAAGGAAAATCAAAGAGGCACAAGCACATGTAGGTAGCCCTCACATGTAATTAGTGTGTTCTATTGGCTCAGCATTACCATAGCAAGAAGAGGGAGGGGCTTCTTCCCTTGGGAGTGTCTAGAATGACATAAAATCCATTCCAACCTCAGGGCATCAAATTTTCCAGAGATAGGGGAAAATGGGAAAGCCCGACCTTCATTTGAAAAGCTAATAAACATATAGGGAATGCTCTCAGCTTCTTACTTGTATCAAAAGTGAAGTCCCTAAGCGCCAGGGTCTTGTAAAATCTGGTTTGTATCTTTCATGGAGGTAGAGATAACAAGGTGTTCTACAAACTATTCAGAGCTGCTTTTGTTTGCCTTTTGAATCGGCCCCTAGAGTCAGCATAGCAGACTTCAAATATGGAAACTACCAATGTTCTCACCAGAGTCTTTGGGATTGTGTGGTGAGGTTTTCTCTGTGCATCACAAAAATCACTGCAATTCTTTTACCTGGGCTTTGCATGGCCCTCCCTCTCCATAAATTTCCTCCCTCTGATCATGCTGCAACAAGCTGGAGAAACCAACACAGGTTGTTGTAGCTGCCGTGGAGGTTTCCTTGGAAACCTCCAGGGGAGAGGGCACAGAAGAAGAAAAAGATAACTGGTGGAGGCTCTCCAAGGGAGCCAACTACTCAGTCAGGACTTTTCTGTAGCTTTTTAAGAAGAAGAGGAGGATTGCATGCACTTATTTGGTTTTTTTTTTTTTGTCCTTGCCCTACTTTTAAGAGAGAAATTAAACATACAACAATTGGCGTGGCAACAGAACAGCAATAATTAAATCCCTGGCATTTTCATGCTCTTTTAAGTGATATGCTCTAATCAAGAGACCTTTAACTTCAGTGAGAAGGTTCTTCAGAAGACAGAAAGACAACTGTGAATAAAATATCCAGTTTGGAGGTTCTGCTTGAAATGCTCCTATCTCTGAATGATGCCTAAAATTTGTTTCAACATTTGCACTCTAAATGCTGAGATGAAATTTATGAAGAACAGTCTAGTGGATTCTAATTAACACAAACATGTGGGATTTATTTTTTGCCTAATTTAAACAGCACAACAAAAGCATGTCTTATTTCCTGAGCCATTCAAGAAGCTCTTGAGTCTACCTGTGCCAGTCTTTTTAGGTATAATCAACAGAATTCACGGGAGTTCAAGAAATTATAGAATTCTTACTGATAATGTCTTTTCAGCCTGCTCTGGGGGAATCTAGCATCAAAACATTCAGCTTACTTTCTAACTGTGAGCCATTGCAAATGTTTTGCTAAAACTGACAGAACTAACTTAGATTTCTAATCTTTTGCCATAAAGCTTCTTCTCAAAGAAATGCAATTTTCTCAACATGGAAAATGTCACCTAATATAAGCTCCACTTAGGAAACTGAAGTTCATTATACACCTAAAATGAGACTCTATCATATTATACAGAGTATGCCAACATTATGTCCACAGATGACTAGGTAGGCAATTAAATATGAAAGCTAACTGAATAAACAGAGGTATTTTTGGCAGTCTAGATCACAGCTAAAAATGTCTTTTTTTTCTGTTCTGTCAAATTATTTTCATATGTATGTATAATATAGATCAGTGTACATGTATCTTTCTGCATTGCCAGACTAATGGTACAGGGCAATAAATTACAACAAGGCTTTCTATATTTCTGTTATATAACCTCTTAAACAATATTTCCAAATATAAACTCACATTATATGCAAACAGACAGTTAACTGACTTTACCATTACATGTTTAATTTGATAATGCTTATGGCTTCTTTTTAAAACCTTTCCCAGTGAACTAATTCATTCCATAAACTTAAATGTGCTCCAGGACATTGCTGAATTGTAAATTGTTTTTTCCTTCACAAAAGTCTATTAAAATTTTTTGAATCTGCTCTGCCATTGACATTTGGGGATAATGAGTGAAAATATTGCATTGGTAACTATGTGAGTGGGAGCTATGTGTGTAAATGCTCAACACACCTCAAGAGTCTGTACCTTAAATCCTTTATGAGAAAATTTGGTATTGTAATAGTTACAGGTTCTTGAACTTCTCTTACAATACTAAATTATTCATTCATCCCACCTATCAATTCCTTTAAAAGTTTTTAGGAATCAAACAAAAATTTCCCCACACTCTCCTTTTAGAGCATGCAATTTACAAACCCAAATTCTTGGTGAGACGTGCACAGAAAGCTCTGAAGGAAGTGTTTTACATTCCAGAAAGGCTAATTTAGGCATCTATCACTGCAAAAGGTAAGTCAAAAGCACTTATTTATTCATCAGAAATTTTGGAAACTCTATGATTTAACTGGTTGTAATCCCAAAGAATGGCACAATCACAGCCATGGTATTATTTTAACACTTTCAGAGGTGATTTGTGTCAGTACAAATATAAACAAAAAAATCTTCTTGATTTGCTGTGAAGGTGGAATTGTACTGTCTATCAGTTCACTGCTTTATCCCAAAAAGGGTGTGAATTGAAGCTGTGCTGAATGGATTGGCCAGAGAATTGTGGTAGAGAGTGACATAGGTAAAGTTTCTCATCAGAGGCCTCTTCTAGTGTAAACACATTTCTCTTTTATCTCTAGGTGCTTCTAAAGTTCCTGGGATTCTGCAGCTTTCTAAGACGCTTGGCAGCTAGTTGAAAGCTGGAAAATTTGCAAAAAGCTCCTGCCAGTAAAGTCCTACTCATGCATGCTGTGTTTAGGCTGGGTATACACAGTGGGAATGTTTGTGCGTCTGTGATGGATGAATCATTAGGTAGATAAAGCTAATTGAACAGTATAGAACTGCTGTGCTGAAAAAATTAATTTTGCCTGTTTCAGATAGCACTAAAATGTATTTCCTTGACAAATGAGTACAACTGTGATGGTTTGGTATACAAGGCTCCTGCCAGATTTCAGTCTTTAATGGATGCTGTATCTCAGTTCTGTGAATGCAGGAACACTCAGTATTTGAGAACAATCATCACATTCCACTGGCCGAGTCATGAGACGTGGAATCCCATACCCCTGCAGCAGAGCTCCATTCTGGGGTCCCCAGCTCAAGAAGGACCTGTAAAGTGAATCCAGAGAGGGCCACAGAGATAATGAGAGGGCAGGAGTACATGTCCTGTGAAGACAGGCTGAGAGAGCTGGGGCTGTTCAGCCTGGAGAAGAGAAGGCTCCAGGAAGATCTCATTGCAGCCTTCCAGGACCTAGGGGGGGCACAGAGAGCTGGGGCATAGAGTGATAGGAAAACGGGTAATGGCTTCAAAATGAAAGAAGGTAGGTATAGATTAAATGCTAGGAAGAAATTCTTCACCTAAGGGTAGTGAAGCACTGAAATATGTTGCCTAGAGAAGCTGTGGATGCCCCATCCCTGACAGTGTTCAAGGTCAGGCTGAATGGGGATTTGAGCAACCTGGTCTAGAGGAAGGTGTCCCTGCCCATGGCAGGAGGATTAGAATTAAGAAGATTTTTAAGGTTCCTTCCAAACCAGACCATTTTACAATTCTACGATTTTGCTTTTTTGGCTAGAATACTTACCTAATTGACAAGCAAATTCAATAAACTCTGAAGTATTTAACTTGGCAGTATTTGGGTCAATAACAGCAGAGAAACCACTCCATAAAAGCAGCAGTAAAATCACAAGCAGTACAGGTACAAGCAACCTCAGAAATTAGATATCTTTTGAAGTTTTCTTATAATCTTTTTGAATACTGTAGCTATCTCCATTACTAGACCTGAGCATCACAGATCACAAAGAACTGAGGGAATTCAAAGGAGTAAAAGTAACTTAGGATGAAAGGAAGTTGAAAAGAATAAATCAGCATACATGGAATAATAGGCTGAAGATGATGTATAGATATGGAACTTCTAATTCAATCACTCTTCTGAATCAGATGCAAATACAACTTCAGGTAAGATTTAAATGTACTGCAAAGACTGACCTTTCTTACCACATCTTCCATTCAGCACACTTCACTGCTGCAGATACCAGGCTGAGAGCCACCTCCTTTCATCTCTGAATCTTTCCCTCCCTCCTTTTTCCCCTCCTCCACACAACCCCCACCCCAGAAAACTTACTGACATCAAGGTATGCTCGTCCCTTTTTTCCATCGTTTTGTAGTCTGTAAGCAGCCATTGTGCTTTCAAAACTAATCTTCTTTCTATTTATATATCAATAAAAGAAAGCCTAGACTGCAGCATTTCACTAAACAACTTCAGGGATTTGAAAAGAAAACAAGCCTATTTCACTTCAAAATGTCAAGATTCAATTCACCCTACCATGCTATTCAGCACACACAAAGAAGGGATAAAATATATCCCAAAGTGTAGTGAGTGACTACCAATCAAAAAATGTCACATTTAGGTAGAGAGCTATTGATAAACCTGGGGGAAGAATAGGAAGAAGTGGGTACTAATGATAACAATTATACACATACATACCCCTGAGGGGGAGCAAAAAAAAGGATAATTAAGACTGTAATCTGTGTATCTACAATAAATACGAACTGACACTAAAGCAATGGAAGTGAGTTCACTATTGTCTCTGTTAGCATCCACAATACAGTGAGAGCATTTCTCTGTGTTCTGTTCCTACAAAAATAGCAATGGGAGTTTAAATAAGCAGAGAGACTGTTCAAAGATTTTTCAAATTTTTTTCCCTCTCTTTTCTTCGATCTTGGAAGAGTGCCTCTACTCTAAGGAGATGATTGCAAAATAATCTAAGGAGGACACTTTTAACTTCAATACCAGCCACTAGAATTCCTCTGTGTCTTTTTTCTGCCATTTTCATGACAGCATGTTTACTAAGAACAAATTCATAGACATAAGCCAAAAACAATAAATCACTCCTATGTATATAATGAAGGTTGGTCTTGAGAGCATAATTTTGAACAGTCTGCAAGGAGCTAAACATTGGAGAACGGCCTTTAGGCTATTAAAGGTATGCTCTATATAATTTGCAATATTTAATTAGTTGCTTATTTATCACATCAAAAATGCTAGCAAAACCTGTTTTTTCAGCTGTTTTAATGCAAAAATATTTTGATCACACAACATGTTTTCAGTACACATATACTTTACCACTCAGGGATTTAGTCTATTCTTGTTTGCATTGTGCTGTAATGATTCCAAGCAGTTCAAAGGAGTAATCTAAATACGGCAAAGCACACAGAGATCCATGATTACTGTCTGCTGTCAAAATAGCTACTTTTAAACTTAGCTTCAGATTAGCACAAGACTGTATGTAGAGTCAGGAGAAACAGAAGAGACTATCTGGAGGAAGACTGCATGTCAGCTAAATTAACAAAGATGGAATCAGTGCAACTTGCTTCAATGAACCAGTTATGCCTTATTCTACTCATCACATTCAAGTTTGAGTAAAGACCCAGGACTGCAGGAACAGTGATTAAAACCTCTAAGAACCCACGGATCAAAGAACAACACTGCCAACCAGCATGCCAGGCTACCTCTTGGTCTCCTAGACAGCAATTAATATGCATACAATGTGTGCCAAAAGGCATCCTCTAGAAGATTACCTACTTTCTGCTACTAAACTCCACCATCCTCTCCCCAGTACTTTTGTCCCCAGTTCATCCTCATTTCCCTGTCCTCCAGGATATTTGTAATGCTTGTTATCCATCAGTAAACTTCATTAGCACATGTCTGGGTTTTTCTGCGACATGATGAATAACGGCAGACCAGTCTGTAGAAAGACACTTAAGAAGCTCCTACGTCAAAAAAAGGGTTTTGCCACTACTATAACCAAGCATTGACATCTCTCTGATCACTTTGTGTGCTTCCATTTCTGTAATAATTGCCATCCTGCCCAGTTTAAGTAATACACAGCCAAATGGTAATGCACCTGTTGTCTTACTGAATACCAGAATGACTGACCAATTACATTCCTGCTGTGTAGAAGATAATTTATATTATTACACAAAAAATATCCCATTAATTCAGCATTACCTACCTTGGTTAATCTACTTTCGTATGATTTACCTTTAATCTCTTTTTCCAAATTATTTTAGTAAAAAAACCGTTCCAAAGTCTTGAATAAAAGTAGGATAATCTAAGAGAACAGTTGCCTATGGGTTTTTTTTTCTTGAAGACAGGGACTACATTTAGTATTTTCCAGTCATACACAACCATTCTGACTCCATAACTCTACTAAAAGTTTTTGTGAGTAGACCTGTCATTTCATCTGGCACTTCTTTTGGAGTTTGAGAAGGTGCATCACTTGCTTCCTCCAGCTTGGGGCATCAAAAGCTTTGAGTTTTGTTTCCACTATGCAGGGGTAATTTCTATTTTTTAGTTTACTTTTTTATTTTACTTTTAAAATTTTATTTATATGGTAATTTCCATACTTTTATTCAAGGCAGTCATTCCTCCTACAGGCATTTATCCCCATATTAGTCATGATCAAAAGATATAAACATAGTCTTTGTTGAAGAAACCCTTTTCAGCATGGAGACCAGAAAGAAATAGAATAAGAAAGATAAATCAGGCATGCAGAACAGAAATTATGTTGTATGGCTCAAATGATTATACTCACATCTTTGATGATTTGCTTGGTGAGTTATGTAATAATTGAACCTTGTGATAATAACCTTAATTAACAGCTAAAAGAAATTATTTTTGAAGAATACTAATTGTGCTGATTTTGTAGTTTCAATCATCCCTGTGCCTGAGTACTGCTGCGTGCTGGTACTCTGATGTAAAATATCACACTGCTGTATCTCAGAGAGACATAGAAAGTCTGACTTGTCCCAGGACATGCAGGAAAGCTTTCAACAAAGGCAGACATTTTAACACAGCCTTGGGATACAATTTGAAAGTAATCCTTCCTTCCTATTCTAAGTCCTACAATTTAATACGAAGTTACACACTTCTAGTATCAAGAATTTCTGGTAACAGCTGAGAGCACATTTAACAAAGAAGACCTGGGTATATTATTTATCATCAGATTATTAAAAGCCACCAATATGATGCAGCCTTAAATAAGGAAATCCAATTCTTGGCTGTAACAGGACAGACATTCCAGAGACAGAGAAGTACTAAAGTCAGAATTGTCAGGGTACAAGGCACTGGCAATAGCTTATCTCGACTTTTTCAGATTGAAAGAAAACCCAAAACCCACCTTGAACTGAAACAGATACAAAAGAAGTGGTTCTGGGTTATCTAGAGCAGAGACCTCAATAACAGAGGAGAATTTTTGGAAAGCTCATGTGAGGAAGTGAGTTCCACCTGGGACCCACACAGATATGACACACGACAGAGACGTGAAGACCACCTACAGCTAGGAAGAACTTTGTTTTTGACAACTAATAACTTAGATATAGAGAACCACATGAATTAGAGGCCAGTGCTGCCATGAAGAAAAACAAATTCCTTTAAACTGTATGTGCTGGAAGTAGTCAAATATGGATGACAGTGGTCAATGTATGGACCAAATTTTGAAGCGGAGGAACCTTCCCAGTACATATAAATTTATGAAAGCAATTTTATTACATTATTACAGAGAGAGTGATTAGATTTGATGAGCCTTCTAGTCTGAAGATCCTACGTTCTTAGAAATTTATGTGCTGTGATAACCAGAATAGCAGGAACAAAATTTTAATGCATGACATAGTGCACATGGTGTTTTACTGATCTATACAACTTAGCAAAGTAAGATATCCCATATCAAGATGGAGGGTGCAATTTTCTGTACACAAAATTTTTGTAGCAGGATAAATTGTACATTTATCTGTTGGAATTTCAGTGGGAACCAGTATTTGGCTGTTAAGTAACCATGCAAATTTGGTGCATTTTAATGAAGTTTTTACACCATTACAAGTTATTTTTGATAAATCAGTAAGAAAAAGCCACCCAAAATGGGCCAAAACTTGATAGCACGTAACTAAAAAACAGGCAGTAAATAAAAGTAGAAAGTAAAACATAGATAACATGCTAAACCTTTAGCTTGTGACTTAGCTCTCACTCGTCATCAACAATTTTTGCAATCAAATTAAACTAAAAGTAGAACTTAAATGAAGAGTGTTTGGGTTAAATAGAGCTGCCCATCCTGGTTAGGTGGAGTAGCTTCATGAAGCAAGGGCTGGTGCTACCTGTTTCAGCCTGCCCTTGCCTTGCCTGATTTATTCCAAATAGAAGACTTGTAATAAGAAGTTAGTGAGCACAACCCTCTGTGACAGATTTCAGCAGAAACATGGCAGATCTTTAGACAGATGTGAGTGCTGAAGACAGCAGCAGACATAAACAAGGGATGAGCTAAGCAATGCTGATCACACCCAAGCTTCAAATTCAGTTCCCTCTGCCGCATAAGGACGTAATTTAATGTGGTACATCAAGGGACGTTATGAACACCTGCATCTCACAAATGCCTTGCCTGAAAGGTCAGGAAAAGGGTCTCGATTCTCAGAATGGATCATACTGTATCATGCTAGAATATGATCTGTGTATTATTAATTAAAAAAAAACCTTCCCCCCTCATGAAGTGCATATTAGGCTGAGAATTGCATATTTACAATCATCACTGACCTATAACTGAGAGTTACCCACCCTCTGCTGCCCGAGGTAAGAGTGTGAAGGGAGTTTGGTGATTCAGGAATACTGTAAAATGGAAACCCAGCACTGAATCCAGCTGTAAGTGAACAGAGTGAAGCACAAGAATGTGCTTCCTAAGCTGAAGCTTTGGTGTTTGGCGCTACTTCCAGAGTTTTGTGCCTGTATTAAAGGGCTAAAGTGGATTTGGGATGTATACAAAGATGTGATTTAGGCCTTCCATGACTAAGCTGGCTATTTTTTCACAGGACTCAAGAAGGAAGTTCTCTTCTTACTCCTCAGGACCAGAATGGGAGGATATTAGAAACAGAACAGAATTGTATTTCCACTGCCTTTGCAGTGGACAAAGATAATCTCAGCTAAGGCTGGTCGTAAAGGCTTTACCTCTAAGATACCTCATTTAGAACAGTTGGATCAACACATTTCAGATGCAGTTTTCTGCTTTCACAGTGGAAAACTAACATAAAATTGACTTAACTGGGTAGTTAAGTCCAGTTAATGGCTAGTTTGAATCTCCAAAGCATTACAAAGCAGTTGGAGTGTACTAGTGATTCTGGCATTTGCAGTTTTATTTTGTCTTTATTAGCAACATTCTAATGAGGTACTCTTATGTCTAAAGTAGATTCATTTTTAACGTCAAGTCTGTCTTGAAGCATTTTGGGATAGATTTATGATGTTGAATTGGATTTTGTGATTCAAAAAAATCCAATTAACAAATAAAATGCATTTTCTCCTATGAAGCATTCTCCCCCCAATAAAATGACACAGTTAATATTTTATATAGTTAATATGTACACAAGGTTTCTTAATTTTTATTATTTTTCCCCACCTCTTTACAGCAACTGCAGGAGTAAGCAGCTATTTTTTCCAGGTCCCGCAATTCAATGTTGAACAAAATATCAAGTGCTGAATTATGAAGTCTGGGGATTCAGATATAAAATGGAAAATGGTTCCTCGTATGTATAATTAAAGAGACGGTCAAAAATATCCCTTAATAGAGGATTTATTTTAAAAGTTGCTTGAGTTATGTATTTTATTTTAAATAGGGCAGTTTTTAAAGGTCAGTGAATGCTGGTCTTTAATAGGTTTATAGCAACTGGGGGCAAACTGCAGAGGCAGGTCAAGATGCAGGAAATCTGCAGCACAGTCTGGATGATGGACCCTGAAAACATCTTGTGAGATGTCTGCTTACATAATGTATTGCCATGCAAGGGTCATTTGCAAATTAAAAGCACGAAAACGCTGATGCTACTCTAAAGTGTATTAGCAGAACCACACGACAGCATGTGGCCCAATTAATCTTGTGAACTTGGCATTAACATATTACTAGATCACAATGTAGATTACACATTTATGAGCATATCAACATCGTATGCAGAGTAAAGTATGCCCTGGGGGACCTCTGAGTGTAATTTTCTTCTTCAAATAAAAACAAAGGTCTCAGAGCAATGGCCAGCAGCACCTTCAGGCTCAACAAGAAATAATGTGATCATATGACTTCCAGTTGCCACAAATGGCTACTTCAAAATTCTATCTCCAGTTTTAAATTAAGGCTGTGATTACAAAGATTAAAAAAATAGAATCTATCTACAAAGAATTATTCAAGACATATGAAGTTAACATTTACCATGTATATATGATGGTGTGTTATCGATCACTGAAGGAAAGCATACCAATATATATATGTGCTACTTAAATGGTTTTTATGTTCTAAATTAAACAAACAATAATGACATCCTGCATGCCATGGCTGAGTCCTGCGATTTCTAACACTGCCTCTAAGGTTGGTACTGCCTAATATTACTTTCCAACTTCACTGTGGATTAATGAAATATTGAACAGATGGGTAACTATCAAATCAAAGGCTGAGAAGGGAGTTCGGGATCTTAGATATAATCTTGATACAGTACTCTCAATACACCTCAATGCAAAGATACAGTACCTCTTTCTTGCTCTAAAATGATTATCACTCATTTTTTTCACTGAGTTTTAAATCAAAGAGCCTCTGTGCACAACATACCTGCTTTGGGAGGGGGTCACTGAAAAGCTGATGCTCAGCCTGCCTTTGAAGACAGACGCACCTGAGCAGTTTTCAGGTCCACAGCCACAAAAGGCCCCAAGATCTGCCCAACAATATTCAACAGATCTGTCAATCAACATGACAAACACACCACTTGCTCTGCAGCCACATCCCAGCTGTGATGCAATAGACTTACTGCATGGGGAGCAATCATGCTCAGCGTTTCTAGAAACCTTCAGGCAGTCCAACCAGTCGTGAGACAAATTTGCCAGTGTCAGAGTGTCTGACACAATGTAGAGCATGAAAATTTTGTCTTGTCCTTACTCCAGTTTAGCACTAGATGACCACAGAGTGTCTATGATGCTCTTTCATCTCGAACTGATAACAACTACAGGTGAAACAGGAGACTTGGAAACAATTTTAGAATCCTGGCTTCTTGTGCCTATCTTGAAACTGTACTGAATTGCACCAGTCTAATTCCTTTCACTCTTCATGAAACCAGGTTCATGGAAAGGAAACATGGAAAGATCTGGGTCTGGAGCCCCACAATCCATGGTCCCTCAAATCAGCTTACATATTGCCAGCATGGTTTGTTCTGGAGGAGACCTCAGACTCAGGATATATCCAGTCCAGAACTGTGGGGATGCAAAGATGTTCTTTCCAGCACATTTTCACTGGAGTTTCCCTGAACACATACAGAGGACTTGCTGAATAATTGCAACACAACTGATAAGATTTTACACATTTCATTTAGTAAAAAGCTCCATGTAACTCAGCTGTAAATTGATGACACAGCCACATCATCCGATAAAACAAAACAGAGAAAATAAAGGTTAAAGGTACTGTTTGTGAGGGATAAGCTTCAAAAAAAATTTGAAAGGTCATTCTGAATGACAAAAAGTTGCTGAGGTTATTTCCTACTTTATTTCTAAATAACTCAGGATGTTCTGCTTACAAAATACATATCACAGCTGCTCCTACCTTTTGTCACAATGATTTACTGTGCCAGATTCCAAACACCTGTGATTGTTCTACAGAATGCATTTCTGAATATACCAGGACATTTTGCTAGAACAGGCCCAATGATTTCCATACGATGATGTGATGTGGGGATAAGTGTCATCAGACCAGCTGTCCTCACAAGGTTCCTTCCAACTTAAACTATTCTGTAAGCCTGTATCTGCTTACCTACTGATACTTCTAATGTCCAGAATAGCCCAAACTTATCAAAGAACTGGCTGCAAGTAAACAAAGAATTACAAAAAGGCTTATGAGTTTCACTGCTCCTCTCTAGAGGAGAATATATGGTAGGAATTTGTACATAGCTGGTACCTCAGACATGGGGGAGAATAAAAACTCAGAAAAAAAATTCCACATCATCTTTCTGTTAACCACAAACAAATGCCTATGCCATTTTCAGACTGAGTTGACAAGAAACAATTTCTCTGCTGCAATCACAGGAAAGAAACAGGGCCTAATAAATAACCATCACTACCTTAGGCAAGTCAAGGTGTTTCTGTTCATAAAGCAGTTGGTCTATATTTTTTCCATCATATTATGTCCTTGTAGCTCATAACAGAACAGCAAGAAAGCATTCTGCTTTTTGCTTTCTTACTTGCTAAGAGTACAGGTGTTAACTGTGGCATTACATAAGTTTATGAAACATCATAAATTGATTTGTTTTGGATTTGTCTTCTTTTTTCTGTACATCTGCTGACATTCAACTCCATTATTAAAAATTCAGTTTCTACTTGGCTGGCATAAGAAATATGAACATATTTGATGTGAAAATACCATTTACACAACTGATCTTCAAATAATTAACTGTCTTCCAAGCAACAGAAAAAATAATCTCTGTGAAAACACACAGCAGCTTTGCCATATCACCACGTGTTGCGAATGTCTCCAAAGTGAGGGGTTTAGAAAAAAAAATAAAGGACAAAGATTGAGGACTAAGTCTAGCTGAAAAATAAGATACAGCCACCTGACTTTAGAAATAGCCTTTTAACTGCCAACTGTATAATAAGAGCAAATATCAGGTGAACAGGAACTCACTGACAGTTATGGAGAGAAAAACAGTTGTGTCAAAACAAATGGGCACTACAGAACTGACATGGTAGGCTGCTTTTCTTAATAAGTTGTGCTGGCTGGATTTAGCTTTTCTGCAATTTAACAGGTCTCTTCAGAAAGATGGTCTGTTTTTTTGCTAAAGTAACCTACCCAAGAGTTGCCTAAATTTGAGGTTTGTCTGCAGTTCTGATTTGTCTTAGATCTGTTTGGCATAATTGCGCATATGAGAGTAATCATTAGGTGCCTGAAATTGTGCTGTATCTATCTGAATAGAGTAGAAGGGAAGAACCTTCATAAGTATGTGAGTTACAGTACTGATAGTCAAGAATTCTCTGTCCTTGGAGTCAATGCTCTTATATTTAGATGAAGGTTGAGCACTGAATAAATGAACTGCACTATGTGCAAGCCATACATGGCCACACATACATGAAAAAAGAATACCTGATGGCTGAGGGACACATTCAGCTCAAGTATTTTTTTTCATGTGAAAAACAGACTAAGATACTGAATGCTGCTTACAATTTAGCTTCTAATGTTCTTTGTGAAACATCATTATTTTTAAAATTTTCCATGCAATTTCTTCCTGAAATGCAGCCTTCTATATACTGCTACATCAACTACTTCTGAAAGCTCATTCATCTATCATACTTTTAACCTTGTTATCACATGTAACCAAGTAAAGGTAAGAAAAATGCATTTTCTGAAAATGAACATTATCTTCAACTCCAGGACCACTGAAAGACCCAAAGTACAGTGCTTTTTCCTTTTCTTATGGCTGCAGTGTCATTTTCTTGGGAACTACTCATCCTTCTTGCTACTTGTAAACTCATTTAACATCTGAAAATGCCACAGGATTACAGTTTTTCCATGCCGACGTGAAAATGCCATTTCCTTTAACATTCTACATGTTGCCAAGAATGAAAAAAGATTTTGAGGTCTGGTTCAGTATAGAGTATCAGTATTCACATGCACATTTCTGGCAGAATTTGCTGCAAAATTATGGGTTGGTTTAATGCTATGGAATAGAAAAATGGCAGCTGCTGCTGCTACAATAAAGGGTAGCAAAAATTCCAGCTGTGGATATGCAATCCCTCTTTCAGTGTAATACAAGAAGTGATATTTCCTATGACTAAATGCAATGTGCAACTTTGGCTTGTTTCTCTCTAATCTCGTGTTTTCAGCTACTTAACTTTCTTCAGGATTGAAAAAAACAGATGCTCAATGCACCACTCCCACAAACAAAAGTATCCATGGAATAATTAATGAAAGCTGTGTAATTTCTTTTTTCTATTTGTGAATCAACCCGTAATTTCAATCTCTTCTGATTTCTGTAAAAACATTTATTTTTAGCTTCAGCGATGAAAAGCTGACTGGCTTGGTAAAGAGACATTCAAAAGAAATAAGGCATAGGAAAATTTAATAGCTATTAGATATAAGCATAAAAATGCCATCTGTATATAAACTCCAAGCAGCATATAAGAAGAAAAAAAATGCAGCTGACATGTTTAAATGTCTATATTTCACTGGTAAATTAGCTACTGTAGGACTTTTCCAGTACTAGTAATAAAAGATATGACAGTGTCTTGCAGTGGAGCTGATAGATGGTGAAGGAAACATAACACTGTCCTGTTTCCTTAGATTTGCAAAGGCAGAATTTAATAACAGAATGTCTTGTTGCATTATGTTACAGACTTTAACAGCGAGAGCTGCAGCTTCAAATCTGGGCCATCCTGAAGCTTCTGTGGACCTCTGCCACCTCCTTCTTCAAAGCTTTTTATGCCATAGATGGAAAAGGAGCAAGTTACATTATCACAGCATGTTGCGGTGGTTTGTGTCCCTACCCTATTTGTCCTACCACCTGCCACTCTCCCTCTGCTCTCCTCCCTGTTCTAGAAGGTTCTGTTGTATTCTATGTATTGTTGGTTTACTCCCACGTCATTCATCCTCACTCCTCCCTCTCCCCTTCCCTATTGGTCTATTAACCCTGGACCCTCACGTTATTGGCCATCTGGTTATGTTATAAGCTGAGGTCGAGGGCTGTTCTGGGGTTTTGGTCCCTCAGCTCCCTCAGTGCAGGCATCAATAAACCTCACTGAATACTCATACCTTGAGCCCCTCTCTTTCCTTCCTTCGGCATCCTGCTTGCTCCAATCTACCCTTTACCCTAAGCCTAATACCCAGCTATCCACCGGCGGGGTCATACCTGAACCCCCCTGGTGCCACCACCCCTCGAAGCGGTCAGGGGCACTGGGGTCGCGTCGGCTCTGGATTGCCTTACATCGGGGTAGGCATTCCAAGTTGAGCACGAGCAGCGACAACAGCAAGCCACAACAGGTGACAGGTCTCAGATTCCTGCTGTAACCATCTCCACTTCAGAAATACTAGAAGGGTGACTGTCTGGAAGAATGTTGTGACAAGGTGTGTGGGTATTGGGTCCAAAGAGGAGAAGGATCACAGTTACTTTTCCTCCCACAGAATACCTTTGCTGCTGTATCACCAAAAATTACAGTCCATGTGGTACCAGCTAATTATTTTTCTGGTTGAATGGACACATGTGGATGTTAGGCTGTAAGAGGAATCTGTCAGCAGCGGAGGCACTGTCAGATGAGGATTTTCAATGCTTTTCCTTCCACTGAAAGTGAAATCTCTGTCTCACAGATATTTTCTTTCTCTGGTCTGCCTCCTGGGACGTTTCCTTAGCTATTCCTTTTGGGGGGTACATTTGTTCCTTGATGAAGCGTACAGCTGTGTCCCAGCTTATGATTAAACTGAGGAAACCAGGATTACTCATTAGTCCCAGCAGCCTGGTGCATACCCTGACTTCATCCTGACTCTCAGGTGAAACTGAGAGTGATCATCCCAAAGTCCAGAGGGTTTGGGATCCAAATTAACCAGCATACTCAAAGAACTAGCACATATGGTGTCCATCTGTCTTGCAGTGGAGTTCTGCAAGAAGGACTTAGTGGCCAAGGATGCACTGGTATTCCAGGAAAGCATCAGGATGTGAGTGGGATGATTTGGCCCACTGGTTGTTACCAGCTCACAGTCATTTGTCTCATGTCTTACTATCTGATGTCTACATGCTGCTTCAGTTGTCTCCTGTAGTAAAGATGTGAAGCTGTAATTGCCTTATGTCTTGAGACTTGTTACAAACAGAATTAGAGGCCCTGAGGCGCCCTAGCACCAGCTTCCAAATTTTCTTCTCAAAAAGTTTTGTTGAGTTACAAGACAGCCGTGTGAAGAGCTGAATTGCTCACTTTTTAAAGATCATCCATACAGAGATAGTGACTGATGCAAAAGGAGGACAAAAGCTTGTTTGAAGATGAGGTCATAGCAGACCATAAACTCTTCTGCAGTGAAGTTTTACAGCTTGTTACATCATCTTAAACCCACAAAAAGCCCACTTCAGGATGAGAGTGAACATCACTCATACTGCATTACTTCTACAATAGTCTGCAATAATGATATCATTGGAGAAAAACACAGGACTGCATCAGCCCCCTTAATTTTGAAAGCTGGTATACCTGGATTATCATCACAATGTTGGCACCTAGATGTTAGTGAGACTTCATCCAATAAGTCTCAAAGTCTCTTCTTCAAAGCTTGATAAAAAGCTCAAAATCAACAAATGGAAAAGACTCCAAGGAGGCACTAATTTACTAGGTTTTGGGACAAAAAACTGAGGAGATTTATTGTGCATGTACACATGCACACGTACACTTACAGAGCTTCAGATTACAGCTTGCATAGAGGGACAGAGGTATGAAATTCCTGATGCCAGTACTCTGTCACTGCACTTCCTTCACTTCAGATTCGTCCTCAAATGATATAAAAATAGACTTGCATTACTTTCTGACGTGACCAAGGTTCTTCAGTTTTGATCTACATACAACTACATTAATAATAGATTAAGGGCTGCTATCAAAGCATGATCACATGCTCCAAAAGAAGAAACTACAAAGTACAGCTGTCGAATCACTCTCACTAGCTAAAGCAAGGTCAAACTAACTGCATCTGAACTTCTAGGACATTTGCTGGTCTGCTCAACCTCTCTTTAACATTTCATTCCTGACTTGCATGCACATGACACAAACTAAAATTCTCCTTCTTACTGACCTTGGACAGATAAGGAAAGCAAAGACTTTTTTTCTGTAAATATGACAGTATCATCACAGGACATAATTCAATAAAACAAGCACTTGCTGAGAGCAGGAGAAACTGTGGCATTAATATTTTTTTAGTTGATACTGATGAAGCAGCATGTGACAGGTTTAGTTAGTACCTCAATTCAGTTTCTCAAGGATTTAGCATTGAGGGGATGGTGTCACTTCAAAATGCAAAAACTCTAAGTAACCATTTAACTACTTCTTGTTTTCTTGCTAACTATGCTGCTGTCTTAAATATACAAACTAGGCTGTTTAGCCTCATTTTAAAAGTAGCTGTTTTGATTTACTTTCTGATAAGCATTCAACAGCAAAATAAGCAACAAAAAAAGACAGTCCCTCACTGTCTTTCCTACTGCCAGAGTTCACTATAAAGTCTGCAATGTGGACATTTCTCAATACCAAAGAGAAACCAAGCACACAGAACTTAGCGAAATAACAACAAATAACTAAAATATGCATCTTTGTCACAGACATCTCTGTATGAATATTTACAGAGAATCACAGAATTATGAAGGCTGAGAAGGACCTCTAAGATCATCAAGTCCAATGGTAAAATCCTTGATCAGAGGTATTCTGGAGGCCAGTGAGATGTGGGGAAGATGAAGACAACTTAGCTCTGATCTTTTGGTGACTCATAAGCAATCATGAACCAGGACAGTGACCTTTCCTGATGAATTTTGTACCTGGTTAGCCACTCCAATATATACACCTTTCTTGGCTCTCAGGTAATGCAAGAAAGAAAAGTATTCCCTTCAAAGGAAATTCACAAGTACCAAAATAACATCAAATTACTTCATAGTGTATTACAACTTCTTGGACTACTGCAATTTCTCACCTATACTAAAAACTTTGAAAAAGAGAACTGATTTGAGTATAGAAGTCTAGATTCTCTATGAGCAGACAAATACAAGATATATATTGTGAAAATCCTACGCTATAAATTAAGCCAAGATTTTCACTAGACTCTGGCAGGACACAGCAGAAAAAAAATCCCATTTTCCCTAGAAGGTTTACAAAATGAAAATAAACCAAACATCTAAAAGGAAGAAACATGTGACCAAAATGTTAACCTGTTGTCAATATTTTTAACCCACCAGGCAAAAATGTAGTGATAGGAAACACAAGATATTAAATTACGTGGAAAACAGCACTTTTCAGATGCACCTGTTTACAACAGAAGAAGAAAATAATGCCAAACCTGATAAAATATTAATGAAGTGAGCACTAGGACCAGAGTAGGCATTTCTTGTGTTACTAAAAAACAGCATGAGTCAAAAATAAAATGAAAATAAGTTTTAATATTTGAATCCTCTATTAAGGATGTGCATTCCTCTGTAAATAATCAGAATGGCAGTTAAATGCAGAGTTCATAGCTGAAAGTGAAAGATGTGACTAATCAAGAGTAGCGTATCTTGGAGTGCTTGTAGTGGACAGTAACCTTTCATTTACCATTGAGGTTAATTTCCATTTCTGTGAGTCACTAAATTAATCATATTTGCTTGAGTTAATGTTGATCTTCTTTAATCATAGCAAAAAAAAAAGTAAGTAATGCCTATTTGAATGGAACTAATTTAATCATATGACCTTTTCCATCTTATTTTCACCCTATGGCTACATGACTTCTTCTAACCAGACAGCAAATTACTGGGCTGTAAGCAGCATAGTATGCTTAGCTAATTTATTAATGCATTTCTGAAAACTACGAGATGCTGAATTAGTGCATTATGCTGTTCTACTGTTTACATACCTTTATCAAAAGGAACCTCCCATTACGGTATCTGGACTTCACAAAATGATCATTTCTTTTGTCAAAAGAGTAATCCATGTGCCGAAGAGGGCAAGCAGCACAGCTTGGATGCTGATTATTCCTACTGTGGGAAAGGCAGCTCTGCAGCCACTGAAGTGTCAAAGCAGCGAGTGTCAGAGAAAACACTTTACACCTCCCCTGGTGCTTTTGCAAGGGCTACTCCTAAGAGAACATGTGTTTCTGCAAGTGTGTGTTGGTAACCCTGACTGAGCTGCTGATGTCTCCATCACTGATTCCCAGGTACTAATATTCCAGCAACACATGTATTCTGGCAGTGCTGGCTCTCTGTTTAGAAACACAGAGACCAAATCTTCTCAAATCCAAGTGATGATAAAGGAAGCATGAAGTGCTCTGTCTGACTATCAGACCTCTGATAGCTCTGATACCACTGCTTTGCAGCAGGTAATAGCAATCAAAATGTAATTAATGAGGAGAATATGGCACCCAAAGAACTTTCATCAGCACTGGTAGCAGAAACCAGACTTCTTGATTCCCATGCTCTTTCCATAACCTCTTTGGAGACTTTTTTTAAACTCAGTTCCTATTAGATTTTTATGTCAGGAAGAAGCCTACTGGAAAGAAGTGAACAATAGGATTGCTGAAAGGATAACTTCAAACAGTTGCAAAGCTATAGACTGAATACTGGTCTGAAAGGTTCTGCAGAAGTATTAAAATTACAAAACCTCTGGAAACTGGGGGGAAATCACAGAGCTACAAAGACACATTTCCACTGAACAACCAAGTTTTTAATCTGCCGCCACAGGTCCATCGCTACTCAGTTCATTTCTCTTACACTGAATGCCAGCAGTCATGGCAATATTTAGAAATCACCAAACTTGCTTTAATTAGGTATTATTTCAATCTGAGAGATGGCAGTGATGTTCATGTTGACTTTACTGCCTTACCAGAACTGTATTTCTCTTTGTTTTTAACAGAAAAAAATGTACAACTGGGCCATGGGTAGTTCTCAGAAGTCAGTATGCAGGACAAATGAAATGCCCCTTATGAAATCAAATCCACATTCTACCCATGTATGCCTAGCAGCATCACATATTTATACGAAACACAGTAAACCAGCTAATTTATTACAAAACACAAGACAGTGATTTACTGTTCCTCTGTCATGCTGCGAGAAAATCTGGAGTCTCTTGAATTTTAGTCTCATATAGTTGTTTTTCAACACCCTAGCAATTCTGTCCAGTTGAATGTCACACCTGACTCCATGCAGAACACAACCCTCTAATCATCAGGCACAGAGAAGATGGATCCCTATTCTTTAACCTTTAATTAGTACTTAGCTACATTACGCATGCTGAGGGCAATATTAGCCATAAATGCTTCCAGGGGCACTGTACACTTACTGGTAACCTCTGCACGTAGAAAGTATGTATTTCACTCAGAAACAGCAAGTGGAAAAATATGTAGCAGAGAGGGTTGGACAGCATACAATTAAACTTGTTTTGCATATTAGGTGAGCAACTACAGTGGAAGCCATCAGTATCTGTCTGTAAAGCACCTCCCAAGGTTGCTGCAGCAGAACCACAGAGCTTTGCAGCACCAGGTATGGGCAGCATGTGACCAGTGAAAAACAGCTTTGTGTTCTGGTAGGGCTGAGATCCAAACATAGGACCAGATTCTGCATGGTGCTGAAGTCAACAGCAACTGAGGGTATTCAGCACTTAAAGGAATTCACACAGCAGGGTATAAGAACAGGCCTTGTTTCAGCTATTTCAGGCAATCAAATTTAAGTGGTTATGCTGAGTTTGTTTTACGCATTTGATGTTGGCTTTATCATTCCAGGATTTTAATGCAGTGAAGCTTTCCACTGTCTAGTCAATTTACCAGATATAATATATGACGTTTTCTTTAAGGATATGATTTTAGGGAGCATGCTGGTTTCACTACATTATACAGTGGGGAAAAATATATTTATAATCTTAAAAATCTCATCTAATACAAAGCAATCACACTCCAAAAAAAAATAAAGCAGTATGTTCTACTGAATCTTTCAATGTTTTTTTCCATGCATATGTCAGCATGTAAATCTGAATAAATCATCATCTAACTCTGAGTGTTTTCTGTGAACAATACTTTCTACTTCTAGACTCCATGTCACTGAAAAGTCAACTAATAGTGATGCTGAGAAATTAATTTATTTCAGGTGTGCTGTAACAACCATAATCAGCCATAAATCCTTTTGCCCTATTTTCACTTACTGAATTTGCCTTAATTATACTGTTGCCTAATTACGAAGCTCAGTCTGGAGGGGAACTCACAAGAAGCACTGGTGCAGAAAGCAGAGGACAGTTTATTCCACTTCATGGATTTACAACTTTCTGCTACCGCAAACCATTTGGAACAGACTCTATTTGTGAGGTCATTAACATGTAAACAGTGTCACGCTGAAGACGCATGGCAATGACCTACCATGCTAATGAAAAGTGATATTGAGTTTGCTAATTCAGATAAGGGTACGCAGATTGCCTTTTCTCTAATGTGCAAGGGCCTGTCACAGAAATAAATGCATGGTCCTTGTTGCAATTAATTTGATTCTTGTTCTTTTAAAGCTTCACTTGTAGATTTAATTAAAGCTTTCATGCAGCACACACTTTCAGGAAGTATCTATGTTTAATGGCTTTTTCTCCTAAATTAAAGAAACGAGTGAAGGTTAAGATTCAAAGAAGAACAAGTAAGCATAAAATGAAAAGCTGTGCTTAACACAGTAAGCATTACCTTATTTTGACATAAGCAAATATGCAGTATTTATATATATTTCTTAAAATTACTATTATATTGCAGCTTTCATGGTAAAATAACTTTCAATTGCTTAAGATAATTTTTAAAAGCTTTATATGTAAAATATTGCATTCTATGTTTCAACCTGGAGGTGAATATTTTAAAAGCCTAAATCATTTTTTGGATAAGAAAAAAATAAACAAATAAAAACAGTGTACGGTTTTCCCAGGAAACTCAAGAAACAATTCCCAACGCAAAAATCCCCAGAGAAAATGCAGAGCACAGGGAACGAAAACAAGGTAATCTTAAAGAAATATTTTTCAGGGCATGACAGACATTATAGTATTTGGGGCAGGGAAAAGGGGATAAAGAATAGGAGGAGTAAGCAAAAGAAGGAGCAGAGTAAGAAGAGAAACAGATGAAACAGTAAATGGCCAGGAGCAAAAGAAGGTAGGCTTAAGAGCTGAGCATATATATTAGAGTTGAAAAAGAAGTTGGAAGGAAGACAACAACGGTAGGACCTAAGGAGTAAGTTAGGTATAACACTTCCATACCGGAGGATTTTAATTTTGGCCACTGATGTCACCACACAGGAGGAAAGAACACTGTCACTTTGAAATAGGAGGTGTGGAGTGGCATAACTGCTCTAAAACAGCTGATTCTCTCATTCCTGTTCAACTGTGAAATACACAGGTTAGCAAATGTTTTCCTTTGCCTTTTCTTCAGACAAGACACACACCTCTGGTAGCTCCAACTTTTGTGCTCACGATCAGAGGAATCAAGGAATGGGAACGCAGGAGAGAAGCTACCTCCCTCGGCAGGTGAACTGAGTATACTAGAGACACCCCCCGACATTTGGTTCAATATCTCACCAAGGGATCTCAGTTCAAATGCAGAAGCTGCTCTGAGTTTCAGCCACTAAAAAGAAAACTAAATGTGCCTCTTCATGTTCACCAGCTCAGTATACAGAGGAGCAGATATTTCACAGCACAAGCCCTACAAAACTCTGCTCTGCTGAAACTACTGCTTCTTTTTATTTGGATCACTGTGTCTGGCTGGCACAGAAACTGACAGAATTATGCAAGACTTTCTTGACAGTCCTACAGATTTCTCTCTGTAGCATATACTAAATGTTACAGTCTAATAATAATAGCAGTAATAACAAATCCTTTCTTGCACATTTGTGAATGAAATGGAGTCGTGATTCTAATATATAATGATAAGTCTCATAAAGGACATATTCTTTTGCAACAGGGTGTCTGGGGCTGAAGAAATGCCAGGCAGGCTTTGCTAGATATGCACGCACACAGCACAGTCCATTCCTCTGGTTCCTTGCTTGATTAACTTTTGTGATGTTCAGTTTCAAAGCTGATGCAATCTTCCCAGCTACACTTTGCAAGTCCAGTATTGCCCTGAAATTAGGAAGGACGCTGGGTCAGACAGAATCCTTGCACAAACTCTCAACTGGAAACAGAAGGTAAGAGTCATCAGGAGTAGAAGAAGGAAGCACCTGAGATATGGTTTCTTATCCTCTCATGCCAGAAATAGGTAATTAATGCAGGGAATGCAAGAAATGACCAAGAGAAATGACAGAAAGAAAATTTGGAAATGAATGGTGATTTTGGTCATCTAGACATTACAGAAAGCAAATGGCCACTGCTCCTCCCTTTGAGGATCTGTCAGTCTACATATCAAAGGAGCTCAAGGTGTACTGTAGGTAAGAAAGAAAATGGAGAGTAGGAAAAGCAGCCAAGATTAGAACATTTTCCTTATGAAATTAACACTCAGCAGTGATAGATGCTACCTTGAGGTGGGATCATCATTAACCTGGCCATAATCCCTGCAGACAGGCTCAAGAAATGTATTTCAGGTGAAGCATCTCCCAGGGGATTCGGCAATAGAGAACAAGCTCAACAAAAAAAATACCACTCAGTAGAAGCTATTGCAATACTAATGACTACAACACCTCAGTGCCCTGTGCTGACATCACTCAGCAGACATGAACATCTTGTTACAGGTGTTCTTATCTGCACCACAGAAGTGACTAAGTCTGTGGCTTACTGGAGCTACGAAGTCTTAGGGTTAGATTCACTGTATGATTTCTTCTACCCATTTTTCTTTAAGCATTTTTCTTCTGCTTGTCCTCCTTGAGAGCAGGAGAAATACAATGCATCCTTCACTTTATTCCCTGTAGTTCTATCTTTTGTGGACATATTCTGTCATTCAGTTCAATATTTCATAATGCCATTTTGAAACTAACACTTCAATCTTTTAGAAAAAATATAGGCCTTTACCAACATAAATTATGAAGTGAGTTTTGGTCTTAATATGCAGCATATCTTCTCTACTTTCTGTTAACACATTTACAATCACATAAAGTGTAATGGCAGGTTTGGCTTTTAGATAAAATACGTTTTCGATGCGATTACTCCCTTATACAATACATACTAATACTAAAGTACGAAACTCACCTTCCTATTTGGAAATTTAAAATAAAAGTATTTAAAGTCATTTTTGAGCTATCTGTATACACAGAAATGCAATTTCAGAGTAAAAGCCACATAAATAGCACCTTTTTGGCCTGATGGAAAAGTTTGAAACAAAGTGAATGAAAATGATTCACCTTATATCATCTTTGAAAGTGTAATTCAACGATGATGTTTGAAAATGGCAAAATATCAGTGCCTAGAATGTCTGCTGCTGACAGCAAGCATGACTGATTTGGAATCAAATTTTAAAGAAAGCTAAAACCCAGTGTCAACAGGCTAACTGAAGAGTGTATTCAATACACGGTTTTACAGAGAAGACAGCCCACTCTGGTAACAGTACCTCAACAAGAGTCATGTGGGATGGCAACACAAATACTCAAATACAATGGTAAACTTCTTAAATACACATACCTGTAACTATCATCTTTTTCACTCTCACTCCCAAGTATATGTATTGTATCTCAGTGTTATGTACATTAAAGACAGGCTTTCAGGCTTATCCTACAGGAGTATATGGATTTCACCATTTCTAAAATCAACCTCAGTATTAAATTCAAATCCCATATATTAGTTTAGAAAACAACACAAAACTTTTAAAAGCAAGGAAAGAACCAAAATGTCTCTAGGCTGCATAAGTATTTATTTTCTCTACAGTTACATTCCCATAATAAACCTTCACCAAACAAGCAGTGTCCCCTCATAGGTCTGAAAAATCTCCAAACCTCAGCTCATCTGCAAATTTATTGGTTGACACTAATGGAGCACAGACAGTAATTTGTGTTGTGGTTAAGGAATGGCATTCTCCCATTTAGTGCTCTTACTGAAACCACTCCAAATTAAAGAGACACTCCCTAACTCCCACTTCCCCCTCTCTCTCCCCCTTGGCAAGCAGGAGAGCAGAACTGGAGGCACAAAAGGTAAAGGTTGAGATAAGAACAATTTACTGGAAACAGCAATGAGATAAGAAAAAAAACAGTAGCAGCAACAAGACTAATGACAGAGGGTACAAGAGAGAGGCAACACAGACATCTCCCTGACAACACTGGCTGCTCCCTCTGCCAGGCTACTCCACTTGAAATGACCTCTTCCCCTGAGCCTAAAAAATTACCTGAGGTAGTATAGAATAACTTACAAGCCCTGGCCATGCCTCCTCCCAGCTACTGCAAATATTAACCATGTTCTGGCCTGAACCAGGACAGATTGTGTGACCAGCACAGCAATCAATCTCTTCTGATGCTTCACCTCACTCTCTGAAGGATTTATTTGTTTTGAAAAACCCAAGCTTGCAGCACATTCCAGATTATAGTTTCTAACTCAGTGCATATGGGATAATTTGGAAAGTCTGGGTAACATCAGAAATGACCATGAGCTTTTGATACAGGTATGGAAAGGTAACCTGGAGTTTATGTTCTGAAGCAAAGTTACTCCTCCTCATGAATGATCTGATCTCTGCTGCACTTCAAGGAAGCCATTTCATATAGTCAGATCACTGCCCTGGGAGACTCACACACTTCAGAAAGAGCTAACAAAATTTAAAAAAAAATTACTTACTGCTGCTCAGTGTATTAAAGATTATTTACAATTTTTCTGTAGTGAAATGGGAATGTAAGCCTTGGCTATAAAGCAGTGCAATCAGATCCAGAAGTTTTAGAAGATACAACGAATCAGTGTAAGAAATAACGACTTTAGATGAATTTTTAAAAATTATGCAATGTATTTTAATAAAAAAAAAAAAAATCCTAATTCTGACCCTGCTTGGTATCTCTGCATAAAAGCTAGATATTGCACATCTGTACACAAAACATATAGCACATAGCACAAAAATGTGGTTTTTAGCAATGGTGATTTAGTAGAACACTCTTTTTGCCTTATTTTGGACACTAAATATTACCTGAAGATTTCAGTAAGTCGGCACTGTAGACTTTGCAACATGCAACAAAACTCCTGGGACATCCCCAAATCATTTAAGTCTAGCTTACAAGACAATTACAAAAATCCACGGTTATTTTGGGTTACAGATTTCTATGATACAAGCCTGTGTAACTCTGCATATCTGAAGATGCAGAAGAGATCACAGGTGTAGTCTAACAGATCAAACAGTTCAAACACATTTGTGTTTTTCTGTTCAGTACTCTCCTCCACCTACAAGATGCAAACGTGATCTTGTTCCGGGTTCCAGGGGCATCTGCAGCTGAGAAAACAGGACTGTTTCTCATCTCTTTCACTATTTTTGAATTACTACAGAAGTTTTAAATGTGAAGACTGCATATTCTCTGGAATTATCCAGAAATCACTGTTAAGAGTTCTGACACCACTGAATTTTTGGAAACATTATTACTTTAATTATCAGGGTCATTTTGCGAATCTACTGATCCTGTTCTTTCTGCCCTAAGTGCTAAGGTCAATGGCGGTGGGGCCAGGCAACTGAGCTAGAAATTAAGTCTCTATACAGATATCCAGAAGCCAACACTGAGTATCTGCTGATGAAGCAAGAGAACTAAACTGAGAACAGACTCCCAGGCTCCTGAGCTCAAGTTAGATACACAAGAAAAGCATACTTCAACTGGGCCCTGAACTATCACATTCTTGAGAAAAGTAGGATATGTTTTCATGCACATTTATATGAAGAAGCTCCATGTTTGTGGAATTAGTTTTCTTGCAGGAGGAGTTTTGTCCCCTGTGTCATACACCAAGAGCCTCTAGTCCTATACAGTCCATTACAGTAATATTTCAATATAGTATTAGGCTTTGGGATTGAGATTTCCATACAGACAATGCACCTGCGATGCACTTCTGTTCTGGGGCACCTAACTAGATGATTACTGCTGGGACACACAAGAGCAGATTCCACACTATTAAGATCTTAACATGATTAGCATTGTATAAGAATGTTGGGTAATAATTGTCTCCTATTTCCCTGATTCACCCTTCACAAGCTGAAGTGACTTGTGAAAAGCCACAAAAATATAACATTATGCACCTAACTGCTGTGCAGCACTGTTGTTGCATAAGTACTTAATTTCAATAATAATCATAACATATCATTTTGATATCAAGCTCAAACTGAGGAACAGCATCAAAAGCTGCCTTCACAACTTTGCATTTTAATTTGGTGTACATCCTACTCATAGAAATATAATAAAATCTTTTCTAGAAAGGGAACTTAGAAAAGCGATAATCTGTAACTATCTGCCCAAAAATCTGGGGTAAACTGAGTTGGCCAGACCAGCAGGCAACAGTGTCTGCAGTAAATCTGATGGTCCAAGCACTCTGTTTTTCTGATGCTTGAATTTTCATGAAATGTAGTTGCTAGCTCCTGACAAATGATTAATGAGCTCCAAGGGCAGAATCTTTATAAAAATTAAAATCTCAAATGCAGAAGGCCAGTGGTCAGCACAGTGGTGCTTGCTGTCACCTCAGCAACAGGATTACCTAGTCCATTTAACCATAATTACACAACAAAATACCAATGTATTTTTCCTTCTTCAGCCCATGGCATGGGGGTTTTGCCCATCAGAAAATGTGTCAGGAGCAAGCAGTTGTGCCAGTGCTGCCTGCTGTGCTGAGAACACAATTCAGTGCCAGTGTAACTAATGATGACACCACCTCCATTCTTCTTTCCCACCTGGAATATGCTGCCAAGGCAAAAGACCTGCTGCAGAGTTAATGAGCACTATTAAATTTTCTCTAATCTTAAGAACAAAAGAACTTATAGAGGACTAACTGTGTCCACACACACAAAAAAAACCACACAATCTGCTGCCTGACTGAGGTGAAAGGTAAAAAATGCACCAGTTGTCAGGAATGCAAGAGTGGGAGGAAAGACTGGCAGAGCTACTTAGTCCCATTAAAAAGAATTCTCAATAGCAGTACTCAACCCTTTTTTCTATAATATCTATTGACTGGCTAACTGGTAAACACAAGATAAAATAGAAATAATTCTCTGCCAAATATGCACAGCTGTAGGTCCACCTCTGATGATTCATCAGCAGCTCCAGGCATCTGCCAATTTTTTCTTTTTAAATTTTAATTTAGGATGGATCTAGAAGTGGCAGAGATTGCAGTCTGCTAGGGAAAAGGAGCCCACAGCACACAAGGAAAGCAGCACACAAGACAATAGTAACTATTTCAGTGCATAGATGCTCACTTGGATGTTACAGCTTGCATTTACAATGACTAATCAGTAAATCTGAATATGATACTCAGTATAGAAGTGGTAAATTAGCAATGGCAGAGTACTTGAAATTATGTTTCTCAAAATATAGAACATTTTATAATCCATACCAACTTCCTCAGCTAAAAATAAAACGGTAATGAATCCTGCATTCATCTAAGATTTCCACCAATTTCAGTGAAATTGTGTGATGCGTAAACAGGTGGAGAATTTGGTCCAAAATATTTCCTCCTACTGACAGCCAATCTTGACTGCACTTTTCAGGGCTCTTGCTTCCCTTCTTTTGCCAGATGGCGAACGAAACACAATGAGGTCAACATCGCACAATTTCTTTTGGAAGAGTTAATCAACCAAGCTACGAAGTTACTGAATCTCTATCACACTAACAAAAAGATCTTTTCTTGGAGTCACTAGGAGAGTACTTCAAATAATCCTGAGATGGCCTATTCCATCCACTATTAACAGTTTCTATGACTGCAAAAGTAGGGACAAAAACTGTTTGTAAAACCTAAAGAAACCATTTGAATTCAGGCATTTTCCTTTGTCAGTGGAAAAAGAGAAAAAAAGATAAAATCCAATTTCTCTGAATAATGAAACAGTACTTCATTTAATGTTCCATTTGTTTCAATTTTGTTTTTGACTTAGCCTTGAGACATGAATCATATTAAAATATTAATTTAAATATATTTACTTACTAAGGCAAGATCATGCTACATGGCTTACTGTATTATATTCTTTTAACATTTTGAAGAACTACATTTAAATGGTCCTAAACTAAATTTATTTTTTTTAAGGCATATTTCATGGAAAATAGGTATTTTCATCTCAGGAACAGAAACAGATTTTGGAACACTGTATCTGTGGAAGAGCTAATTTTTTCTGACCTCTACATTAATACACTGCTTTAAACAACAGTTCAAAAAAATTGCACTGTACATAAAGTATCAAGTAAGGTAATATGAAATCTGAATTACCCACCAGATGAGCAGTTTCCACATATTGTAAAGTCTTAGAGAAGTTCAGCTATGAGGTTTAAATTTTGGTTTCTTTAATTCATTTGAAGAATGGTTCTGCTTGGTTTCTTGAAGACCAAGTTTTCAAGGCAGAAAACATTTAATTATTTTTCCATCAGTTCTATACATGAATGTTTGATGCTTTTTCAAAATATAAACTGAAAAAATATGTATTTAAAAAGTCTGAAGAGCAACTAGAAGAAACATGATGAACTTTATATTACACTTAAATAAAAATGTTCCCAAAATATGTTCTTTTCAAGAGCAGGCTACCACCATAAGTACTTAAAAACTGGTACTAAAACTTGTCTTATGCAAGTAACATCCCAACTTCTGTAACTATGTAAAAAAAAAAAAAATTATAGGTTCCCATGACTTTTAAATCCAAGGTTTAAAGAAAACAGATAACTACTGGACAGTTGATTTTTGCTGCTGGCCAACAAGATTACACAAGATTAAATGCATCTCATTTTGCAACTAAGCAAGACCCCTAGTATTCTGCTAATCTATTATGTACTCCTTGTAGCTGGAAAGCAAGTAAAAGTGAATAGCCTCAGAAAGGGATTTGCTAAAATCACGAAGAACTCATCTCATTCATCACTTGCTGACAACAGGGAACAAAGTGAGGCTTTGGGTAAATAAAGAAGCTTATAATGGTATTACTAAGGACTGCATCAAAACAAAAAAATTGTTACTTACTAAAAGTTATGCTTCATCCTGCTCTCATTTTTTAGTGCTCTCTCTTTTGAAATTCATTCTAGAAATGGTAACTTATGATGTTCATGCATGGTCATTATTCATGAAGAAGTAGTAATATGTACACAGCAACAAATGGAAATGCTTGTACATGTCTAACCAATGCTATAATTTCAACAGTACAAATGAGAAAGAAACTACTAAATAAATTCTAGAAACGCTTATTTAGGCATGAAAATTTCTCACTGACATGGTAGTGATATTTATACCTACTACTTCTCAATTAAGAAAATTCTTTACATAATATTTTTCTAAGGACCCAAATGCACAGTATGAGACGTAAGAAACTCTTATAAAGCTAAATATTTCATTACATTACTGACCATATTGTTTTTATCTTGGTAAAACTTTTACAAAGTATGTTTTTACAAAGGAACTTTCAGTGTTAGCATTCACTACTTAGGCATGGAACAACATGGCAGAAAGTGTGTCTCTGATGACAAAGAAGTTACTTACAGGTAATAAGTGTAGGAGTGATAGCTTCTTCTGCCATGATGGTGGAAGGATTAGGCAGTGGTGGAAAAGATGAAATGGAAGGAAAGAAAAGTTAAATATTAATGTATGAAAAATCAAGATGAAACTGAGACCTGAACTGATGACACAAATGAAAGGTAGCAGGAATGTATATCTGGGCATATCATGCAATGTTTCTGAATAGACAGGTGACATACCCAATCTCTGCAACACTTTGAGCAATACAATATATAATGCATCTCCAACTGTTAAATCAAATCACCCTAAGGTGCACCTACTAAGTAATGTTAGGTATTTAATGTCTGTTTATATCCGCATACACTACACACACAAATATTCCCAACTAAAGTGCTAAACCACTTCTGATTACACCTCAGCTGCACAGGAATAAGGATATAGAAATTCTAGCATGTGTTAAAAGCTTAGCAATACAGAATTTCAGAATTTGTTTTAAGTCCTGTCATAGCACTGCAGACATTTAGCCTATTCCTTTCTTTACTTAAAGCAATCAGTTCTGCCTTTGAAAGGACTTGTTTCCAGAGGGGAAAAATCAATGGCCAGAGCTCTTTTAATATTTCAGCTTTTAAATAACCTTTTCAATTCAGAAGAAAAAGATACTTACAGTCACGCAAATAAAAAGTCTATCCTTGTGGGCTAAAATTATATTGGTGGTATTTCCCCATGTGGTAGAGATAAAAAAAGAACTGACCCTCTATCCATGTTATTCCTGCCCACATGTATGCCACAAAAAACAACTTGGGAGACCTAGCACCACCACCCTGACAAATATGGGCGCAGTCAGCATTGTATAACCTCTTGCACAGCCAGATACTCCACAGACATGTTCTGTGTGAGCACAAAGTATAGAAGCCCTCCAGCTACGCTCTTCTGCTTTACATCCTTCCCTCCCTCCCTCTGTTATGAGCCCACTACAAGCAGGACTGCAACCCTCCAGAAAGGGCAAGTTTCAACCTAAATGAATTCCATATATTGACTGCAATTAAAAGAAGGCTGGAGATCTTAAAACATCTCTGAGCATAATGTCAACTAGCATTCACATGTCGGTAAGATAAAAGACGGAAAGGAACCATGTAGGCATTTGTAATTTTTACAGCACATGCATACAGCCCTTTGACTACGGAGGAAACATGTAAACAGGCCTTGCAAAGGACCATAACTAATGTTAACTTGCCTCTGGCTACATGCTTCAGGCATCCCTTTGAAAACTAGGCTTTCATCAAATTTTCTCTCTCATCTTCTTTGTGTGAAGATGCCGTTAGAAATATTTCCCAGTTTTTATTCCCATTTTTCTGATGCAAACAGTATTGTTCAAACATAAGAGGCTACATGCTGAATATTTAATCACATGGCACATCTGGAAAATGTGTACCTGTTAAAGTTGAATTTTTCCTTATTTTAAAGAATAGGGTTAAGGGCCAAGCTGCAAAACAGTTGTAAGCTTCTTCTACCAGCACATATCCCATTGCATTCATTAGGGAGCACAGGATCAGGTCCTATCAAAGCACTTACCTGCACTCTAAGCAAGAGGTTTGTTTTCTAGTTCAGTCATAATTATAATCCCCCCTACCTTTCTTTTCAGAATTACTCATTCTCTCACTTTGATTTAGAATCTCATGACACTGCCAACCCTGTTTCTTGCCATATGTCGCCATGAGAGAGATTTAATGTAATTAGTACAAATGTTCTCATACTTCTAAAAGATGTATAATAATTTGAGAAACAACAATAAATATAATTAATCAGTGAAGCACTGCTGGTACTTATATGCAGAATTCTGCCAAATTTTTTATAGAGATAAATTATTTCTTATGAAAAAAATGCTGAAAATCCAGGAACTTTAATGTGTGTAAATGTCCCATTAAGAATTTGTGTAACATGAGAAAAATTGGAAGTCTCAAGTTCCAGCTATTTTTATATTGCTACAATTGTGAGATTTTCCACATAAAAGTCCTTGAAAAAGAGCACTAAGGTTTTGACTCTCAAGACTGCCATACACTGAAAGAAACAGGTAAAAAGAATACATTAAAATCCTGCAGGAACAGAAAGTTTTATACTTGCAAGTTTTATATAAGCATTTCAGGCCACAAGCTAAAGCACCATTCATAACTGAATGGATTTAACTTTTTTAAGAAATATGCACAAGTTCCATTTTCCTCCTATATAATGTGTACAAACTTAAGTTTCTATGTACAAAAAGTCTTTTTCTGTTGAGAAGATTGATGCAAAGATTTTGGCCAACCTAGGCCAAATTTACTTATGAGCATGGCTCTTCAGTCACTTCTCAGTAGTGAGGTTATTTTATGCCAATAAACTGTTTCTGCATATAGTGACAATATTAAGCACTTCTAACTCGTTTAGGATTGAAGACATAAATTAGTCTCATGAATACCACTTGTAGAATAAGGCCCCACTATAAAATTTACCAAAACCAGCACAGGAGGCTGGTTGCAGAAGGACTGACCCATCAGAACAGAAACTTCTGGAACTGTGTCATTACCACAGTGCTTTCTTTCATCATCTCTCTTTTGTAGCTGACCTACAGGGAAAAACCAGGTTCAGGGAGACAAGGCTGGAATTTTCCTTCAGCCTTATTATCTTCAATTTCTATCCTAAGTGTTTGAAATTGTTGGCAAAGGTGTATGTAAAACTGAACAGTCTGATTTGCTATCAGGGAGTGGGAACAACGCATTCCAGCCCAGCTCCACTGAGTGCAAAACCCTTCCTTATCCACTGCCAAGAACCAGGGTCTCTGACTTAAAACAGATGCCACAATTACGTACATTAGAAACTCATGGAAGGCTCAGGCACAGAGACAGCTGAAAACAGAAACTAAAAACAGGCAAAACAAAATAACCTTTTTATGGTCAGAAAAACTCCATTCTACAACTGAATAAGAAGCCAATGGAATAAAATTTTAGTAACTACTTCCTTACTGCACTCCCACTGCAGCAACAAAATGGCAGCCCCAATGGAAACAGCTGCCCCAAAGATATGTACGAGGCTTTTAAGCAAATGTTGGACCATTCACTTACCAACTTATGCAAAATTTTTAAATTTAACCTAAACAGAATAATAAAAAAAAAAAAAAAGGAAAGGAGAAAATAACGCAGTAAAGGTCTGATTTATGCAAGTCTTGATTTAACTGCTATTGCTTTTCCAAAAGTTGTAGCAACAGTACTCTCATTTTCACTGCTCCACTTAAAGCTGACCAAAAGATGAAGTCACTTGGTGCATTCTTTATTTTTAATGTTTTTATAAAATCCTATGTAAGTACATCAAACACTGGGCCTTCCCCATCAAGGGCCTTGACTAAGATTTAACATTCAGGATCAGACTCAAAATCCACTATATTGTGGATTAATATTGTGGAAACACATGTATTATTTTCATCTAACTTTGTGCTAATTCTTATGTGAGAGATACAAAGCACTTCTGAGGAGAAGAAAGCCTATTGGCATTATTCTAGCTTCACAGAGAATGATCATCTGATTGATATGACCATACTGGTGTTAGGAATAGCTTGCAGGCTCTTAGACTACATTACACACCTTTATGCAGGAATGCTAATGGATAAAGAAAAGATAGAACAGAATGGATAAAGAACTATGAACAACCAAGTGGAGAGAAAAAGAGGAAAGCACTAACAGTCTTCCCCTGACTCATGTGACAAGTTTACAAATTCGGTCTACTTTAGTCAAAAGCTGAATGAAATGTGGTGGCTATTTAAGCAATGTGCTGGACAAAGTCATGGTTATCATGTAAGTGAAACTGCTTTCCAGATCTCGTGACAATGGCAATAAATGGTTTGAAATTAAGTAAATCAAGCACTGTGAAGCCCCAGAGACAGAGTAAGTTTCATCTACTGGTGCGATCTGGAGATCAAGTACACAAGACTCTTTTCTGTGAAAGAATGAATAACACATAGTATTTGCTTTGGGATATGCCTTGGGATAGTGGAATGTGAATGGCATATTGCTGTAGCCAACTCCAAATAAGACAAGTTTCCGAGCACGTAGACTCAACACAGTGAAACCCACCATTGCAGCCCAGAGAGTCTGCACATAACAGTGCAGAGAACAAAGTGGTTCTCAGGGGAAAGGTGCCACTGAATTACAAGGTGCTATTTTATTTTTCACTCAGATCTTTACGCCAGTAAAGCTCCTGATAAAGTAAATGAAATAAAATGATCAAGTGCAGAAGTCAAATGACACACTAGCTTGATAAGATTGTTTCCCAAAGTAGCACCTAAGATATCGCAGGACTGCAAAACTACTACAGTCACACTAAGCTTGTGGCATGATTTACACCTTTTCTTCAAATGCATAATGCATACACAGTAACTGAACCAAGGGGAAACCATAGGGGCCCTCAGCAGCCTAGTGAATTAATGCACCAATAACAGTCTATTGAATAACTGGTTCATCTTCTGCTGTAGTCATGAGTGTAATTGTATTCAAGATCTTCTATGTTACAGCAGATGCTTTAGAGGCTTGGGACACAATATACCCACCTCCTGAAACTCTCATTAAAGCCTAGTCACATCCTCTTACACAAATGAACCATTCTTACTTTTTAATATTTGCTTCAACTCATTTCAGTTTGTTTTGTTCAAGGCTGCAGCATCATTCTGGGATATGTTTAAGTTATAGGTATCATTCTTTCTGTACTACACAATGAAATTGTATGTATTTGGCAACAGAGCTCCTGGACTTGTATTTAGTTCCATCTCTGTCACAAGCACATTTATTCCAAAAACCAAGGAAGCTCACATAATGCACTTTTTCTCTAACAACAGAATTACTATGCATAGTAATTACTCTGCTGTGGTAGACAGAAGGAATCAAGTATCCTTCTGCATTAATGCAAACACTTAGGATCTGAGCCCTCCTGCCTCTAACAATTAGATTATCAAAGAGTTTTTCTCTAGAGAATTAAGCAGGAGCTGGCATAGCATCCATTTAGCCAGAGACCCAGACACCTCATTCACTTTGAAACTATTTGGATCATTTTGCAATGCTCTGCCTTCAAGATTAAGAATAACTTGCCTCCCTTGGGTGAATACATTCTACCTTTGGCAGAAACACTTAAGAAGAGGCTCAGAACTGAACAGAGAGAATGATGAATGCTGGTCAGGAATTGTGTGAAGAAGGATTGGTCATAAAATCCAAGAAGCCTTTCTCCCTGCATGCCAAGTGCTGTGTCTGGCCCTAGGGAAGAGTTTGGAGTTCAACTGTTAAAATTGAAGGTATGAATGATGCAAGAAATTGGAGGTGGGAAGAAAAAAGTACTGCAAAGTCAGAACAGATTTCAACCCTGCTACACTGTACTCTATTGAGCAGACTTAGTTACTGGGTCAATTCCATTGCCCCAGTCAGACTCACCCTGGGGCTTAAGTCTCGGTCTCTTCTGTGTGGCAGCCTTTTGAGTGCTTTGCATACCTCTTGTCATGACCTAGCCCCCAGCCCTGGCCACAGCTCACCTTTCTCTTCATAGAGCCCTTCTAACTCATGGCCCTGCTTCTGTCTTCAAGGAGAGTGGAAAGCAGCTACTTCTGTTGCCTGCCCTGAGGCATTTTCAGAAAGCTGCCTCCTTTGCTGTGCACCTCCACTGTTCAAATTGTGGAAGAAATACAGGCAGCTCAGGGGCTTGGACTACCTCAGACCTGCACAACTAGTTAACATACAATTAAACCACACAGAGTTGGGATGAGCCAGTGTTGGGATCAGGCCAGGAGTGCTCTCAAAGGAAAAAGGGGGATAATACATGGGGAATAGCAAGGAGGTGAGGGGTTATTGCACACAGTAAGGAGATTGTGGCAGAAGTGGAAGGAGAATTTGTCACCTAGCCCCTTTACACAGCACTCACACATTCCCAAACGTACCTCTAACAGCTGCAAATCTCACATTATTCATTATACAACCTAAAACCTTAATTCTATTTACTAATTAATTTCTCCCAATCTAGACTAAACTTCTAAGATCATATGGGGTTTTTGTCTTATCTATGCCACCTCCTTAGCTATATTTTTCCCATTACTATTTCAGCTCTTACAGTGTTGAGAAAAGCAAACAGTTTTAAAAGCCTTACACTTCTGATAATGTCGCAGTTTTCAAATGATATTCAAAGCAAAACAATCTCATCAATGCCTGAGTGTGTTGAACCAGCATTTGGAAACATTCAGCACCATTTTAATATTTTCCTTTGTTTTCAGGGAATGAAGTTTAGGCAGAACAATATAGACCTCATTCTTAGCACAAATTACCTTAACTCCAGCTCCTGTTTGACTAAGGATTTCTTTTGCATGCAAGAATGAAACTACATCTAGCTTCCAGCTGATCTGTTGAATAGGGTGGAGATGCACAAAGGACAAGATACTCTCCTATTATTCAAGTCCATCATGCAGTACTGATGTAAGAAGTGCCAGAATCATTAACCTCGAGTTGTTATACATAAAACAAAGACACAAACATTAATTCTCTGTGGGCACGAAGGTGGCTGGATACTTTTCTACAATATCAAACTGAGTACTGCTGCAGGAGATGCAATATGAATATGGACATAGAAAACATCCACTAATTGCTCACCTTTTCTTCATTACCAGCACGACCCCCAAAAATATAATGACGAAGAGCAAGATGCCTGCAATGACTCCAGCAATTTTAACAGTATGGTCTGTCTGCTTCTCAGGCTCTGGGTCTGGCTTTCGAGTGGCAGCCCCTACGGAATCGATAAAAGAAAAAGAGGAATGAGAAAAAGAACAAAGGTGTTATTCTTTTGATGTTTATACACTTAACCTACTAATGTCATTAATCTTATCCAGGGCCAACAGATATCAATGCTTGGTCTTTTAAGAAAAAATCGTCCTTTCATATGCATTGTTGGGAATAAAATCCTTCATATTGTTCCAAGACTTTCTGCAGGACCACAATACAGGTGGGATACTACTGCCAGCCCTGACCCTTTACACGAGCCTCTTCACAGATTCACAAATTCTGTATTTTTATTATCTGTGCTGGCTCCCTTTTCTTTCTTCCATTTAGAAACTTGCTAACAACACAATAACTATACTAAGCCTTTATCCAAATTTGATTTGCTGGAACATTTTCCTCAATTATTTTTCATAAATGAAGCTGTAATTCCATAACATATTAGCTTAAACACCTGGAAAAGTGAGATAAGCTCATTTACCATGCATTTTACCCACAATTGTTTTTTTACACAATAGACTTTTTTTTTTTGCCTTTGGAAATCTAAATCTAGGTCACATCTGGTAAGGAAAAAAGACTCCTCCTAAGCAATTTATTCATATAGTGGGAAGCAGCTGATGATCACACCACTGGCACCTACATTTAATATCTGTTTAAATGAGATAACCAGTGCCTTACAGCAGCTACTGTCTTAGCTCCTCCAGCTTCTCCATTTAAAAAAAATAACATCGTTTGTACTGTTTACTGTATAATGTGATGGAACGTCAAATCCATGTCTGATGAAATATCCATTTCCCCTACTAAATGAGTTCAGGATGAAAAACGTTAAGGAAGCAACATTCAATTCACTAAGCTGATTTTATTTTTTAATGGACTTCCATTTTTTTTTTTATATCAAAACGTGTCAGCATTCATCATTTGAGGCACCACGCCATAAAGTGGACACAGGGATTTATGGATCGCTTTCCTGTTATAGCTTTTTTGGGAAAGGAGAAAGAAGAGTAGAGCCTATGTGAAGGGTAATATTTTAAGACCACATTGTTGTATCACTAACTGGGTTTCAGAGAGGATTCTGACAGCATCAACTATATTTTACTTGTTTCCTCACCTTCTCTTTCTGGAAAGGAAGCAAATTAATAGTCAATTTACATGAACAGATATTTTCTGAAAAGTAGAATGAAAACATTTCCAATATTTCTTCTCAATTTTAACCAGGATATTCTAAGATGGAGAGTACTTTTGAGTGCCCACAGTTGCACTTTTGGCCTACATCTTCAAAACTCCTCGCCAGGAGGAATGCCAGAAAAACCTGCCAGAAAAGGTGATAACCATTAATCAAAACGTCTCTAGAGCTAACTGCAGGAACCAGGTTCTTTGGAAAATTCTGGCCAAGGTACTTTACATGAGTGCTAAATCAGAGATGATGATGTGCTGCCTGTCCCTGTGCCCAGCCCCACAAGAATATTAGTTTGACAGAAATACACACCTACTTTTCCTAACTGGTAAAATCCTTACTTTGTATGAACAAAGGACGATTCATACTTTGTATGAATAACCAGTTCTGTTTTTATTTTCCTGTATCATATACAAATAATTTTGGCAAATTCTATACTGCTGTACTCTTCACAGCACTCTAAATTGCAGTAGATATTTAGAAGATATCTAGAGCACGTTTGTGCAAAAAGCAGCTGTTGAGCTGAACTTGGCCAAGAGGAAGCAGTGAGTCAAGTATGATGCAAATGGTAAGACACAGGAAGGACTCCAAAGCTCTCTTTTAAATCTAAAACCCAAGAAAGAATGTTAAGTCAAGAGCAAATAGTATGTTTTTAGATGAAGCTTTTAAGACTGGTTCCTTCCAAAGCCTATTCTTCATTATCTCCTTCAGGTACCTCACCCTATTGGAATACTCATCCATAGTGACTTGTTAAAAACAAATTCTGCATTACGGTTTCATTCCTTTCATTAAGGCTTCCAGCGTTAGTTTTGGGAATATGAGTGCTAAACAGTGAAATTAAGTAAAGGCAACCATTCACAGTACTATCCAATGCGTTCTATCTCAGTGCCATGTCTCTCTTTAGCAGCTCATGGTCCTCAGCTCAGTGGAACCAGCTATACTTACACCACGCAGAAGAGATAATCTCAAAATCAGATTCAAAGCACACACATTTTCTGCATATGATGGAGCACAATTTTCACAAAATGCCTCCCATCACGCAAAGCATTATCCTCGTGGGAGTACTGAGCAAGCTGGCGAATCTACCACTAATGCAATATCTCCAAAGAAAGCCTACACAGAAAGTGGCACACAGCCTAACATCAGGACACTCAAACTCCCATATTGCATCATTTATTGATTATCCAATTGAGGAATCATCTCAAATTGTCTATGAAAAGAATTGTAATGCCACTCTGAGTTAAAAATTGGATAAAGCTTCTCAGAGTGATGGATTCAGCCTTACTCACAACAGAGGTTGTCTTAAACTGGAAGCATGATGTTTAACAAGCCTTTTAGTAAGCCCTATCATTAATTATTATAAAATAATATTGACATTACCTCGAATCTCCTTTATTTCCATTCAGAAGCTTATTTATTTGCTGACAAAATGTTGCTCCCTTACTGGTGTTAGTGGTTTCCAAAATCTATTTGGGTAAATGAAAAGAACTTGCCACCTTTCTCTTTCTGAACATTCCTTGAGTCTTTTAGTATTAGAAATTTGAGATTACCTTTCTGCATTTTATTTAATGCTGCTTATTCCTTTTAAACACCTCAGTTTTTCTACAACTGGATTTTAGGAAATTGCTGTGTTCTAATCAACTCTTCATCCCCCTCAGCATTCTATTTGGTTTTATTTCAACATCAGCTGGACACCATAAGTTCTTTACAGTGCATTGTTTACAGTGTGCATCCCTTTCTTCAGTGCAGTGTTCAGCTTGGAACCCTTTACAAGTTAAAAGCCATTCAAATTTACATTCTAGCATTTATATGACTGAAATTTGAGTTGCTACTACCTCTTCATTCAGTTTGCTTTTTGTCCCACTGAAATTCTTCATAGTCCTATGAGAATTCTGCTAACTCATACCATCTAACATCGTAATCAAGACTTGCTGCCCCAACACTGACTCTTCCATGCATTTAATAAACATACCATACAGCATTTAATATTAAATCCTAAAGTGCATTAGTTATGACAAGCAGTGTCACCTCTCCTGTGTTTCTGTCTGATAGGTAGATATTGACTGAGTGGTACTTGCTTCTCACCTCATAATTACTTCTTAGCTGACTTTTAACCCATATCCACACAGGCAATTGCACTGGCACCACGGAGAGAAAGGTGAGCTTTGCCTCAGAGGAGTGAGGCAACTCAGGGCAGTAGTTCTGAAATTCATTTTGCCTCCTGATAAACTGCAATGTCCATTTCTGCCTTTGGTTCTGTTTGTATGTTTTCAAGAGAGATTTGGAAAAGTAGTGTTGCAAGCCTAAAAAAAAAGGAGCTGTGATTTCTCTTTTACTCTGCTCTACTGACAGATGCTAAAAATATTGAGTGAAATGTAATCTTTCATTACAGAAACAGTGTTACCAATACACTATTTTATCAGGATGATTTAGTCTTGGTGGTTTATTTCTTTATTTTATTACTGGTGTTTTAACCACTTTGTCTGACACAGTAATTTTTAATTTCCTTGATCGCCCTGGAGCCTTTAAGAATATACAGCTACAACACTAATTCTGTGTCTCCAGTAAAATATCTGTATTTCATGAAAACAGGTCATTAAGCTGATGCCAACAACTGAGCTATGCCCACTGCATTTTTCTCTCAACACTGGACCTAACGGCTTACTTGGATTTTTTTGTTTGTTTTACTTTTAAGATTTTGATTCTATCCTTGCATAGAGACTAGTGACTTCAAGCCTTGCACAAAACCCTCACTTCTGTTTTCTGAGACTGTCTGGGCTGGTGGAGCTGCAAGAACCAAGGCCAAACTGACACATACACTGTGGTGCACCTCTAGAAAGACAATAGGTCACTAAAGAGCAGTGAGTGCAGGATAGCTCAAGGGAGCTGCTTAGAAAATGAAAGGACAAGGAGATGTTTCCTGCCAGTTTAAAAAAGATTAAGGTGCTGCCTTCGGAAAGTCTTTACTTGATGAAAACAAACTAGAGTGCTTCCTGCCAGAAGTGAAAAACAGAAATACACTCATAGATAAACCCTAAGGTGCTGCAAAACCCTGCAAAGTATTTCCCCAGGCTTTCTGTGCTGAATACAGTGAAAGACAGTAACATTGCTTGGTTCCATACCCTTAGACATTTACTTTTCTAGTTAATCTCAGCAGCTGCAATTTCCCTTTTACTGACCGATTTTGCATTCTTTGTGGCTCTCCCAACAGTTAGCATTTAGAATGGAAATATGTTTTTTTCCTTCACTTAGAAAGAATGGCATTCAGCTGGCCTAACTTAAAACTTTTCCTCACGGATCCCATTTTGTTCCATGCTTGGCAAGTCTGAGTGACAATATTTTTAAGCAGTACCCATGAAACATCCAAAGACAGTATTTCACTTATTTGTTTACTCTCAGACCTATTCCATTAACTTTTTCTTAATATTGGATTCTCCTTTGAAGTGTAGTAATTATTCCACCAGTTCATGGCATCTTACTTCCTCTTCAGAATGAGAACTGAATTATATTCTAGTTGCTAATATTTAGTGTCTGCCAGAGTTTGAATTCTGAAACTACTTAGTGCAGCTAAATTCCTGTTTCCACAGAATGGTTTAGAAGACTGGGTGAAAAAAATTCCTCCTCTCTCTTTGAAGAATTTCTAGTTCTGCCACTTCTTTGGTGGAAAACTTCCCTTTCCTTTCTCACTTAGAAGGCACAAGTATCATGTTATAATCAACCTCAAAACTTCAAAAAGAATAATCTCTTGTAGGTAGCTTATGGATAAAAAAGGTTGCAGCAGAATTACTTTTCACTAAAATGAAAGCTAATCTGAATTAACTATACCAGCAAAATAATCATTCTTCTAACTCAGATGCAAGTACTATCTCGTTTTTCAAGAAAAATGAAAATGTTTTCCAGTAAAAGAAATGGATCTCTGCCAAACAGAATAAACTCTCTCTCTCTCCTCTCTTTGTAAATGAACCAAGTTTGGACTTGCTTTCCACTGTTTCTTTCCCTGCAAAAATGTACTTAGTAATGACTGACCATTTTACAGAATTGAATAACCAATAAAATACCCTTGGCTAAAAAGTCTAGGTGCTGCTGGTTTTATTTACAAAGAGAGGGGTAAGATTAAAGCTGCTACTAGTAAAAAACTAACTAAACAACTAAAAGGTTGTTTTGTCTAAAGCAGTCTTTAAAAAATCCAGATTTTTCTTCTATTTGAGTCAATAAATAGTCCTTTCCATTAATTAAGAAAAGTTTCATATTATTTCTCCCACTCAAGGCTGACCATAGGTCCTGCCTTTTGTACTTCCTTTCTGCAGCTTTATACTCTCAAAAGGTACTTGCTTGGTATGAAACTTGTAAGCCTTTCCAACTGCATTTCATCCACAGGTGCTCCAGTGACTGATGTAATGGCTAACCATACAAGGCTTTAAAGTAGTAGTACAGTTAGTTCAAATCATCCTATTTTCCAGTCAAACTTGAAACTAACTTTTGAGTTAGTAACTACCCAGTGATTTTTTTATGCAGGCAGTGAGATTCAACTATCACATCTCAGCACCTACTTTTGAGTTATTTCACAGAGGGAGTCAAGAAGATGAAACATTATACCCCTGTGTGACAGTTGCACTGTGATTAGGTAGCAGAAATCATGCAAAATGGTACAAGGCAGAAGAGAGGCAGAGAGGCATGATGCTTCCTTGGAACACCCATCACCAGGATCCTATTGTCCCTGCCACAAAGTGAGAAGACTAAAAATATCAGAGAACTTGGCTTTAAAGACTCTGCCCCTGCTCTCCAAGGACAACATGAATTACAGAGGCTACTATCATTATTACTCTCTATTATTTGTATGATAGAAGGAGCTAGAAGCTGTGAATCAGACTGGGAGCCCCACTGTGCTAAGAACAGGGCAAGCACACAGCTAAGCAATCTTTGCCACTAAAAGCACACTACCTAGCTGAGCTAGGCTCTAATAGGCAGGTGTAGCAACCACAGGGGGAAGGGGGAGGCAAAAACCCCTAAGATGCATTTTCAATACTCAAATAGTTCTATCCTTCCTGCTCTTTTAGCTAGCTGGTATCACTCAGCATTTCCAGTTAGTACCACAGTAGAAACAGATCTTCAGCAGTGATTTGAGGGACTGATTGATGTTTTTATTGGCCATGTTGGTTGGGGTGTTCAAACAAGGAAGCAATATAAAGGTTCATTAACATAATGGTAGGAAAAGCAGAGTTGCCAAAAGTAAAGGGCTGGGATAAAAGGCAGTATGACAAAGTAAGAAAGAATGCTAATATGTCTGTCCTGGTATGAAAACAGGTGCTCCACAGAGGTAGGTCCTAATAAATGTCGAATGACCAACAGGAAATCCAATTCTGTATCACAAACTGCAAAACACACTGCAACACAGCAGTAGTGCAAAATGTCCTATTTCCTCCAGAAACTTCCTAAGCATTTCTCCCCTCATGGCTGCAGAAAATGGTACCCTCATTTATGAATCTGTAGCAGGAGCATTACTAATGCTGTGAGAGACAAGCCAGCCTGATGTGCTTTTATTTGAGTTTCAAGTTCATTCCCGATGCCAGGATCTGAGCCTATTTTGGAGAAGACCCAAAACACATACAGATCCGTAGATGAAATGAATTACCACCCTGGCTCTTCTGTTTATACTGTAAGTGACTGGCATTCAGTCCTCATCTGCTAGCCAGCATGTATTCTGCTAACAAAGTCTTTGTTTTATTACTCCTGGTAGAACTCCAGCACGGAGAGAGAGTTCACCCTTGCTATCCTCATTGTTAGCTTTCCAATCAGTGCTCCTCGTTCTCCTTCAAAACTGCAGGTTTTTTGTCCATATGGTAGAAGTTACGAAGTGTTGTTGGGCAGGGTACACTTTGTGCCAGAAGGTGGTTTTGATCACCATTTTTTCAGTTTTCTCATGGGGTAGCCATGTCTTGAATATACTAGTTTTGCAAATGTCGCAAGAGCAAGATCTGTTTACTTCTCTTTTTACAATATTTTCCCTTTCTGTTCCTGGTTTCTTTTGGAAATGCTCATATATAAACTGCTTTTTCTACACGGCAGAGACTATGTTTGCCTTCTGCTTTGCTAAGCATAGGAGCTGTTTAAGTGTTGAAATCAACATAGTCTGATCTTCCCTCCTATGATGTGCTCACCACTCCAATTTTTGAAGTCTGGGAAGGAGAGCAAACAGCACTTACATTTTAGCAGGAGAGTATTTTCTTTGCAATTTATGATCATTGTCGCAATACATACTGCTGTGTACAGATCCTCTTTTCCTAGAAAATTTTTCTGTATTTCCATAGGACAACCATGTTGATTTGGTATACTTTTTATTTGGTTTTATTTTTTATTTTTATTATTTTATTAGTTTTTTTAAATACAGGAAAAAACAGACTTGTTAGAAGGTCTGTGGCAAGAAGGGAGTATCAAAATAAGGCTCTGCTGTGTAACAATAGCTATGAATTATTAATTTTGTTTGTGATATTCTTTAGGAAAATGTAAATGTAAATGACAAAGAACTACATGAAAAGACATGCAAAGAGCTATTTCACTGATGAATTTGACTCATTTAACTGAGTATCGAATGAACTGTGTCTCTCACTAGTGGATGATTCATGTTGGTGCATGTGAGCAGAAAGTTTTTTTGGTTAAACATCTGTATTTCTGGTTGTCAGGAATAACAACATTCTTTGCAACACATGCCTAGAACAAATGAAGTTCCCAGTCTGACACATATATTTTGGTCTCATCACAATCTGCTTTTAACAAGTTTTTAATCCAGACTATTTAGACTGGCTATTTTCTGGAGACTGTGTTTAAAAAAAGGCTTAAAACAAGCAAGCAAGTCTTTATAAACAGTTCATTTGCTCCTTTGAAACAAAGCCACCAACCTTTGTGCCAGCTCTTCTTTGCCTTTTTGTTTTAAGCAAAGGAATTTAAATAATTAAAATTCATAAAAATTTTCCTCTCTAGTGGGCACCAAAGGAGTTGGAAGCTCTCATTCATTCTGGAAGGAAGTGTAAGCCTTCACACTTTAATAGCACTGAGATCATTAAGGGATGTTTAAAGCACACTCAATAGCTGTACCACAACCAGAAATTATTAACAAGTCTCAAATATACAGACACAGTGTATCTCCTTCTTGGAAATACATAATTTACTAAGGACAAAAAATATAAGGTCTTGGGAACCTTAAGCTTTCAAATGGCCCTAAAGGGTACTGCCATGCACTTTATTCTGTTCTATGAAGAAAAAAGGATTACATATTTTTAAGGATTCACTTTGTGCAGCCAAAGAAGCAGCCCAAATGGTGCACATCACAGACCTCTATGCCAACAAATGGAAAAGTCATGGCAGCATATCTGAAAACAGACTCCACTGCTGAAATAAATGTTGAAATCTTAAATTCTGTGGAAAGATGAAACTGGGCTTCTTTACCAACTGCTCACTAACACAAACACAACAATGGCCAATATGATGAGACACACACTTCTAATTAAGGTTGACTGAGGAGTAATGAGAATATACTTGCATCAAATTAGTTGCATGAATGTAGGTCTGATACTGAATAAGGATGAGGAGGTCTGAGAAAAGAAGCACCAACAAGGGCTGAAACTGTAGGTGTCCTAGTACTATGAATATAGGGTTGTTCCCAGCTGATGCCCTGTGAAAGAGGTCCCCTTGCAGCCACTGGAGCGCAATTGCATCTTGTATGTGACTTCTGTGAACAAGAAGCCACAGAGGTACATAATGTACAAGGGTAGCCTTTAGACCTAAAACATTTGACTTTATGATTCTCTACACAACCTCAAACCAACAGTAGTCAGGGCAGAAGAGTAACTCTCTCAAATTAGCTGCAAGGAAATGAAAGCAGACAGTCCAGATTGATCCTGTCCATACCTAATATATTTTCCAAGCAAGTCAGCACCACTTTCAAGCCATCCCTATAGAAGAAGTGGACAATTTATCATCAACACCACAAAGGATATTTGAGTTTACCTACTGCTGAAGAAGACCTCTTGTTGACTCTCATGTTTTCAACACCAGATCTACTTCGGAACGTATACTGACACATGACAAGAAATACCAGACATCACTGAAAATTTATTTCAGCTGTTTTCTAGAAACAGGAAAGGTGTGGATTTGAAGCCTGAAGAGGACTCTGCCCTCTTCAGGGGAGATAGAGTGTGGTTTTCTAGTACTCAACTTGCTTCTACCAAGCAGGGAAAATGTGAAATCAGATCACAGTAATGTTTCTGGAGCTGACCTACTCAGGGTGAAACTCAGCTACAGAACTAGATGCTTTTGGCCTGGACAAACACAGCTGTTTTATTTTCCATCCCTGAATGCAAGGGATCACATCCAGCACAGGAACAAACCAACCTGAAGCTATGGGTAAGAAGCAGAGTGAGGTACCATATTCTGCTCTTGCTGTCAGCCAAGGGTTTAAGCAGAGGAACACTAATGAACAGTCCCAATGGAAAGTCAGTGAAGGCTTAGTTACTTTGCCATTAGGAGGAGGGGGGCAGAGGATAATGCAGTACAGGTATTCCTGGGGGAAGTCTGAACACCCATGGATGTTTTGGCCTGTGCTGCCACTGGCTCACAGATGTGGCTGACATTCCTGGTGACTTCACTACCAACCTCCCTTCATACTGTAATCCTTATGAAGGATTCTTCAGAAATCCTTCAAAAACAATCACACTTGGAATTTACTTCTCAGTAAAATGTAATAGTATTTTCCTGGAAGAAAGCATAATATAGTTTATTCTACTAACAAATAAATGGAATTATACATGTAATGATGCATGCAGAAATAGAAAAATATGTTTGTGATAAATTTATAAAAAATAGGAAAAAAGACATAAAACTTTTTTTCTTTTAAAGCATTAGAGAGTCAACACTGTTTTGGGGCAGGAAGGTCAGCTAGAGGTACTGGAAAGGAGAATCAGCACAACAGAAAAATAATTCCACAGAATTCTAAATCTGTCTTTGTGCCAATACAGTGTAGCAGTTCTTTTGTTCACATTTCAGAAATGTTTACAGTATGGCCAATAAAAAAACCTATTCAGATCAAAATAATGTTGAATGCATCAATATTCTAGTACAGGGACAAGAATAGACTAGGCCTCCTCTGAATAGTAATCACTGATTTACATTTTGTTTTTCATACATTTCCTGGAGGTTTTAGGGGTTAAAGGAAAATCTCCACATGTCCTATTTCATTCAGGCTGCCTTAAACAGTCATTTTTATCATCAGCTCTTTTCACTTTTAATTATTGACACATTTACTCATAACCAGAAGCAGTCTAATTCAATGACAGCATACTGAAAAGCGCAACTATTTTCCTTCAAAAAGGTTTATAGAATTCATTGTTTGCTTCTGACAATTAGAATTTACTATTTTTCCTCTGTTTCACTTTGTGCTTCTGATATGAACTCAAAATATTAAACAGAACCTGATAATACTTGTTTCCTCTCTTGACAGTTTAAAACCATGCAAGACACCAACTTCTGCTCACTTTTATGGAAAACTGTGACTCAACTTTCATTTGCAAAGGAATTTTCTATGTACACAAAAAATCTTAGTGCCCAGTGCTGACAGAAAATCAGACGAAGGAAATGAAAATTCAAAAATTTTGAAAAAGAAAGATTTGAAAATGCTCAGATAGATCTGAGTGCCTTTCCCAGAGCTCTAAAATCATTGGTTCTCACAGACAAACCCCCATTATTACAGAAAAGAGTATTTTCAATATATTGTTGGAATATATATAGCTATATAGCTACAGTTATAGCTTGCACAGTGTTGAACTGTTACTCCAAGCAGACAAATACGGCTTAGATATTTATTAAGATATCAATTATTTCAGGAAAGTAAACTGAATGAATTGCTAAAACATTATTTTGCCCAAGATAGTATATTCTGTAACTTTTGCTTAAAGTTGACTCTTAAGTTTGCTTAAAGTATTACTCTCCTCTTTGCTGTACTACCCTGTTTAACTGTAAAACATTTAAATGTTCACCTATACATTAAAACAGGCAATCCATGTGATATTGCCTTCAACATTTGTTAAAATCTCCAGTGATATAAACACCAGATTTGCAGATTCCAAGAACTACAGACTATTTTACCCACAACTTTTCCCTCATTTTATTTCAACTTAAAATTCTAATTGCTTAGCATTTTATGAATACAGTCAGTAACTACAGATGCGAAACACTGAAATTCACACTTTTTAAACTTACTAATTATTTCTCTGAGTTTCTTTGTTTTCCCTTGTCTCTCCTTATTTTTTCATTGTGGTATATACAAAACATGTGCTGATCCAAATGTAAAAAATCAGAGGCATATTTTTTATACAGAAATTAAATAACACAGTATACGACAGCTATGCTCTAAAAATTACCTACTGGTATTTTTGCATTGTTTTAGGTTTTCTGCTTCTCTGTACATTGCTGATGTTGAAACATTTTGAATTAGGTGTGATACTGACCAGTAGCAGTACTAAACAGATGGCAGAGATTCCTTCAGTTTTTTAAGAATTTATCCTGGTCATTTCATTCATATCATTACTTTCATGACTGGGTTTTATGCTTCCATTCTCTGTAACGAGATTAAGAAAAGCTCCCTCTCCTCCCAGCCCAACATCAATCTTACAGATATACTGATATGTAGATAACACATTTTTAAGAAAACAGATTATTTTTCAAGCTAGGATGAACCAAACAGACGCGTCTTTAGTGGCCTACAATAAACTTGGATGTCTCTTGAGATGAAAGAGACATTAGACACTGAAATAATACTTTTCTTTTAGGTATGTACAGGAATGTTCAGACTTCCAGACCGGTTTTGTACTTGGGGGATGTAATGCAGCTCCTGAAAGGACTGACTATTACCTCTGTGGCAACCAAACTTTTTCAAATTCTTCTGAATAAGAGATGAACTGTTTCTACAGTGGAAAACATACCTAATTAGGCTACTTGTCCTTCCTAAAGGGTAGGGAAAGGTTGATACTTTCTTCTAGTTCATGGGGTCTCCTCCAGCTGTTCATGTCCCAGGTCTGTGACACACTGGCTCTGGCGATGCTGTGCCAGGACAGCTGAAGAACCCACACCCCTTTGGCCAACCAGAAGCATCAATGGCCAGAGCAAAACTGCTGATATGACCCACTGCAGTTTATCCTCCCTATTCACTTATGCAGGGGAGTTGGAAGGGTCCCACTTCCAAAGAAGGTTAAAGGAACTATTATTATTATTATTTTAAAATATTAAGTGGAGTACTTAATATTACTAATACAATGATACTGATAACTGATAATCAGGTTGGGTTCTCTATTGTGTACAGATGGCAAGGGCTTGTATATGTGTTATCAGTTGTTCCACCACTCGTGAAATGTTAGCATTATTTTTAGGCCTTCTTTGTCTTACTGTTTAACTTCAGCTCTTCTTTGGGTGCTCTCTGGAAAATGTACTTATGCTTAAAAGCATAGATGCTTTGGCTGCACCATCTTATAGAAAACCTATCATTTGACTCTGTAATGTACTAGGGGAAATAAAAGGGAGAAAAGGAAACAGCAGCTCCCATGGCACTCCTGTATCCTCTTAACATTTTCTTGTAACCATACTGTTTTATAGATGAAACTGTCACTGCAAAAATGACAAATATAACACATAAAAGAACAAAAATGGGCAATAAATCACAAGTGACACTCCAGCCCATTGAAATGCATTCAGCCAGTGCTGCAGAAAGTAGGAACATTTCCTTGTTTTGCATTCTGCCCAGCTGAGCAAGAGGACCAGAATCCTTGAACAATTGGTACAACAATCATTGGGGCCATCACATAAAAATAGGCTTAGAATTTCACTTTGGAGAGTCAGATCCACTCTCATTCTGCTTTCCTTGTCACTTGACCATGCAACAGCACTGCAAGATGGCTTAGATATTACAGCACACGGGAGCTCATTCTCCCCTGGATAACTATACACAACTCCCACAGATGTAAATGTTGTCCAGAAGTATCAAGACAAGAATAAACTTCTAAAATGGTGTATTGAACCTGCAGACAGACATATCTGTACATAGGTTTGTTATTACAGACAGCATTCTTGTCTCAACCAGGAAATAGTGGGTTCTACATTGCCCAAAAGAGGACTTCAAGTTTCAGCACGTCAGAATACATCTAAATCAATGTTACATGGTGCAGGATGGAGAAAAAATGAATGTGAATGTCTGTCCAGCACATGTTGCTACACCTCAGATGCACTGTAAAGCAAAACAATCAAGGTAAATAGCAAAAAACTCTTTCTCAAATTTACGCTGTTGTTTTTATGTTGATAAACAAACTGTGTTTTCAGTAATGCAGTACAAAACTGGAGTAAATCCCTTGACATAAAAAAAATTCCATGAAGTTGTGATTTAATCAATCAAAGATTTCAGTTTATTTTTTCCCCTTTTACAGTGGAATGGCTGAAAACAGAATGTGACCCAGAACACAGCAATAAATCTTGCTATATATTGAATGCACATTTGAAGAAACGGGTGTATTTTATTATGATGTTAACTTCATAGTGGAAAGTAAACCAACTGGGACTATTTTATAACTGCTTTTAATTTGTTAATAAGACATGGTGATCATCTAGACCTTAAGGTATGCAGGATAAAAATAATTTAAGCTTTTTAGGTTTTAAGTTTTAAGCTTTTGGCCCTATCTTTTTTTTAAAAAAACCCCAAAACTTCCCAATTGTTAAGTATCAGTTACTTTACAAAACTCCTGACAGATCTTGCTGCATTTGATCTGTACCAAGAATTTAATGTATGAAGAATGGACAATACAGAGCTCTCTCTTGCAGCTGGATGTGTAATTAACAATGGGTCATAAAAAGGGCGTTCTATGGAAATCAGTCTTAATAATATCCAGCAAAGTAGTGGCTGCTCCACTAAATCACAAATGGAAATACTTTAATTTAAATATAAGTAGCTCAGACATATTTCAACAATTAGGAAAATGCCTGAAAGAATGAACACCCTAATCATGATTCCAAGCATGCTATTTTATCAGAATGCAGAGAGAACAAAATATATGAGGGCCAAGTGAATACCAAATATGGCCAATTTAAACCTATTAGATGAAGTGTCTCTTACAAAATACTGGAACAAACCACAAACGATTTCAGTCTTTCTAAAAAAGATGGATTTGTTATCCAACTTTAAGATCATACAGTCACATTTGTATGTGGTTTAGTTTTCTGATAACATCCTACATGATTTCAACTGTATGTTAAACCATGCATGTTATAAAAACATGGAGACAGTATCATGACTACTACTACGCCTCATGTATACAGTCTTTTTTCCTGGCAGACAGGTGCAAGATAGTTAGATATTCTTCCTGTCTGTTGGAGAACAGGGTCAATTGACTGGATTTCAGGTTAGTTATGTTTTGTAAGGTAACACTGAAAGCTAAACACTATCCCCCAAATTAGAGTTCCTTAGCTACCAAGTTATTGGATCACTGACAATAATGTATTGACTAACAACACTAATTTCCCTGTTTTGGCTTCTAAGGGTCAGAATCAAACAGTTGCTTTTACACTAGGTTATCTTATGCTATAACTCAGGGACAGCTACACTGTAGGTATTTAGGTGCAACGGCAAGGAAAAGTTCTTTTTGCTACAGGCTGCAAAGGCAAACTGGAGTGGCTGTCAAGATATTTAGGGCAACTAGCCTGCAATCCTATAAATGTTAGGCCTGTTATTTTTATATGAAAAAGGAAGGAGAAACGAAGGACAAAGAGAAATTAATAATGCATTGTTTATAAACTGCACCAGAAGAGGCAAGACGAGTTGATGACGAGGATGGAGGAAATGAGTGCAAGCAGAATTGGCTTGAAAGCTGAGCTGTATTATCATGGTATTTGTGAAGAGGAAGACCTTTCAAATTTGGTGACGATATTCAGGAATGCAGCCAAGATTTTAAATTTTCATTATGCAAGAAGCATCAACTTCCAATGTAAAGAAACCCGAAAATGCCATCCTTGACCTTCCGACTGCCAGTTATGTATCTGCTCAAATGCTAAAAGACGAAAGTAATTTCTCCATCTCAAATGTAATTACTTTGGTTCTGAGCAAAGAAGTGAGGAAAAAGCACTGAACAGAAAATGCTAAGTGACATTTAACAGTTACAGCTGTAGGGCTTGTAGTAACTACAGTTAGAAACAGCCCTACACTTTCACATAAACAAATCCTTTTACATGTAAATCCTTCCCACAGTCTTGAAATTTATAGGAGAAAAATGTGGGGACAATGTGTATCACTCCCGGCTCCCTAATGTGTGGTTCAGCTTCTGTAAACCTCCTTTAAGAAAACTTTTGTGCTTCTCATGGATATTGCAGATCCCATTACTGCTGTACTGCCCTGAAGTTGAAAAGCCTGCCCTAAGGACCCCTAGACACAGTGTCTCCCTAGAAAAACAGGAATTCTTGTTTTGTCATGGGACAACCATGTGGGCTGGGTGAGGTTTTTGTGTTTGTTATTGCAGTTGTGGCAAATGAGAAGGAGGAAGATGTTTCTTTCTTTTTGAGCACATAGTCTTTCAAACAGGAGATGGGGTTGCGAAGATGATGAGGGTATTTCAAAGGCTTTCTAATATATTTCACAGACAGCTATTAATGCTGTTGGTGTTTATCATCTCTTACTTTCTCTTTCATTACAAAATTAGATTCTGGTAGACCTTTTTTTTTCAAGAAAAAGGAAACAGAAGTCACAGATCTAACAGACAACCAAGGACTGCCAATGCCACCAGTGACAAAGCAAAGAAATAAATACTTTGCCAGCTTTCTTATGCTAGCCGTATCTCTTCTCTCTCACTGTTAAGTACTGTAGCCATCACCTCCTTGTGGAACAGGCATGTCTCCAGTGTTACCTATAGCTACCCAGTTTTGCACTGAAACAAATAAAAAAACAAAACATGAGAAGAGAAACATTTCAATCTCCACAAGGAAAAATATAGAAGCTTATTTGGATCCTGTGATGAAGAAATCAAAACTTGCTGAAGTTCAAGGCTATGGAAAAGACCTTGTCTCGTCAATGTTTTATTTGAATTGTCAAGTAAAAAAATCCTGAGGTATAAAAATGTATGCAGACACAGCTTCTGCCAAGCAGCAGTCACAAGAACAAGCTACTTTCTGGCATCATGTAAGTATGTTATTCTGGTTAGTTCATATGTTATTACACAATAAAAGTATACATGCAGCAATTTTGTCTTGATTGACAAGGTACCTTGGGCTTTATGGATCACTCAGCATTGTTATTTTAACACACACTCCAGAATTAAAAGCTATACCAGACATGGCACTAATCCTCTTATCTTAAGCTGAATCATTTAACTGCCTCTTATTGACTGTAGCAGTATCCAGACACCAGACATCTGAACTCATCCTCATCTCTCAGACACCCTGGTAGCAATGTGCTTCCCACGAAACTATGCCAGTATTCTTCAAAAAGGCAATGATTTTATCATACACTAAAAGCTGACAGACTAGGTTTACTTCCCCCATTAGATATTTCATCACACTCAAGTCAGGTTCTAGCGCTTTTAATGCTCTTTGGCTCTGATTGAAAATAAAAATATTTACAAAACCCTGAAAGGTTTTAGGCATGAGTTTCTTTTTCTGACAAAATCAATAATTTCCCCAGGTTCATAAAGGTTTTCTGGTATATTCTGAGCCATCCTTCAAGCCACATACAGCCTAATAATGGTTCCACTTGAGTACTGAGTTTACTTTGACAATGAGATTTTAAATCCTTAAGTCTAGCTCATTCTCATATGTCACATGCTAGGCTATTTTATTTTAATCCTAGAACTCATGTGTGACATCATAAAATGGAATCTACTTTATTTCTTTCATTTCTTTCATATTGAAATTTTGCCAGAAAATACGAACTTCTCAACATTGCACAGAAAAAACCCTGAATCCACTAATACTAGATCTTTGTCCTAACTTGCACATGCAACTCCTGAGCCTAAATTATTCGGCAATTCTAGTGTCTTGATCTAATAACAGAGAAAAAAATAAATGTACACAGATATATATATCTATATTCAAACTTTCATTTAATTTATGGATGGAGCAAGATGAGATCTCTTTACAACATCAGGCTTGAAGGAACATTCCACAGACCACACACACAATGGGCACATGCAGTGGTGTCGCACGAACAGGGACGTGTGTGTGAGTTTTGGTGCCAAGCACACCACTGAAATCAATGAAGCTGAGGAAAAGAATTATGAACAGAAAGAAACTTTAAACACAGGAGACTGATTATGAGCAGGGAAGGGAGAAACTGTCAGGGCAAAGGAGCCAAAGGAAATGGGACAGGATGGGAGTGATGAGTTGTCTGTAGTTGAAGATCTGACCTGTTAGTTGGTCGTCGCCTGCAGCAGGGGCGATGCGAATGTATGGTGTTGTAAGCTGAGTCACGATTATCGCAGCTAAGGCAAAGGAAGAGGTCCAGGTCAGCATGCATGAGGGAAAAAAAAGCCAGACTGAAGCTACGCCAGCAAGAAGAATCTTGGTCAGTTGTTTATTGTCTGAACTTTGCAAATAAAAACCAAAAAACTCCCACAAGTTCCTTTTCATCTTCAGTTGTTAGTGTGGTTACTCTGCAAATTAATAAGCTGTCGCGTGTGACTTTCACTCAGGAAACGGACTCAAAGTACATCATTTACGGCATTTGAGGAAACTGGAGACTCTTTGGCTCTGCTAGTCACAGCACTAAGCTTTCTAAGTGAAAACCAGATGATTATTCAGATTACTCAAGTATGAACCACTCCAAGTAATTTGAGCTAGCTTCATTTTTATCTTTCTATTTCATAATAGTAAATTTTGCTACAATTTTTAAAAGATAATTTTTATGTAAAGCATTTTTTGAGCTAGTTAAGATTAATTTTTCTTGTACCCACTCGGGTCACTGTTCTGAAAACGCACACGCTACACATATACTTTATGTTAAGCATACAAAAAACGACCACTGAGAGGTGGCATGCTTTTAGTTAGGTATATGTGTAACTATCTGAGGTCTGAGTTTCAAATTCACATGAAAAAGCTGAAAACCCTGACTTGCTTGTGCCCTGAAATATTCATACTTTTCTGACAGAGCGATAACAACCACTGTCTGCTACAGACAACTATTACCATGGCTCACATTAATAAAATCTGTTATTTCTTTGTTTTCCAGCAGTTCTATGATTGCCTCTAAATGGTTAAGCACGCTGTGATACATATATATTAAGGAATATAAAAAAAATTAAAAGGTCAGATCCAACATGATGCAGCTGGAGAATGATGCAAAGAAAAAATATTGGAAAATTAAGGACAAAATTATATGAAAGATCACTCATTTACATAGAACAGCCTGGGTGCTATTAGAAATGTGGCAGTGAGAGAGGAAAATAGATCATCTACCATCTGCAGACAATTAAACTCAAAACTGCTGCTGCATAATATTTTGAAATATCCCTCTGCAACACTGAAACGCAGTGTTGATAGTTGCTTCTAGAGTACTGTTGCTATTGGATTTAAAATATTATAATATCCTTTTCTCTCTCATAATTAATGAAAGCCTTCCAATATTGCAAAATTAGAACAATGATGCCTCCCTCTTGAGAGCTGCAGTCCTAGGAGACAATCAAGATGTTTCTATCTAGGCAGTGTTGTAAGTCATATCAGGAAATACAGTCTTAATATAAATCACAAACCATCACAAAGTTGATAGTAATAAACTTGGAGGAGTTTTGGAATGTTTTCAACTTAGTCTGCTGAGATTTTACAGTCATTTAGCTTGAAGAAAGAGTAGGAATATGAAAGCCGTATTTCAAGCAATATATGACAACCTTTATTACCACTGGTACAAAAAGCTATTCCTGATTTTTGTTTGTTTGTTTAATTATCTTGTCAAAAATAATGGGAGTGGAAACCCTGCAGTCTCCCCATTTGTATATACACCAAATAGTCACAGAGGTCCCAGAAGCCCTCTCTACAGAAAACTAAGATCAGGAGACTTCACATCATAATAATGTGCTGTATGATCCTTCAGCTAGCAAAGTCAGGGCCAAAAGCTTCCTTTGACTTCATCAGAAGCAGAAGGAGAACTTTCAGCTCTACAAAATCCAACATTCTCATCCTAATTTATACTTGTAGTCACAGCAATCAGGATTTTTATATGATCTCTAAAGGAACACATTTAACAGAGGTTTCATTTGTAAAAATGTAATTGTCATAAAACAAGATCATTTTTTTTAACAGGGTACAAATTAGGTTGTTTAAAATGCACTTGATGGAATGAGAAAGTATTATCAAGCTACTGACCCTAGACATGCACTTGACCCAGTAGAATCAGGCTGCACTTTTCTGGAGAATAGGCTGTACTCTTCTAACAGGAATCTTGTCAATATGATAATAAGCTATCTGGTGCACTTGGTCTCTGATACAGCAAAAAGCTTTAGTGTCTGCCAGTTGAGCACATGCATTATTCCTGCAGACATCAACATAAGGGAAAACTCATGGTACAGAACAGTTCTGCTGGATCTGGGACAAGAACACTATCATTATATTACACTTATGTATTTTTATTTTCACGAAAAATAAAAAAGTGTATGGCGGGCCATGAAAAAAACACTGAATGACTGTGATAAAACAAACTCTCAGTGATCCTGAGATCACCAACAACTTTATTATCTGAAGGTGAGATAATTAAAGGGAATGTAACTAGCAAGTGAAATAGCTCCGCTTGTGACATGTTCTGGACTCCCATATTGGTCCTTAGGGCAGACTTCAAACAGGCTAAGCACATATCCTGAATACAGAAAACAGGGTGGCTTGGCCAATCTCAGCTGGCTCAGTGGAGCAGCTTGAAAGTTGCCTTGAGTGACTTTGATCCTAGGAAGGGCTCCCAATGCACTTGCTGCAGTCCTCAAATTCCACGTGAACAGAATTGCAGAAACTTTCAAGAAACAGAAAGTTGGCTGTGCTGTCATGTTGGTTTTGCAGGTTATGTTTTATGGCACAGGCCTCTATCCAGTAAAATACTTACATGTCCACTTTAAGACCGAATAGTTGCGATACAGTCAATGAGGTTACTCTCTGTGCTCAAAATCAGGTACACAGTTGACTTGTTTAGGGCCTAGTTGGTCAGAGCATGGTGCTAAGAACACCAAGGTAGTGGGTTCAATCCCCATATGGGCCATGCACTTCAGAACTGGATTTGATGATCCTTGTGGGTCCCTTGCAATTCAGAGTATTCTGTAGTTCTGTGAAAGCAGATGGTTTCCTACATATATAGTAAAATCTACAGTGTGTCTGCTGATTCCAATGGGCTACACAAGCCTGTAGATATTTTCAGGATCAGACCTTAATTCAAAAGAAGATTGCACCAGTTTTATACATGAATGGCCTAAAGCACTTCCTCTAGGTTTAAAAACCATCAAACTTGAACTTCTGAAGATAAGGGAAGCCCAGATTACGAATATTTCAGGAATGTTACTAGTATGTGACAACTAGATGTAGTACTGGAGAGCATTCCCAATCTTATTTGTCAGGAGCACTACAGCAAAACAAGCACACAGAGCTTAAGTAGCTTACTGTCTAGTAGCTACACTGAAGTGTCAAAGCTCAGTGCAAAATGGTGCAAGTCTCTAAGGAATCTGACAGAGTGGTCAGAGCAGCCTTTGCTTACTGGGGCACAGACCACATGAATATACTGAGCTGTACTGAGTTGTTCGCAAGATTTGAACAGAGGGGGAGGAGAATGGGAGAGGACAATTTTATGTCTTTTCCCAAGTCAGGTATAGTGATTTCTGACCTACAGACACTGAACATTTTTGCTGTTTTTTTCTAACCCAAATGTGGGAGGTCCAGAGAGGGCAGAGAATTCTGCTTTCCCCTTGAGATTCTCTTTTAGATCCAAAGGGAAAACATCTGTACAGACAGCTACTGTTAATACCATATTAAAATATGTCATGGTCTCCATTTAATTTTTTAACTTAATACAGACTAAAAATATAATACAAGCATTCAGCTTAAAATCATGGAAATCAGCCCGCCAAGAAAATTCTGCACCAGGGACTGTAAGTACCATCAAGGATACCTCTGGCTTAAAAAAAAAAAGTTCTTACAACAATCTCTCACATTATTTTATTATGAAAAAATCCGAAACATGCTTTCAAAACAGGAATGTAGGGAGATTTGTTTAAAATAAAAGCTACATTTTTCACATCTCCATTGCCAAATTGGTTAGCGCAAAGTGGCTTGTTGCTATGGGAGCTATTCCAATACATAAAGTTACCCTCACTTCTCAAATGAGAGAGTAAAAATTTTCAGTCAGTCAAGTAATTTAAATAGTTGAATATCCATTAGTGATCAGGAATACAAATCTTGAAATAATTTAAAATTCATTCCTCTAATCTTCTATTATGATTTCTGATGTTAACGTAGTTCACTCCTGGTATCTCTGAAGCTACTTGAAACAATACAGGATTTCACGTGCATCTGGAATTAATCTCTCATCTGTACTGTATTTGGGTTCAGATTTTTGGAAGATTTCTATGGTTTAGTAAGCAGTCAGTAAATTAAAATTAAAACTACTTCCTTTGCTTTGGAAAAGAAGTCAGGACTCAGTTCGAACAGGCATAAAAATGTATTTGCCACATTAGGGAGTATCCAAACTTTCAACAGGGGCAACTTTATGCTAACATTTTTGTTACTTTTAAGTAATGAGATTCTTATCCACCCCGTTTAGACTGGTGGTGAGGGAATTGTGAAGCTACATGTGAAGGAAATCATGGTGAAATCAGTTCCATTAGGGATAGTCACAGAGACAAGCATGATCTGCAAGGTGCAGAGGTATAGGGATGAAGCAGTTTTTGTTTTATGCTCTTGTCAGGTGCCAAACTGCCAGGTGGTATTACCTGCTCCTACTCAGAACAGCACCTTCTTTCTTGTTCCTCTACTACAACCTCCAAGTAAACTGTACTATTCCATCACTCCTTTTTCAGGCTTTTAACTTGCCACCAGCTAAAGGTACTAAAAAGGTGAGACTACAAAGATAATTGCAGACAGATCTAGCCCCCAAAGATAAACAGATCAGCAGCATATTTATCTTCCTCAGTTTGGGGACTAAACCTATAGCCAGCATTGTCTCAATTACACAAATTTGTCTCACAAATGGAAGTATCATGTGCCAACAGTCAAGTAAATATAGCTGATCTGTATCATTAAAATGAAGAACATGATTTCTCCACTTCTCTTTTATACAGCAATTAAGTTAAGGTAATTGCTTACAAGTAAGGGGCAATTTTTCATTAGGGCTGTTTAGGCAGCTAGCACGTACTCTGCAATTTTACAACTCTACTATATATAGACATATATATATATCTGTATGTGAGTAAAAAGAGATCATATAAAAACCCACAGAATATATTTTAGAAGCCCGGTGTTCAAGAAGAGAACCGAATGTAATTAATACATTTATGATTACAAACAAACAAACAAACAAAACACCTAAATCTCAAGTAGGGCTGCAAATGATTCTATGAAAATTTTGCAATATGTTTAGTGATGTGTTTTAGCAATATAAACACTTCTGGAAGTTTCCAAACACCATGTGAGGGGAAGGTCAACAAGCTGAAGTACAGAACATATGACAGAACACAAACATACCTTTTGTGGCTACCCTGACGCAGTCGATTTTAGTTTCCTGTGTCAAATAAAGAGGAAAAAGGTCACATGTTGTGTTTCTAAACAGAGACAGTCATCCATGATTCTATTCTTAAAAGTCCTTATAAAACGTCAGAGCAGAATGTGCCTTATTCCATATTCAACTGCCTATTAGCTAACTCCAAAGTGCATTCATATTATGGACAAACACTGCTTGGGTTTGGTACATAATCATTTCACTTAAGATTCCTCTAAAAGTAGAAAATGTGAAGGATATTCACAAGAGCACAGGCAAGCGTTCAGCTTTTAACCTCTGGCAACATAATGACCTTGGGAGATTTTTCTTTTTCTTGCAGAAAGTATAGTTTGAGGCATCATGTTAGACAATTTTAGAAAGAAAAAATAATCAATGGTGTTTCACATTTCTGCACTGTCGGTGCACTGTGAATGAGGGACCATTTTGGTTTCTGGCAGAAAACATTTCCAGGGTGTCAGCACAGACAGCCAAAGCTTATCAAGAATTGAAAGGCCCTGGGTAGGTCTCTCCAGGAAATGAAAAACAATTACAGGAAGAATTAGTCTGATGAAACATGATCTGTGAGGATCTTTTTACACACTTTTCCTTTAAGTTCCATCTATTTCTTTTTTTTTCTTTTCTTTTTACTTTGTTTGTAGAAAGGGACAAAAAAAAAAAAGTGGTTTCTAGTTCAATCAGGGCAACCAAATGAGAAAGACATTACAAACGAAGCTAACAGGACCAGACACATGTGCCAAGACAGATGTGCTAAAATCCACAATCAAGTTTGGCTTAAACATAACAAAAGAAATCACAACATTTTCCTGTTCAAAGCAAGAAAACAAAAACAAACAAAAAGGAAGAGAAAAAGCCAGTCATACACAGCCACTGGATAGCTTTTAGCTAATAAGACAGAATGGTAATATACTATTTGCCTGCTCACTACTGACAAAATGTGTGGTTTTCCCCTCCTCTTTCCTGTAACCTTTAATCATTAAGCAATATTGTGTTAGGAAAACTGCTATTTTTTAAACTCAGTGTGTTAAATTCCACGGTTACTTCATTTTCTCATTAGCAACTAAATTGGGCATCCTGCTAGTTGATGCCAATCATTTATTTACACACAAACAGTGTAAAAAATCATGCCTGTTTCAAGACCTACCCCATTGGCTCTGCTAGCAGCTTGAAAATAGATGCTGTAGCTCTTATGAGGAAGAAGAGGAGTATTCCAGAAACCGCTGTAGGTTTTGTTATCACCAATAGTAAAAGGCTGAGCAGCTAGTAAACCATTGGCTGGAATCTCTGCAGCAAAGTAGTACTGGGAGTTCAAGAGTGAGGCATTCTGGAAATGAATGGGCACTGGGTAGCACTTTAGGATTTCAGTTGTCTTTTTGGTCCTCCGTGGGCGTTCTTCTTCAACAACAATCTGATACACACTAAGAGTGTAGTAAGGAAAGAATAAAAGAAACGGTGGTTATTTTAAAACTTGGGCAGTCAAACCATCCCAAAACCATTATAGTATACCAATATTTACTGGAAAAAAAGAACTGTTAAAAGCAAAGAACACAGGGAGAAAATGTCATTTCAATATTCAGGTGTATAAACTTGTGGAATAGATTCATGCTTTCAAATTCATTTTGTTCTGGAAAAACAAAATTAGCCAAACACACCACAGCTTTTCACACATGTGAATGTACAGAACATTTTCTTGTTTAAACTCTTGAATAGAGAAAGTGTGCTTAATCAGTGCTAAAATGTGGAATTAAGTATCATTTTGTTCACCACAGCAAGTATAAAGCTAGAGTTCCTTTTCTAACCTGTTTTTCTTACCTAAATGAAATTAAGTTAGTACTAAGATAAAAATGAAGACATAAATTACAGAGAGACAGGGACCAGTATTTGCTTAACTGTTGACATTGTAAGTATTTATAAAAGCACAGAGTAAAGTCAAATTTCAGTAGCATATAGACTATTGCTGAGCAAGTATAAAACACTTTTTGATGGAAGCTATTATCACCCAGCAAAGCACTTTTACACACCTTATAGATAACCATATTTTCAAGTTCCTGCATTCTGCAAAGGAAGTCAGTTTGCACTTGCAGTCTTTGATGTACTGGGACCTACAGAGAAAAGTCCACCCCTCTCCACCGTAAAGGTGCTGTGGACATTCAAATGGGAACAAAGAAATTGTAATTTCTGCTGTATATGCAAACAGTGTAATCATTATACCCTTGCAGTTGCTGTAAAAGACTGAGTCAGTGCTTTTAAATTCGTGATGTGGGAAGTCCATGTCTCTGAAGAGGACTGGCTTACAAATTTATTGCTTCACTGGGGACCAGTGATTCTTAATCAGTATTTGTCTCCTGGAATCCTGAATCCCAGTAAACAAGTCAGTCTAGATAATTGATGCCGAAGTGGCAACGAGTCCACATTTTTGCATATCATCTACATCCAATAATTTATGATCTTTCAAATTGACAGTCCATAAAAACCAGCAATCTCTGTGCTGAAGTTTCTTGAAGATGAAATATCCACAGAATCTTCTGACATGTTACTGTTCTGTCATCTGTAGGTAGAGGATTATGTTTACAGAAGATTCTGCTCAACGTACAGGGACACATGGGCTGAGCTTCTGCATGACCATCTCACACTGGACTCAATAGGGTTTATTGGCTTAGCCATATCCCTGCCCAGCTATGGCTACTTCTCTTCTGAAGGCAAATCTGGTTTAGAAATAAAGGGATGAACTGTCAAATGACAGGAGGGATGGTGCTTTAAGCAACCTGGTCTGGGGGAAGGTGTCCCTTGACCCCATCAGAGGGTCGGACTAGATGAACCCTTCCAACCCAAACCATTCTATGATTCCATGACACTCACCACTGCTGAGTCTTCACAGTCAAGTATCATATCACCAAAGGGCAGAAAACATCAATTTTCTTGACCATTTACTGTTTTTTTACCAGACTTACCGATCATGTGCCACAGACCCTGCTAACTGTATTTTTAAGATCTAGCATCTCCACTAGGAGATGTTGGACTTCTACGCTCACGAAAACTGCCCAGGAAGTTAACACTGAGAATGCAATCAATACATCTTCTTCTGTCTGATTTATACTTTCAGCATGGTGGACCTTTAGTTTAATGTTAACACACTTAAACCTATCTGCCTTCATGAAGATGTCTACACATCCACAGTTCTCACAGAACCGAGCAGAAAGAAGGTGTCTACTTTTGGATCAACCTAATTGCTTCTCAGACTCCATTGATTATAATAACTAAATACTCAGCTCACATCTAGACATCTAGAAATGAACACTCAAATTTGAATGTTTTAATTTAATGCTGAACTTCACACAGAAATCTAACCACGCATATATTTAGTACAGCCAGGGACACAGAAATGTCTTGAGGGTTCACTTGAAGGCCTCTGCCTGTACATTTTGCAGCTCTGTGCAACAAAGTCTTCATATCAAGCAGAAATATTTTCATTAGTTGATTAATTCCACGCTGAGTAGTAAATGAAGGTCAATCCACAGCAATCTTTCTTTGATCCTGTGGGAACTGATTTGTAAAAAAACTAGCCATGGAATATCTATATTACAATCTTGTTTTTCTCTTACAAATCAATTTTTGACATGATTTTCACAATTAATGTTCTAGAACAAAACAGAGTTGCTTAGAACTGGTATTCCAAGCTACTTTGAAGACAGCATGTTGCCTCCCCAAACTATTAATTTGCACTGAATCTACAATAAATACCATTTGCAAACTTGAATTGAATATTGAAAAAAATGGAGAAGGTGATTTAAACATTTATTTTTGCAAGGTAGTGAAGCTGGATATGCTTGCCTAACACTGCAGCAAATGTAAGAATTCTTCAGTTTCACTGAAGCATGAAGGATAGTAAACTAAGTTACTTCTTTCTTGCAGCAGGCCTGAATATAAGAGGGAATTCAGACCAGATGAGGCAATATGACTTGTTTCAGTACTGGCTGAAATGAGGATTCTCTTAACTTTTCATTCAGTGATTAAAGGTAAAGACTGTAGACATTTTAGAAACAAATCTGCCATTTAAATGCTCCTTTTCCTGTGGTAAATCCATATTTGGTTATACTACATGTACTACTCCTTGTACACCTTTTAGATGCTTGCTATCTACTCATTTTCAGATACTTTAAAGAAAGAAGTAAGTTGACTGGAGCAATTTCAAACTCAAAATGTCTTTTAATCCTTACTCCACAAGACAAATTAGATTTGCAAGCATCTAGACCTCAAATCTATTTGCTCTTTAATAATTTAAGCACTGAAAGGTCAAACAACTCTTTTCTGTTCCCCTTCATCAAAGTCCAAGTGCTAATGAAAAATAACTAAATCCTATCTGCTGGCCAATTTCCACACACTGCTGTTTCTCTGATGTAAATTAACACATTATGAGCACCTGGGTCAGTGGAAACCTGACAGAATTTTACCCGTGATACTTTTTACATTTGTACAAATGAGATCATCTTGCTAATGAATTTTACAAAATTACCCCAATTACAATTATAATCCAAAAGCTTTTTCCAGTTCTTATGATTAATATTGCTTTCTTTAATATGTAACAGCTGGACTGCATACTCTGAAAAGGGTTCAAGCTTAGTGAATTGAGCTAGCACTGCACCGTGACTCTATTATTCCTCTTATGTATTAGTCAGCTTTCCAGCTTGTTTGAAGTTGAATTATTCCTTTTCCACACCTCTACATTTCAGAGAATAAAGTCTTCCTATCAGTAATCTATAAAATAAATTCTACACTACAGTGAAAGGTGCCAAAACCGTATCGGCTATCAGCAGCATTTAGACTGATCTTTCTGAAGGAAAGAAATGTAATTCAAGTACAATTCACGTTACACAGTTCTACAATAGAATTTCAATGCCTTGGAAATTAAATACAAAATTTATTTTTTATATAGACTGAAGTTCACTGCTGCTTTGAGAAAGGAACACATGGGAATTATTTTTAACCTAGGATTCAAATGCTTCAAATTCAGGGATTAAAAAAGGTGTATTGAAAAAGAAAAAAAAACGGTATGATTTTTACACTGCTTTTTGTTCTAACAATTCCAAACCAGTTCCAAATTTAAATGATTATGAAGATACAGATCTGAACACAGTAGCTTTAATTTTTGTTACAAGTTAGACATAGCAGGTCTCTGAGGTATTTACTGAAATTGGATTGCTTAAATTAGAATGGTGTGTCAATGTCTGAAAAATATACTAATTTTTTTCAGAGTAGGAAAAAAGACATGAAAGCAGAAAGAAAACATATTAGCATGGTAAGAAAAGATTCTCAGAACACTTAGACAAATTATATTTTCAAGGAAGACTTAAGTATATATCTAGTTGTAACTACATGAAATGATGAGTTTTGGTAACTGCCTGATTCAGGACATTATTCCACATTACTGGAATGCTGTAAATCAAATTTTAATTTATCAAAATCTCAATCAAGGTTACAAGATAATTTTGCAAGAAGGACCTATTGGATACAAACACAGACTTCAGAATTCTTCATACAGGAGTCCTTAACCTGTACAATCTAGGCATTTATTGAAACTTACTAATCTATAATTACACCTGCACCAAAAGTAATTCCAAATTACAAACAAAGGGAAAACAAGTTTGATTACCTCATTATTGAACTGTCAGCTCTATCTTGTCTCTCTAAAACAGTCCTGATGCTTTCCATAATTGAAGCATTAAAGAAATTTTTAGAATTCATTTCACAGAAGGGAGATGGCCTAAGGAACTGAATATAGACAAAGACTATCTGAATTTATTTACTAGTCTTAATACAGGTGCTGTGCATGATTCTAGGCAAGTCAATCAACTATTATGGGCCTCAGAAATCCAGCTGTAAAACGAGAACAAGAAACTTTCTTATTCCATCTGGCCTGCTTCAACTGTTTAAAACCTCTTCAAATTCTTCTTGCTATCCTTGAATTTCCCACCCCCTTCTCCCCTAGGAAATGTACGGAGCCTGCAAAGTTCTTAAAGTCCACTAAGAGTGCCCTGATCAGCTGTGTAAACTGTTGGGCTATCTTTGCAGACTGTTATGGTGACACTCTTGAGCATAACGTGAAGTTTTCTGCTCACTGTTACAAGTTCATGCTTTATTTATAAATATACAAAACCAGTACTTTTTATAGATCTGTTTCTGTATTTTGACTTGTATGCTTGCTTTGTGTTAATGCTTACAGAGTAGAACAACAGAATAACGCTTGATCTACATATAGACCATTATTTCAGTTACTCATTCCCACAGCCCTATTCATCTGCATGCTAGAATCACTGTACTGCATTCTTCTACTAAAATACCAGTTCCAATAGAGGGAAAAATTAAGAAACCCAAACCCCACACCATTACCTCAGTTCTAAGTTTCATGAAGAACCTGATTGCACAAACCATAAGAGTCCCCACAGTTTCAGCACTACTTCTGTAGACCCTGAAAATTCTTCTATTGTACTGCTATTAAGACTTTTAAAAATTATCAGCTGTTTTGTTCAAGGTTGCATCTAAAAATTCATATATCTTTGCTCGTCATTTGTAATGCAAGTTTATTGTCTAACATTGCTTCTTGAAAAGAATACAGTCTTTGGACAGTTTTTTCTATGCAATATGCAACATAACATCATCTCTGTCATCAGTTGTCCCTGACATGGTCATATCATATTTATATAGATGAACACTGGAGATATATATGTAGTTCTCTGTGCCCTTATATTGCACTAGATTCTTGTAACTCATCCCGTAACTTCAAATTTTACAGTTCTAGAAATTATATGTAATTATATCTATGTAATGCACCTTGAAATGGAAGAGGGAAATTACTCTTTAAAGGACAGGAATTAATAATTTATGGTTAGCAGGCAAATAGAAAAAGGCTACAAGAAATTGCCACTAACTCTCTTCCTACTGTGCAAGAGCCTGTATATTTATTATAGGTGGATTAAACAAAAGTGATAAACAACCCCTGATTTATCAGGTGTCTCACCATCACAGCTACACAGGCTTTGCCAGTGGGTCAGGAGTTCTAGCAACACCTAATATACAGTGAATAAAATATACTCTGTGTGCAGTCATTTCCAGAACAGATCCAATGCCAGAGAATCAGCTGAATGGCAGTCCTGTCCTGCTGACCACTGTAGAGCTCTGTATATTTTATCAAAGGGGGAAGCACACACGGTTCAGCTGTGGACTAGAGGTAAGACCAGGGAGTTTTTGATTAGCAATAGGACAAATGAGTATACCTACTAAAGATGGGAAAGACTGTTTAAGGCAGCCTCCTCTGCTTCAGGGAGGTTTTATTTGGGAGATCAGAGATTTTCTTGGCTTTATGCAAAATACAGCATTGCCCACTACAGATTCTAAAAAAGTTGAAGAAGCTTTAAAAAATATCCCTTGTAGGAACATAATGTTCAGATATGAAAACACAGAAATTAGAGTGAAGAAAAACAGGCAGACTAAACAAAACCTCTAAACAAGTATTTTGGAAAGCATACATTAATATGTAATTTATATAGGAGGAAGAAAAGTGATTTAGGCAAAACTGCAAATAATATTTGCACAACACATAAGTCATTAAAATTCTGGTTAAGCCCTTGATGTACCAGTGTCAAAGGTGTATTGCCTGTTTCTTTGGGCGAGTGAAAGGAATCTTAAATCCTTAGAGCTTTTCAGAGTGAAGGGAATCTTAAATACTTCTAACTTTTTGTTTGCATCTTTACTTGAAGCTAGGAGGTTCCATGCAAACAAAAGCTCCGCAATCTCTGGCAGGTTTCTAACTCTGCGGAACAGTTGTTGCCTCACAAATGTAGGAAAGGTGCTAAGTAAATAAAACACTTTGTGATAGCAGCTTGTTCAAACTTGAATGGAATGAGTCTACTTTCACACCTGGTTTTATTTACTGGCTTTGCAGGTCAAGAAATAAGTCTGGTTAGATTCTCCAAGGCAGGGCCTGTCTTCATTCTCAGAAAATACTATTACTGGCACCTGAAATTCTCAGCCCATGGGGAAAAATCAAATTCAAGGAATCTTTTGGCATCAGACCTGGCATGAACACAAGAGAGACTAATATTATACAACACCTCCATTGTCATGCAAGGAGCCCTATTTCTCAGATCAATCACAGCAGAAATACCTAAACGGCTGTAAAGGAGGAGATAAGACAGCTTGGGTTCAGTCCCCAGAGATAGTGCCAAATGTAAACTCTCAGGTGTCATAATAAGCTTTATCTTCACAGACCCAAGTCCCTTGGGGAACAGTATCTGGTTTTTAATGTAAAACTCCTAAGCTGCTTTGTGACTGCCCAACTCTTTTGTATGGACGGTCTCAAAGACTTAAAAGTCGGCATTTACAAAGGAGATTTTCTGGGAAAAATACATCCAAGCAAACCTCTCCTTGGAATTCCTATGGTTATATACAGGAAATCCTGACAATTTTTCAAATAGAAAGCATTATGTCACTGGAAGTTAAAGATATTTTGCTTGTTCTTTCCTCCAAGGACCATCACTAGGGGAGGGATATGACAATCGGTTCATTTCCCTTGAGAAGGAAAACACTTGCTGCATAATATCTTAACTGCAGAAGAGACAAATAGGCTCTGAAAGTGGTAATTTAATGGCCACCATAAGTTCATAATACAATCAAATTACGTTTTCCAGGCACAGAAGAAATAATGCATTTCCTTTTTGCAAATTGGACTCCCTAGGATTTAGGGGACACATCAGAGCTTTGGCTGCAAAAATTCCTAGAAGAAAATCTGCGAGGAAAAGGGGACAACGATGCATGCTTCTTCCACCTTCCAGTGGCCAAATGAGTATCTTGATGACACCGGGTGATTAACTTTTTCTCTTATTTCCTAGCACAGAGATTCATTGTTTTAGAGAATCTAAGCACACTTGTCAGGGGCAGAAAGCATCCAGCATATCTTCAGCCTTGTAATTGCAAGAAATCATACACCATTCACAAAACCTTTCTGAATGTTTCTGCCTTTAGATTCTGTTATCACAAATGACAATCCAAAATGTAGTTTTGTTTTATGAGTAGAGAAGGAGAGAGAGAGTAAAAATTTTTTAAGTATTTGTAATACTTCCTTATTCAGCAGGACAATGAAGATTGCCAACATGCAGGCGGCAGTAGATAATCTGTACTTGGTTTTACAACATACAGCCTGCTGATGGACTGCAGTTTTAACTTTGTCCCATCCGTCCTTGGCAAAAAAATCAATAAATTCAATACGTATGCTAACCTACACTTACTCAAAAGAAGTATTAGTTTACTATTGAAACAGTATATTAAAATTTATAAGAACCATTTGCCCAACACGTATATAAGTGGTGGTTAGACGTAACACCAACAATAATTGTGGCACAAGACACTGCTCTGTTGTTAACCGAGATTTGTGAACTGACAAGGAAATCAAAACTGTTCTTTCAACCTTCCCAACTCCCCTAATCCTTGATAAATATTGATGAAATGATATTTTTTTCTCCCTGGTTATACCACCCCACGGTTAATTATTTGTAATTATTTAAATACTGGTGCCCAACGAGGACTTGGGAGTGTTATTACTGCACTGGTCTACAAGAGTGACTGTCATAATTGCCACAAACAGGATGACAAAGATGATAGGATGCAACTGTGTTTTCACACTGTTATGTACATTGCTACACCTGAAATTCCTTAATTGTCAAGTAGCGTTTCCCCACCCCTACTCTCCCAAGGGCTGGGTATTGCTTATACTGATATGATCCATTTGATTGAGACACAAGGTATTAGCAATTCTGCATACTTAGAAATAACCACATAATTCTACCTTCCTTTTTCTTGTGAAAGGTAATCATATATATCTCATTGTTATTTTGAAGGGGAAGTTTTTAATTATTGTTTCTTCTGCTAAAAAAAATAAATGTTCTGAAACATTGCAAGCCACAAAAGCCCCCAAAGATCAGAAACATGCTTTTCTGAAACGTAACTTCACTGTGGCTTGTGCCTATACTTAATGCAGATTTATGCAGTGGGCTGCTTTTTCTTCAAACTCAAAAATGTCAAGAAAATATTTGGATTTTGTATATAGTCTGTAGACCTGCACAATACAAAGTGAGTACAAAATGTAAATAAAATTACGCCTACTAAAAATAGTACTGTTTCACAAGGAGTTCGAAGTAGTTTTCTACAGGTGTAAATAATATAACACAAGAGAGCATTTGGTTCAGCTATTAAATGCTGAAAGATCTTTGACTACAGAGCTCCCCTAATGTGCCCCACATTGTATCAATGAGATCAATCTGCTAAACACAGGCTGCAAGTGACAAACTAAGAGAGGCACCAGAGATCTGGCAATGTATTTTCGTGGTAGTGGCTTCTTTTTCCCCTTGGGAGTTCTTGGTTTTTTTGGGATTTTTTTTGTTGGTTGATTGGGGTTTTTTTTGGTTTTTTTGTGGTTTTTTTTGTTTGTTTGGTTTAGTTTTGTTTTTCTCACAGAAAAAAAAAGAAATGTTGCAGATAAGCAATTGTGCATATGAAAAGAGAAAGACAAAAAAAGAGACAAAACAAAACTAGGAAAAGATTGAAATATTCAAGAATACAGAAGTTTACACAAGGTAGGAATGTAGAGAAGAAAAGGAGAAAATAACAGATAATGTACTGAAAACAGCTTGACATGTACCATCCTGTTTGGTAAATAAGAAGTGAAAATAAAAAGTAGTAGTAGGAAAGATAAAATAAAAATGAAGCTTGTCTAATATAGATATACTTTAAATAAAGCATTTTTTATCAACTTACAGTCAGCTACTTTTTAATAAATTACACGCAGTATGTTTGTAAAAGGTGTTTGATTTCATAGCTATATTATGAAATCAAATACCTTTTACAAACAAATTGTGCATAATTTATAAAATTACTTTATTTCATAATGGAGTTGAGAAATCATATTATATACTTTAATAAGATTGGAGGGGGGAATTATTCAAAATATTACTGCCTACAAGATCTCTTTGCACTTACTGTGATCTACCAAGCATTTTTTAAAATTGCTCTAGCAACTGATACTTGGCGTCTTTCATAAATAACTCTGGTAAACATAAGCTTATAATCTTTTTGATAGGTATGTCACCATTAACTTTTTGGCAACAATAAAACATCTCTGCTGACACCTCCTTCATGTTTATGGGACAAGAACATCCCATTTACATTTACCAGGTAGTGGGTTTTTTAAAGACCATTTGAAACAGAAGATGCTTCAAAGCCTTATAAATAGACTAAGACACTACAAGTTTTACTGCAAGAAATCCAGAATGTGTACCCAAGAACATACTGTAATCCCATCTCTATTCCACATGTCATCTGTGATACCCAGTTCACACCCCCAATATGCTTGGCTCCTTTTAGTATCTCCCAAACACTGGCTGGAAAAGAGGCAGCACATGCTGTGGCTGCTTCTGGGCTACACACTGGCTTGCTGGTGTGTGAATTGTAGCTCTCTGCTGATGGATCAAATGAAATCAAGTAACTCATACTCCAACACAGCCCCACCCTTCACATGCTAATTTGATTCACAGAGATTCCAAAGCATGTGAGAAACTTAATATTTACAAAATATTCAGACTGTTGCTTGAAAATTTCCAGGAGGTCCTATATTAATGAGGGAAGGAAACATATAGGAAACATACAGGATGATATTGAAGACTTGTTTTCTTAGGAACCAGGAAAAAATCAGGTGTAAACTTTAACTTATTTATGTGTCAGAAAGTTTAATTCCGATCTTAGACATGTAATTTAGCACACAGAAGACAAGAAGTACTCCCTTTCTTCATTTTACCAGTGAAAAGTTTTATTCCTACTGAGTAATGACTCAGTCCCTCTAGGAACCAGATACTATTGATCTCACTCCACAAGGCTTTATGCTCTTAATTTAAACCCAAGCAGCAATATCACTAACTTAAATGATGCTGGTCTAAACTGAACTAACCTAAAGCTCCAGATCCTCCAGGGTTTTGAGACTGACTTCATTACCAACTACAAAACAGGGATGCCTCCTACTTTCTTTATAGTCTTCTCACAACTTGGCTTTAAAATGAATGCAAACCACAGAGAGATTGTGAGGTTACTAATTCCACAAAGTAGTCCACAAATCCATTATTCTGAGATCTTCTGGTGGTCAACACAGAAAAGCTGCATTAAAAATAAATAGATAATTTTCAGAGAGTGAGCTATACATACAGCTACGTACTACAGCCCTCGTCACCATTGCCAAGTTGTTCGCAATCATACACAGGCATCTTTTCTTTTTCTTTAGAGTATCTCAATTTATTTTAACTTTTGATATAGGAATGGAGAGAGCATGATATACTGACTTGCAGAAGGCTAAACAGATTGTCCCTACCCCCACCAGAAATAAAACTGTGCTCTCATCTGCATTGAGCCCCAGGGCTAGATCTCCCAGCCCATCCTTCTCACAACAGCAAGACTACACTTTTCTGCAGCCAGAAACACACTCCTCTCCTGAACATGTGAGGAGGAACTCCTCCTCTTCATTCCTGCAACAGAGCTCTCCCTTGGGGAAGAAGGGCCTACTCATTCTCTAAGCAACTTCGTTGTGTACAAACAACTAAAAATAATTGAAAAAGAAAGTTGCAGGTAGAGATTTCAAAAGGCTATTTCTGCTGTTCTCAAACAATGAACAAACCATTTCAAGCACAGAGGCTCGTTCTATACTATTCTGCTAGTGATCTGTTCTTAATTAGAGTACTTTCTTCTAGTAAGCACCTTTTCAGGTGAGGGAGGAAGGAAGAGGGTGAGAAGGAGGTGGGGAGAAAGAGGGATGCAGAGGAAAAAAAGGGAGAGACAGAGAGGGAGAGGCAGAAGGGGAGGGAGACTTCTGTGTAAAATCCAGCTGAGAACAGGGATGACAGTTGGTCACAAGTTATACGGGAAACTTTTATAATGAAAACCACCAAACATCAAAGTTATCTAGGTTTATGAAACATTTCTCTCCAATCTTGTTTACAGATATTTACATGATAAGACCTTCTCCATCTTTCAAAATTTGTATTAAAAACACCTTATTTCCATCAGAATAGCTTAGAGTAACACCCACTGTTCCCCTTGATATGCAGTATAGTGCAAAGACATCATTTTGGTTTATTCCAGTTTAAAGGATAAATAGCAAATCAACTTAGATGTTCAGAATTTTACATTTGTCATGCTGTGGAGGTATTTGTGCTTAGCAGAGCTCAGAGGACAGTGTGTAACTCTTAACACAAAGAATGTATGACCTAAACTGGTCTTGCTCATAAAATACAATAATGAAAACAGTTCATAGCTGGTCTTGCACAGACCATTTTTGTTAGATGCCACACATCTTATATAGTAAGACAACACTGAATATTTCAGTCTTGTAACTTTAATTTTTCTTTGTCCTGGTTTGATCAAGATAAGATCAGTTCCAAATTGCTTTGGAATATTAGCGGGGTACCATGAATTTATTTTGTATTCTCTCAACCATAACTCATTACATGGAACTTGCTGGCATCAATAAGTCACTATGGCTTTTGTGTGTGCATGCGTGTGTGGGAGCGTGTGTGTGGCTCAATACCCTGCTGCTAGGCGATTTAGTGATAAAATCTGATATAATAAAATATTAATTACAGCTGAAAGGTTGGGTGAGAAATATGAACTCAATTACAGTCCCATATTGTGAACAAAGGGCATGGTGAAAAAATCCTTTAGTTATAGATGTTTGGGATAATAAAAGAACAACTAGAACATTAGACTCAAGCTGAGTGCTCCCTAAAATGCCACCTGTTATTAATCTTCACATCAGGCATAGAATTTCAAGTAAATTAGGTCAAGATGAAAGACTTTTGCTGCTGATTTTTTTTTACTTAACTAATTTAAAGATTTCTTTATCTGAGTATTTTTTCTTTGATGTCACTGCAATTTAGTAATTAGAAATTTGTAACAAGCACAAGGACACAGCAATTGTAATTAAAGGTTAAATATCATATATAGTATGCAAAATGATCACCTTATACGGTGGCAAGAATTAGCAGTTTATTCTAGAGGTCTTCATTTCAGTCAGATTGTCAGGTTCCCAGAATCAAACAGCAGGAGATGTGGTTATACCACCTTAGAAAGCCTCTTTTTTGGTTTGTTTGTTTTTCAAAAAATACCAGGAGGGGAACATAAGTTATTCTAAGACTTTTTAATACATACATTTTTGTTCATGTGTTTGATTTACCCGAGTGTGAAGTCAGATGCATTACCAAAGACCCAGCAGAATGTGACCAGATTGCAAACAAGCTCAACTGTGATCCAAAGTTAGTCCAAATCAAATAATATGACCTTGAAATCCTATACTTAGTAGCAAATCATAAGAACTAAGCAATCTTATCTATTACTGCAGGCTAAAATGTGCCATTAGATCATAAAATAAGATTTTCATTGTCTGATGAACTGTGTTCTCTACTAACATTGTTTTCTAGTTCAACAAATTTTGCTGAAACTATGTATGGCAATACATTTTGGTACCAAGCCAGAAAACAGACTTTCAATGAATTTACATTTATGATACTTGGAACAATCCAAAGACCATTTCAAAGCTTCTTAATCAGCTTTATGTTCTTTGCTTAATTTCTTTTTAAATAGAACACAGAAAAATGGTAAGTTCATAAGTACAAGATAAAAGTATCTTGGTACAGCAAGCAAAGTGCTTTTATAAGCCAATATTACACCATTTAACTCACCAGTTTTCAGGTTGCCAAGGCCAATTTACAGAACAACAGGAAAGCATGGAAAAAGAAGTAAAGTCTTGTCACAGTTTAAAAGAAATTAAAGAAAGCAAAACTGTCTAAAATAATTTAGTCTAAAAAGGAATGAATTTAGAGGGGATCTGGAAGAAATATTCAAAATGGAAAGCCATATCAAGGCTGACTGATCCTTTCTTTTCAATCTGTCACAGAGAAAGAAAATGCTGATGCACAATGGTACTGAAGTAGAGATCAGTGAGGAAGATATGAAAGAAAATTCCAGGAGTCTGAACACATGTAAACCAACATGCAACAATCTACAAGATCACACAGCCCATCTTACCAGAATCAGAAGTAGCACATCTGCAAGTGTATGCCTAACTTTCTGATGCTCAAAGACAGCTCACTGCTGCTTGAAAATTGCTTATGACTGGAATGCAAAGATTCATTACAACACGCTTTCAGCTCCAGCCACCCAGTTCCATCCTGCTATGTGAGGCAGTGTGCAAAGAAGAAACCAACTAGGTATTCTTCTTATTATAGAATGTGGTCCAATGCTATTACTCAGTCTTCACAAATTATGTAGCAAATAGATCTAGCAAGGTCTGAATGACCAGTTTACTTGAATTCTGAAGGGAACACAAAGGCCAATTCCCACCTAACAGAGACAATCCTAGCTCTTTAAGACTACATGGGATGAATGTGTTATGTCATTTCCACTAAATAATTCTGAGATTGAAGCACCTGTTTTAAAATAAATACTATAATATGTCGTTTTCATTTTACAGTCTTCAGTGTAGCTGGATATGATACAATAAAATACTCTACTGGAATTAAAAGGAATGAAGTAACAGAAAAAAGCAGCAGTAATTTCTACTTTCAAAGAAATCCAGGGCCACTTGCAAACAAGAGATTTCTTCCTCAACGGCCATGAAGGAGATCAATAGCTACACAAAGTTAAACTGTAAGAGCAATGAAAACAATATCTTGAGAAATAATGTGATGTCTTTAAGGAATGGGAACATTCCCTCAGATCTAAATCCATACATAAAGAATAAAAATACCCTATTGCTCAGTCTCTTGTATTCAACTCCAAATTTATGCATATTATGTGTGACGCTGCCTCCTAGAGCAGTGGTTTTCATTCTGTTCTCCATAAACTTCTATAAAATACAGTTTGCAAAAGGTAAGAAAAACACAGAGCTCATGGATTTAAAAGCACAACAGTAAGATCTACACAGACGCTGAAATATCTTCAGGGGTTCATAAACTAAATAAATAATTCTATTAAGAAATCTGATTATAAGACTAAAAGTAATTGATATTCTACTTCAATGCTTTCTAGTAAACAATAGACTGCTGCAATGCTGTAACTATGCCCTGGAGAGTGTACATGAGGTGTGGACAGTCCGCAAAATACACCAGTGTTCATGGGCATGACTATGGTCCGTAGCACAGTTTTTATTTATTAATATGAATTAATATGCACATGCAAATTGATCAAGGAGCCTAGATATTACACAGAAATTAGAAGTAGGATTTAGAGCAGGAGATCAGCTAATGGATTAATAATACTGTTAACACTAAACATATCCTACATCTTCTACAAAGCTGGAAATTCACTACTGAATTGAGCTGGAGCATTAAGAAAATAGATGTATTAAAATGAGCAGTTTATAAGTAAAGGGAGAATGCTTATTTTCTCCCTTTATTCAAGGATGCTCTGCAATCTGCTGGTTTGTGTATAGCACAGAAAGAAAAATATTTGCTGAGGCAACTGACTGAATACACAGGCCAATTTCAACAGGTTTTTTGATTCAAAGCTTGAAAACTGTTTACTGCTCATTAAAGCACTCACAGTGGATATGAAGTTTTTAATCTATTCAATGAGGGGGTACAACATGGAGCACAGAGAGACTAACTCAAACAGATCCCCTGCAGTCATTTGTGGTCTCATTTGTCCATTTTCTCCTGCCAGATGCTTTGTTTTCAGGGGAAAATTGGTGGAAAGCAGCACGTGCCTGTGCTTCAGTTGCAAGTGCAGAAGCTAGTGTTATCACTTAAGCACCCAAGACACAGGCACATTTTCTTCTGCTGGCTCTGCTGTAGAAGAGCAAGAACACAGCAAAAATAACCACAACAGAATCCTCGCCTCTCAATGCTATCGTCTCTTTCCACAACTTAAATGCAGTGGGTTCCGGTCCAGCAATTTGGAAACGGAGATTACTGTGTTCATTTTCATTCTTTCTTCCTTACAAAAAGGCTCTGCAGGGCACTTTAATCAGCAGTGCAGAATGATGCAGGCAGACACAGAAAACAAGTCAGTTTTTGTGGCATCGTCCCCAGTTTTTCAGGACTTCTGTGGATAAATACAAGGCTGACCTTCTATTCTGTCAGTGAAGGTATAACTCTTCCTCCTCCCTGCACTGGGAATGACTCTGGTAGGATTAGGTGGCATAGAAACCTTGGCAGCATGACATTGTAGAGCTCTTCCCACAGGAAATCTGGCTGTAGATAAAAGATTCTGCACAGTTCAGGATTAGCACAACTGTTAAATACAGATGAGATTTTGGCCTTGTGCTTCTAACTGCCCTACGAGGCTAATCTTGAAAACAGCTTCAACTCTAGATATGAGAACGCAGTTAATTCATCTGTCCTCATCTGATTTCCCCATGGTACTTTCTCCCTAAATTCAACATTTTTATAATGCCTTACACGTCTATCCTACCGCTCTCTGAGGCTGTTTTAGGCTGAGGCTTTTTACACTTCTCCTGACTAAAGAGCTGCTGCTTTCAGTTGTAGAGCCCAGTAAGTGACTCTAATGTTTCTTTGTGTCATTTAATGTAATCCAGTTGAGCAGATTAGCTTTTACTTAGCAATGCTTTAGAGTCATGATGCTTGTTGTAAATGCCAGTGATTTCCTCTCCTACTTAAACGAACAGTATAACAGAAAGTTTACATGTTAATATTCAGCAAAATGAATACTCCTTCAGCATTAAGTGTGGGGAATGATAGTGTTTCACTGGGAGTGCATCTATAGCTTTTCTTCCATTTTCCATGAAGCACTCCTCTTTACCCTTTTGTTTCCTTTAACATTACTTAGTATCAAATAAAAGCATTATGTTTGCTTGCAATGCGTGATCAAAATGCTTTAGTACAAATGGTTCAATATTTTAGAATGGTTCAATCAAGCATTTATACTGAGAATTAGGAATTACCCCAAATTACTTTGTTCTGGAAACCACAGTCCTCCTGCTGTACATTTAAGTATTAGCAAGAGAATTTTTTTTTTAATGCAGCCATTTAGTGTTTGCTAGTGAATGAAAGGCTCTTATAAACATGCTCAAACATGTACAAACAGTACAATGCTGAAGAAAAGTTCCTAAGTTCAACAGCAGTATGGAAATGCACCATTGTCAAAGAATCTGTAGAAAAGCCAATTAAAGTGGTACTGATTACTACTGTGTTGCAACCTAAATTGTTAGAAAAACCCTGCTGGCTTTTTGCTCCTGGTCACACAAAGAGCTCTGATCTGTGTGAGGATCTTGAAAAGTTTGTGCTCTTTTGGGGCTGTCATGTACAGAACACTAAAAAATGTACTTTTGGCACCATAGTGCTGTGTGACTAACTACCACCGCCTTCCTGACAGGTGTATATATATATATATAATATCTGTTTCAATTTACCACTGCATACAGAATTTATATATGAGCTGTTTATATATATGCGCTCTGAACTGAAACTGCTCTCCTGCCCCTCTGAAGTTTATTCCTCTGATGCATTTTTAGAAAATAACCGTTTATTTTCTTGGCCTTAACTGGCTAGCTAAAAAACAAGTCGGATTCTCTTGGTTCCTCCATATGTAACACAGGTTCTCCGTGATCATTTATGCCAAAACACTCCACTGCTGTAGTGCCAGCCCATTGGTGTTTCTTGGTAGGCCAGAACAAGGCATAGGAGCTCACACGAGGTCCTGCCAGTGTCTTGTACAATGGTGCTCACAGCTTGTCACCTTTGCTGGAAACCCCCCCTGCTGAGTACAGTCTACTTGCCTATTTCACAGTCATGCTGTGTTTTGATGATTCACAGTCATACTGCAAGCCATCCATACACACTTTCTTCTCCTCTGTTATTTCCAAAAATGAGCCTCTATCTTACAACATGCATCCTTGTTATTAGCTCATAAAAGGCAAACTTTGCATTTCATCCTGAAGGCTATTCAGTATTTTCTGTGCAACATTCCAATCCAATGCTGCAGGCAGGATTACTGTCAAATGGATTAAAATATGTCATATTTGTATTTTAGATCTATAAACAAAACATGCAGAATGTCATTGGGTCACCTCTCAGTTCATAATTCAGTACTTCACTATACAGCCCAGTGAACATGTACGTATCTCACAATCTGTTTTAGAGCTCTTATGAATCACTTAAAAATACACAGTTAATTTAAATACTTATGAAAGAAAAGGAATTGGATCTTGAGAATCACAAAAAATATAAATATATGGCATAGCTAGAGAACAGAAATACTGATGTGCAACATTGCCAAGGCTTCAGCAGTAACAGGGGCCAAGCAGCCAGGGTTTCTGGTATGACCTGCAAGACTGACTTGAGTGCTCATTTAGTCAAACAGGTGAATGAAGACCAAAGGTGACACCATACTTTTCACTTGAGACACCTCACTTTGGCATCTAGAATTCGAGAGGAAAAACACTAATGGGATTCAAACATCCACAAAAACAAAAGAATCGAGGTAAGATGATAAGCTACAGTGGAAAATCTAATTTCACATGGACAAGGATATGGAAAGTGCACATACATAATACCCATTAAGGTCAACAGTGAAAGTTCCCACAGAGTGTGGGTTATATGTGCCTGACAATTCCTAACCATAGTTTTACAGGAATTTAGAACGGGTCACTCAGCACTGTGGCTGCAAACTGACATATAGCTAGTGTGATGCACACTCGCAGAAAATTACTTTAAAATGTCTCCACCAAGTACATCCCCACATAATCCTGTTCAACAACCACTGGGGGAAATGTAGCTGGCTCACAGACTCCCACTTCAATCCTTCCCCAGCACACAGTAAAATGAAAACAAATCCCCAGCACACTTCAGTAAGCACAGAGCAACAGCATTTCTTTCTCACATTTTCAAGGAGTGCTCTGGTTGTTCTGCATTTAAACCTGGGTACATTTAAACTGAGTACTCCTTCAAAAATCATGCAATGCAGTAATTTCCAGGGATGTTCATAATTCCTTCACTGTGGTCCCTACATTAAACACCTCCTCTCAAGGAAAGCACTCAGAATGACATTTGAGCCCCCTATACACTCAGTGGGAGAAACATGTCTCTGCAACTCCAGAGGACAACTTTGACATGATGGTAGGATTGTACCTCTCATTCTGTCTCTGTGGGATGATCAGTGCCCGTAATAAAGGAACTCCCTGAACTCAGACAGAAGTAGATGCTTAATTTAAAGACCTAAAATACACTTCATTTGGGGTTTTACTGTATAGGTCTACATCTGCCTAGGATACAAGTGTCTGAGCTCTCTCAGGAGAGATGTGACAGTCATACCAGCTTTTTCCACAATAGCCTAACAACTCTAGCAGGTCTGCAGAAACCAGAGGCTGGGTTTTCAACCTAAGAGGCTTTCACCACACTGCTCCCACATCCCAAACATCTGTTCAGCATCACTGTGGTCTCCTGCTGAGGCTGACACAGCATGAAAACACAAATACAAGAAAAACTAGAGAGCTAGGAGAGTGTACTCTCTTTATTCTGTCCATTATTTCATTTTTTATTCAAATACCATCTAAATTGTAACACACTGAAAGTCCCATGAGAAAAGAACATGGACTTTAGGTCTCTGTTTGCCTGAGAGGAGCTTCAGGAACTTTGTACTTCTAGTTATTGGAAACATAATGATACTTGAGAACATGCTGGTGGCTCAGACTTGCTAATTCCGAGCTGCTTAAAATCCATCTAAGCTATTTATGCAACACTGTCCTCCCTGTTAAATTCCTGGAAAGGTCCCCAGCAGGGCTGTGGCACCAGCCAGCTACCACTCTCCCCAGAATTCCTCGACATGAATCAGGGCCCATTCCCAAATGGCAGTCTGTTAAGGGGTCCTAGTGCCTGGGAGCTCTGCAGTATCAATGTGGACTAGTTTTAAGCAAGTCGGCCTCAGTACAAGAGAATGGTACTGGGCATACAAATTTCACTGGTAAATATGCACACCTAAAGTCTGAGATGAAGTGCATTAAACTGAGCACTGAGTAGCCATCCCTCTCAAAGCGATCATGAAAAAATGACCCCGTTCTGTTCCTTGCATACTCAGAGATTGAGCTGTTCATTTTATAAAGCCAATTTAAGAAAAAACATGTTTTACCAATTCTGACTTAAGTTGGCAGTCCAGAGCCAGCAAACAGGTGTGAGTTCCAAGAGTTAATGATTCACAGGTTGAATTGTTGCTGGACTTCAGCCTTCATGAGGGAGACTGGAAAAACCCAGTATTCCAAAGGATGTTAACAAAGAACTAGTATAGGGGAACTGGACTATCACGCTGTCAGAATGAGAGGTAAGCAATATAGAGAAGACTATCAGAAGGAATTTTGCAAAGATATGGTCTCCACTGTAACCTACTTAAGGCCAGCATGCAGAAGGAAGGTAAAAAAAAAAAAAAGAGCAGAGCCTCTAAACAGTGCACCAAATTTTTAACTTGTTATTTATAATAAAAATCCATGAGAAAGTATTAGTGAGTTATGAAACTGAAAAATAATCTCTTCAGAGATATGGAATTATCTATTTTCTTTTTATTCTTGAATTGCTCTAGCTTGCTTTACTTATTATGGATTAATTTCTAATAATTGCTAAGTGACAGGTGTCATTATGCGCTGGGCTCTCAGTGACACAAATTAGTACTTGAAGAAATCAAGGATCAATACATGTTTTACCCAAGGACTATGTGAGAAGTCATTGTAAAAGGAGCATGGAAATTTCTGAACAGGCTAACAGGACATGTGAAGCTGCACCACACATGTCCAGACAACAGGTACCATAAATTCTAGCTCAAGTCACAGTAAAAAATCCAAGGACAAGTTCTACTGCATAACAAAAAAGAATTACAGCATTTTTATAGCATAAGCAATTACTGCACTGCTCCCTCAATGAAACAGAAATTGACCCTTCTGCTGTAAATAATTATACTTGTTGCTATAAAGAAGTGACAATTATGGGCATTAATAAAACCCCATCCCTTCTTTACCACAGACATCCTCAAACAAGTTTACTGGCTGCCTTACAGGTTGTAAAACTATGATTTGGAAAGAGCTGACCCTACAGCACACAATTCAGACCTTTATGTTTACAGTCCTGTAAGCAATAGAAAGGATGCTCGTAGAAAGCAAATTAAAGAATGGACAGTAAGTTCCCTTCATGCTCTTTAGATCCCATAGTCTCACAGTAATTTGAAAGGCTGTATTTCGAACATGGCATTCCAGAATATTAGTGAGTTAGTAATGCTACTTAAACATGTATAGTTATGTTGTTTCAGCGTAGCCATTTCTTTATCATAAATACACCTAATATCCAGACTGTTTTATCTGTGAGCTCTTGAAAGGCCAGAGTTCACTTTTCATTTTATTGGGAAGCCTTCCAAATTCTGCTGATTAATGTACGGTTCTGGTATTTCTCTCTTCAGCTGTGTCTACATAGGATTTTCTTTTTTCTCATTACTGTGTTACGATGTAATGCCACTGGGAATAGAAGGAAATTACAAAAACATGCTAGCATTACATAATGTGCAAGGCAGGAATTGTGAGAGGACATAGCTAAAAATGCAGATACTGCAATGTCTTTATTGGCACATGCTGTTGCCATGTTTTTGCCCAAACATAACCCTATCATCTCTTACTGTGCCAATCAGCATTCTCCCATTTCAAAACTCATTTGCTCACATATTCTGAATTTATCATTATACTCATGATGTCTGCCTTTATAATTCATGCACAGTAACTAATGCTGCACTCTTACTAAGCAACATAGAAACTCAAACAGAGATATCAGGAACTTTGAGAAGTGGATTGCAACTTTGAGGCTCAGGTCTGTGGCTACAATATACTCACAATGGCAATGGAAATGTCTCACAAACGTTTCACAGTAATGGGAAGTATCCTGACACTTTTGCATTCACAGTGTTTGAAACCCTGCTGCTTTCTGAGTTCCAATGATATCTGCATGTGCTTCCAAACAGCCTGCCTAGCTTGCTTTTTCATTTGGATTTCTTGATTGCCAGTGAAACAACTGAATCTGCTGATCCCCTGACCAAGTGAGTGATTTTTGTAAAGATGGTGCATTTCAAGCATAAAGGTAGGCAGTGGCTTTTCTGGAAGACTGTCAGATTGGAGAATCCTGAAAAAGCTCTCTCAGGCTTCAGATGACCCCATCTCTTCATTTGGAAGTGGATGGACAGTGCTGCATGACCTAACTGATGTGGCACAAGAGCGCCAATGCTTGCTGCCAGGCTATGAGGAAGGGAGAGGACACAGCGACAGAGCAGAGATGATGGCCAGACATGGAAAGCTGATTCTCACAGCACCAGTCATGCTGAAGGAAAGAGACGAGGTCTTAAGACATATCCTCCTGTCCTGTAATGTGTGTAGCAGGCATGGGAAGGCAACTGTGACCTCTGCTTCACGTGTAGCATGAGGTGGTTCCATGGGGAACTGCTGCATCACATACGAGTCTTTGTGTTTCAAGGTGACCCCCTCAGATTAACTCACTCCATCCTACTACTGTCAGTGGGTAGGAATTAGGTGTTCTCTGTCATTCATTTTAAAATTATTACACTCTGAGTGCTGTTGAAATGGCCAAGCCACATACAGAACTAAGTACTCCTTGGGCTTCAGCTGACAAAGGTTTCTTTACACTATTTCAATTTCCATGTGCAGATAATCTTCATTCCAGCTGTAACAATGAACGAAGTATTTACATGATGCCTTCAAAGGTCTTGATAAGCCAGTAAGAAATGCACATTTCTGTGAAATTTAGGCAATCTGAACATCTCATGATGCGCCCCTCTGACAAGGTAGTAGAAAGGAGTGCTAATTGCTTCAGATAACATGTAGTTTGAAATTTCTGTGGTAGTTTCCAGTTGTACTGCAAAACACTTATGATCTTATTATGGCCTTTTGAAGTATAATAAATGCTACTTCTTCAAGGTAGAGAGATTAAAAGTATGTTTCAAAATTAAGCACATCAAGTAAACAGATGTTTGCTTTATTTTCCCAGCAGAGTCCTTATTTATGCAAGGGGAAGAAGTTGGGCACGCAGGTGATAAAGGGCATGCATGAAGAGTGCACAGACTGCCTTAACTCTAGAACACTTAGCTTTCAACTCATATAATTCAAAGTTTATTTGCTTCCTTCTGCATGTTTTCTTTAAGATACTTCTAAATTATTGTACTTGGCAATTGCTGCAATTCTCTCCTTCTCATCCTGTCTGGGCTTTGCAGCCCCAGATGCTGCTGGACTGATCCCATGTACTCAGAGCACTCAAAACAAGAAGCACTCTGGAGTCCCAAATGCCAAGTATTGCATCCACAGGGATTTGCTAGCTGACACATTTGGTCATCCTGTTCTTTCATTCCAGACTGGAATAGGAAAGTACCAAATGTCTGTGGTGTCTGTAAGAGCAGAAAGGTTGGCTGAATGGGGCCATTAACTGGCCTGAAGAGTTTAATGGGGCAAATCCAGCTAAGCTAAACTCTGTAATAATGTAGTATGAAAAACAGACCATGAGGCAGAGTACAGCCTGGACGGTTTTGCCTTATTTCTTATCCATTTTACTCCTTTCCCGAGTCTGCTCCTCACAGAGACTTGCTATCACAAGGTGGTTCCAGTGTTATCTGAGCCAAAGTCTTTGGGATGTTTACTATTAAAGCTTTTTGAGGATGTGGCACAGAATAGCAGGAAGAGGATGGTATGGGCACAACATTTTGCTGCTTACGTAAACAGATAAAAGAAGTGGAAACACTTGACCTTTATCATGGCAAGACTGAATAGAAGTAGATGCAACAAAACTTCATTCTCCTGCTGAAGCTAAAACCTTGCAAGACAACTTTTTTTCAGAGGTCACAAGAGCCTTTTATACTGGAATGTGACAAACAATCTAAAGCTCTTTCTAACACAGATGAATGTATAAACAGCACTAGATGCATGCAGTAACCAAGCATTACAGTTCTCATTCCTGTGTATGAGCCAGATCTTTGCAATAAATTAGCATTCCTTGGTTGAGTATATGGCACTGACCAATTTATACATTTGTACAAAATTTGGCCCCTGAGTCTTCTGAACTTTAGGCTAATTTGCCCTGGAGAATCAAAACGTGCAAATGGTATTGCCTTAGAAAAGTAAGTCCCCACTCAACAGATGTTGAAGAGCCCTCACAGAAAAAATATTTGCATTTGTATGCTTTTTATGCAAATTCCTCAAAACTTTACTGACTCCTAAACTCAAATATCTGAAGAAAGAGAATATCTGCAGTAAGAAATACATTATGTAATTTCCACAAAGCAATCATCTTAAATTAAACATTTTTTGTTTCATTTAAGCCTTGCAAATTACAATCATTCTAAAAATCAAAATAGCTTAGCCAGCTGTTAAAGAAGTGCATACATTCATCATTACTGAGTGCATTACTGTTTTGAACATATATAATTCCAAAATAATCTCCTTGAAATAAAGACAGCAACAGCCATAAAACATGCTAGACCTGAAACTGGAGACAAAGCAAGCAGTATCTGTTGTATTAAAAATCTGACAAAATACATTTCAATCATGTCCAGTCTTATGAATTCTAAAACAACCTGGAATGACATTTGGCCTTCATGATTAATGTGTACCTTATCATTGTAAACAGAGCTTTTTGAGCATTTCTATAAAGTCTGTTTTTTGAATCAACATGTAAGCAATCAGCATTACACCTTCTCTCCTTTGATGTTGTGCTGGTTGTGTGCAGATTCTAAGTGGTATAAAATATCAGGATTTTTCTTATTGAAGAAGAGGAAAACAGTTTAATCACAGAAAAAAAAAGTTGGACTTCAGAATGACCTCAGGTATCAGCTTTGTCGACATGAATGGTAGAATTTGTGCTCTCCTTTTCCATCTCAGGAATTGAAGAATTTTATGTGTCATGGTTGATGTGTCGATCAATAAAACAACAACAGTCATTTACACTGCAAGTTTAGTGCAGTTTCAAAAATCTGCATTAACCAAGCTGGTAGCTGTAGCAGAATCAATAGACAAGGCATCTTGCCTAGTGGTGTGGATAAATGAAGTATGACTAAACTTTTAACACCCAATGAATACAGATTAAGATGATAAAATCCATATGCAGAATGTGTTTTGCAAGCAGGATGCTTAGGAGTGGAGTGTACCATAAAATATTAGAAGTATAAAGGAATTCTTACTTTCATTTTCACTCTGCTTCACTCAGCATTTATACTCTAAGTTTGCAGTCAGCATTCATTTTATTTTAAGACTTGTTGCAAAGGACCTCAGTAAATTTGCTGCTGTGTGTACATCTGTCAGTTCTACAGCTTCATGTCACTTTAAATCTCTCCTCCTATTTCCCTAACCACTCATCCACTTATTTGGCACACTTTCATCTCCTAACGAGCTCCTTTCTATTGTCAGTGAAGTTTCTGATATGTCACTACTGTTATAGGAGCCAATCATCTTTAGTTCACGATGGAGATAAAAAGAATGAAACCATTTTTTTATTAATAGCCTAATACTTTCATGTTTAAACAATGACTCCAACTTGTATCATTTTCATCCAAATGCTTGAATTCAGAAGGACTACACTAGAGCTTTGTGAGATGAAGTCAGACAAATATCAAATAATTGTTTCTAATCTAACCTGCTAAATCAGTTTCATTAAATGTGCTCTAATGTTTTCTGCTTTTTATCTCAGGTGGTTCAGACTTCATCAATGGTCTAAATTTTCTTTTTAAAAAGCTGTCTAAATGAATGACTGGATAGAATTTCCAAAATGCAGACCTATGTACATATAATATATACAACTAATAGTAAAAACCACTAATTATATGAATTGTATGAATATTCTGAAAAAACCCAAAGAACATTTATTTTTATTCATGCATATATGAGCATACCAGATCTGTATTTCCCAGATAAATATAAATTATCAAAATGAAAATATATGATAGCCACTCAGTATACATGGAAACTCTTCCTACAGTAATAAAAGAATTAAGGAGGATACACAATTAGCCAAAAGGAAAAACATCCTATAGCTGTGAAAAATCTCTCTTTCTCTCATCTTTGTTTTTGTTTATTCAGAGTATTGAACTCATTATCGGTTCTCATTTAAAATAACCTAACAATTTCTCTGTTTTCATCACGGAAAATCAGGCATCCTTTATTCTAATCATGAAGAACTTACACAGTACCATGTATCTGGCAGGGAGATAAACCTCTGAAAACTGGAAATTCAGTAATGGATACTATATAACACTGAATAATCCAAGATACTGGTTTTACAGGTCGTTTTGTAAAATGATCAAATAATGTAAATACTTTATGAATGTTACAGTGCATACTGTTTAAATTGGCTAACTTACTAAGAGTTGACTATCTTAAATCTGTGAAGTAAACAAGAAGACTGAATATTAAAGACAGTAGCTCAGCATAAAAAATGTGATATGCCCTTGAACTTATAACACCGCAGTAAGCAATTACCTTAAAGAAGCCACCCACACAACAGAACTATGGCTTTGTTCCTTATCTTCAAAGAACAAGCCACTTGCATCTGGATCAAATCCTTTAAACAATACATGAACACTCAACATCAAAGCACTTTCATTTTCTGCAGTTATTTAATTCAATTAGAGCTAATACAGACACGAATTTAGACACTGATTGCTGTGTAGAAAATCCCCAGAAAGTATGTTAAAGAAATCAATCAATTCGGTTTTTAATTTTATACAGATTTTTTCCCCCAGTACCTGACAGGAGCGCCTCTGCTCTGTGCAGGTTTCAGCAAGACTGTCACAGTGCTGTCAGTTTGATTCAAAGGTGTTTCAAGTTCATATGGTGGCATAGAGGGTGCTAGAATAAGAAAAGAAAAGAGGCAAATAAAATCATTATTCCTGTATTTCTTCTTTGAAGAGCTGTACCTTTATTTGAATATGCAATTTTAAAGGCTTCTTCAAATACGAAGACCATACTACAAGTCTAAGATGCTTTCTGTTACAATGCAAGTGTGAGACAACTGTTAAATAGCTTCAGGAAAAAAGTAAAAAAACAAATTCCAAATAAAGAAATACCAGTTCACTGCCAATTTCAAGACAGGAAACAGATACTAGTGGGAGTAAGTTTGCAGAAACTATTGAGAATCCATGACTTGGAAATGAAAAGTTATCTTAAGAACAGCATCTGCAAATGTGCATGCTGAAGTGACTACAGTTTTTGAAACTGAGCCCAGCTTTCTCAGTATGTCAGTTGTATCAGGATGCACTCTCAGAATTTATTTTTCCTGGAATTTTAACTAGTGCTATAACTGTCCTGTGTCTATTGTCCACCAACACAAGAGTTTACCTTAGTCTGAAGCCCCACTCAGCACTTTTGCAGACTGTGTTTTCATTAAAGATTTACAGTTGTGATTAAAACAAATGATGCCTCAGTTATTGTCTTTTACTGTTGCTACTTTCTTCAGTGCTATCATCTACTCACATTTGTATCATTACATTGGAGGGAAGGCAACTCAGTTAACTGGTTATTTGACAGGCTGCTGTATCCTTATTGTTCACTTGTTAGTGATGATGCACAATTAACAGATTTAAAGGCTAGAGAAGCAAAAGTGGTCATTGCAATGGTCTCTTCTGACTGCAGGAATAATGCAGGGCAATTAACTTCCCTAAACTAATTCCTGCTTGAAAGGGAAAACACATTTGGTGGGGAGGAAGACCTTTTCCTTAGATTCTTCCAAAGATTAATTTAGTTCTTCTCAATTAATTTAGTTTCATCTTACTGTCACTGGATACTTTGTGTGTACCATACCAGTACAGTGTATTATCCTCCACATACAGATAATATAATATCAACCTCTAGCAAATTATTTTCAAGTGTATTTTCCAATAACTTTCATTTTTCCAGTAGCATCTGCATCTATATAAAAGGTAAATGAATTTCTCTCTCTTTATCCACAGTGGCCTACATATCCAAGTAAGGACTGCATTAAGAATTGCACTGTACTCCACAATTCTTCAGTCTGCTGTGAAAACATTAAAATCTTCATTGCTTTGCATTGCTATTCACTGGTTTTGAAATATTTCACAAATAAAAAAATTAATCTTCAAAAACCTCCTTGTAAGCTGAGAGGGTTTTATTCTTATTTACAATCCTGGATATAAGGCACAAACATTTAGACTAACCATTATAAGTAATCTGGGCATCACTTAAGTCATACTATCAGACACTACTTTAAAGGTTCAGACACAATTTGCAGTTTTGAATATCTAGAACTTGTCCATATAATGCCCCATTCTCAACATGACCATCCTGAAAACAAGAATGGAGAGGAACTGTATCTCCAAAATGCTGTATGAACGCTGAACGTTTTTTGAATACTCTGTCATTTCTTGTCCCTGATCTCCTGCCCAGATCTTTGCAAGTCTTTTGATTTTCCTAACTTACGACTCCTAAGTTCCTACTTGCTCTCTTTACTAGTTTTAGGGTCTCCACAAAGACCAAAACTGTCTTCCTGTCCCAGACATGAGTTGTGGTTCTCCCAGTCATAACCTTTAGTCCTGGCTACTTCTTCTCTTTTCCATTTTTCCTTGTCTACGTTAGGACTCTTCCTCCTCCACACTGCCTACATGTTAAGAAGGAACTTATCAATAAACAGAGAAAACAGGAAATATTCAAGTAATTGTAAAATAAAACATAGCTACTATTTCCAGTACATAAGAGTACCATATAAAACACTTGACAGGAAATTCAGAGACTTTTATTCAGAAGAAAATGCAGACTAGAATTAGACGGAGTAAAATGTAAAAATTGGTCAAATTGCACCTAATCAGTTCTAAAAAACAGTGAAACCTTTAATCCAGAAATGTTCAGAAGTTGTATTTCACATCTGTCCGAAATGGAGAGCACAGGCCACATGAAAGAGCCTCAAAGTTTTCCAGTGAGACAGTGAGATCACAGCCAATAGCAGTGCAAAGAGGATTCTATACTCAACAGCTAAAATGACAGTCGTGACTTTTCAATTATATTAAAAAATACACATGTTTTGCTTCTATTTTAAGTTCATCAGAGATTGGTTTTAACTACCTATGGACAAGGCACAAACACTTCTTGTTAGTACAGTAACTAAGGGGAAGAAATGAGAGAGTGGGGAGCAGACAAGACAGTTTGCAGAACCTTGCCACATGGAGACGTGGAGGTTGGCCTCACCCTCAAGCACATCTGCAATGCCTGTTCCCACTAGCAAATTTTTGTGAGTGACATATCATTTTAGAAAACAACAATTTAAGATGCAGTACTATTCCCAAATGTCCAGATTCTCACCCATACTAAACAGTCTCAATTTCTCATTCTAGTAAGGGGTGGTCTCATCATACTAACTCATATAAAGTTTTGCTGTGTCAGAAATCGATTTTTGACAGAGGAAATTTCTGCTTGGTATAGGAAAGGGGATGGAAAACAAACTCCATCTTCACTGATTAGTGTTAATTATGTTTCATGTTCCATACAGAGTTAATTGTCTGACTTGAAAATTAACAATAGTTTTGTTTCTCTACAAACACCTGCATTGGCAATAACTTCCACCTTGCATTAACTTCCCTTTCCTACAAATAAGTTAGAAGAAATCATTCTATTTCTGATGAACACTGGTCAGTATTTTTTATTCCAGTGAGGACTGAAAATGAGGGATGGGGGAGAAGTACAGAGAATGAGAGTAAAAGAGAACGAAGATTTTGTACCCAAATGCTTTCTGGAAAGCCCAGTTGACCACAAATAGGTAAGGCAATTTTCTAAAAATATTATCAAGGGGCAGTTTATTATTGGAGTGCTAGTTTAATTCTGAAGCAGACTGTAGAGCAGTGAGGAATAAAGGGATTTCAACCACAACTTTGCAAAACATTTTGTCAGCAATTACAAAAGCATTTTGGAGGATGCAATAATATTCCATGCCCTCAATGAAGAGTTCCTCTGCCTCAAGGGAGGGCTTGAAATACTGGTCAAGGAAGTGACAGTGTCATGCTGTTGTTTTCTGAAAACCCCTAGTCCTGATGTTCTTGTCTAATACAGTTCCACATCCACTTCAGACCCCATGCCTGTTAGAACACAGGCAGCCTGGCAGCTAACTACAGTTTCTAAGTGAGCTCTAGATGTACAGCATCTCTGCTCTACTCCTGATTGTTCATGGCTCATTAAAGAGATTTTCCAGCACTGTTACTGTTCTAATTTAGAATCATGTCAAGGCTGACTAAGCTCTGAATGAAACCCTCATCTTCAGGTCCAAAAAAACCCTATGCTAAATGTTGCAACTGCAGCTAGCACTGGCTGCAAATACATAATTCACAGGGGTTTCTTGAGTGATGTGTTACAGTTGTGAACAGTAATTTCAATATACTAGCTAATATTTAAGCACTTGGAAGTACTTCAGATATGGTAATATATGCCACTTTGACATCTTCAGGGATGAACATGCACTTCCCTTTTTCAATTTCCTGCTTGTTAAATTCTAAAAAAGTAAACAACAAAAGAATTACCCAACTCATTATCATAAGGAAATAATAATACCTTTGATCAAGTACCTGATATTTTAGTCGTGAACTGATTCGTTATTGGAGGTCCAAAGCCTTTAGCTGTGCTGGCTCTGATGGTAAAAGAGTAGGTAGTGCCAGGATACAGTCCAAAAAAGAGATAGTGCGTTTCATTTCCTAGCTTTGAGACTCGTCCACTTTGATTGGATAGATCTATTTCTGGGTCAAAGGAACTGACTGCTTTGTAGGTGATCTGCAAAAGAATAAGAAAGTTATAAACTGCCTTGAGCAGATGGACAGAGATTGCATCTTTATCCAGTAAACCCTTCTGATGTATGCACTGTCAGACATTTTATGATAAGCTATCTTACTCTCTTATACTCTCCAAATCCCGAATCCCATGAAGGGGCACAGGAACTGAGCTGTAGCTCATATGAGTTATTACTTTTATAGATACAGAGACTTAGAGGCAGCTAGATTACAACTTTAAAGGATGGGTTCAGGCTTACATTAATTCCTTCAAGATGCTGGCTTTAACAGTGTCACATTTTGAATTCATCTTACTGTTGGTTTTGATCAGCAGCGGTAACAAAACCAAAACTAAGAGGTAAAAACTGAGAAGTGAATAAGAGGGGGTGCAGCCCCCCCCAGTTCCAGCTGACTTCACTATAATTATACTTTGCCCTGAATAAGGTTATCTGTAAAAGATGATAAGGGCAGCTTAAGGCAAATTTTTCAGAAATTGGGTAAAGCTTCTATTTTAGTCTGAAGCTCAGCTATTACAATTGCTAATTTGGACTTTTTTCAGGTTATTATATTGTACCTAGGTCAGATTCTCATTTGGAGGGAAGAAAAGATAAATGTTAAGTAATATATGCAGAGTGTATATTGTATCCTCAGTTCCTTCCTTGATTCAAACAGTATTTTTAGTTTTCATTAGAAATGTTAATGTAAGTTCACAGTAAAACTTGATCCAGACTTCTTCTATTAATTACTGATTGCTATGCACTGTAATGAGAATTTAAAAATATGAAAGCCATTTCAAAATATGAAAGCCATTTCAAAATATGAAAGCCATTAAAAAATTAGAAAAGTCAAAATGATTCACCCCTCCTTTTTGCTTTTAAAGTTTCATTTTTATGCGAATAATTCCAAAACCCTTATTATATAAAGTGATAACTGACATTCTTTTTGCTCTACTTATTCAATATCATTTTAATTAAGAATACCCACAATATAGTACATAGACACATCCAAGTGTCGGTGTTACACACCTTAAACACTTGCAATTTCCTAAAACCTCTGACCTAATGAAAAATTATTTTTATACGAGCCATCTAATACAACATCAATGAAGTGCTGAAAATTAGTAATAAAAACTTTCGTACTATTCAGATAAACCCCTGCCTTATTACAGTAGATACAGGCATATCCTCCACAAATCCTCATCCACAAACTGAACTCAAGTACCTTAAAAAGCACCCAAGTAACCCTTCTAATTTTAACAGATGACAGAAGATTAAACCACCAACTGTCTGAACCTTTGTCAGTAAAGAAATTAAGGCAACATATTGCTCACATGAATCTCCACATGTCAATACAGCTGATGGAGTTATGTGTGTATATACATTTAAGGATGAACTGCCTGGGTACAGTGGGTGTACTCCTCAGCAGTGGAATTAGACATGCAAGCATGTTCCTAAGTAGAAACGGGATTCACCACAGTGTGTTTCTATGTACATAAATCTAGCAACAGTAACAAAATTAACACTTAACTAAAACATTCTGATCCCTGAACACAGGCAACTGTCGCCGTAGCTAGAAAGTTGTTAGCTTTACAAAAAATCAAGTCATAGTTTTTCATAACATTTTATCCTCTTACAATAAAGTAGTTTTCAAAACAGTATCAATAGGTTACCATTCAATTTAACTTTTCTTTTACAGTATATCTCATTTAGGTGGGTTTTTTTAAACAAAGCATTTCAATACCAATTTTGTAGTAAGGTCAGGTAAGAAGCTTAACAGTGATTACTGTCTGACAATTTAATCTGTGCAGTCTTTTGTCAATTTTTCTAAGAGGTATTCAGGCAGAGGTTCTACATGAGAAAAAGCAGAGATTTTTAGACATCTAACAACATACAATTTTGTTGAATTTGCATTTTAAAAAAGCTAGATTTTTTTTAATTATGCCTGCTTGTCTCTATTACAATAGGCTTCCAATAATGATGCCTATCTAAATGTGACATTGATTGTAACCACTGTGTTGTGTCTCTTATTTTTTAAGGAATTTGCTAAGATCTGTCTTTCAATCCTTTAAATATTTGATCTAGACTACTAGATAGAATGGTATATCATGGTTCCAGAAATAGCAGTCTTCCTAAAGTTGGTAACTCATGGCCATGCTGGGTCCTGTATAATTCACTCCTACGTTATATTTACTTTTAAATGGCCACCATTTTAAAAATAAAGTTAGTTTTACATAAACTGTAAAAACACATTAATTTTTTTATGATTATGCACTTTGGAAAATCAAAACTAGACATAAAACATGGCAAATTTCTAGATACCTCATACAAAGTAATCACACCATATGTTTGCGCTGGCTCCCTCCACTGAAGAAAAATCTTCTCTTCAAAGGTACTCCCTTGAATGGATTCAAGTGGCACAGCACTCGGGACTAAAAGATTGAAAAAAAAGAAGTGGATTTAAGGAAAAATCTCAGAAGGACATGCTCTGTTTAAATATTTGTACTGCTGAGGCATAAAAACAATAATTTCCCCAAAGAGTGAAGCAAAGGCCAGGGTAGCTCAAGAGGAGAATGATTTATTTAACAAGACAGTGCCATTATGTGCCTTCAGTGTAAGAACGAATTAGTGAGCATCACACATTTCCTGTAAACCTCTATTGATAATTAAAAAATAGGACAAGTAAGCTTTTTATAAGGAACTAGGCGATATCTCAAACAGGAATTTTTCCAAATCAACTTGTGACATCTACTTATCAACTGCGTTATTTCCCAAAGTGGAAAACAGATTAAACATTCATATATGAAAATGGACAAGCATTGAAATAACAAGGTATAGTTTCAGGAGACAGAACTATCCTGTCAAGATAACTAGAAAAGTTATCTTGGAAAGATGAGGCACATATTGCATAGAACAGCAACACCTAGTGACCTGAAGGCCTGAAAACCAACAAGAAGATGGACATAAGAAAAGCGTGAAACAGTCAAAGTAAAAATCTGACATTATTAATTTTTCTTAAAGTCTCTAAATGTGGGAGAAAGACCTGTGAAGAGTCAGGCACGTCAGAAGGTTCTGATGAAAGGTATGCCAACTGCTCTCAGGTTATCTTGTGTTTCCCATTTGTTCTGCAACCGTTGCCTTATCTCCAAGACAATGCAATTTTCAGAGGAGACATGTAAACAGCACATGGACGTGTATTTGTGATTTTATTTTGTAACAACACTGGCAAAGTAATGTAAAAAAAAAAAAAATCCTGAAAAATGCACACAGGACTGTTGTGAAGCAACAGGCATTATGTTGTTAGCACTTCTCCACAAACTCCATGTGAAAATTGAATAAAAAGATACATGTAAAGTTTTCTACTTGCCACGGAAAAAAGGTGGAAGCCACTTGCTGCAGTGGTTGAAATAACTTCTCAGATCCCCTCCTGAGATTTACTCTAATGGTTAAGGAATAGAAATATCTGCAAGCAAGACATTTGGTGACTCCTTCCTGTTGTTGGCACTTCTGGTACTGAACTTCCTCTTCCTACTGTTTCATGCTATTGCTATGGGAGTTTACAAGGTCTAAGACTTTTTGATCACCTCTCCACAGCTCTCCACAGAGTTCCTTGCTCTACCAAGTGGAAGCTCCAAGGACACAGGTTGGCTGATTTCTGAACTGGCTTACCAGTCCTGTGCGCACCAATAAAATGACATCTTTAGGGCAACCATAATTCTGGGCACTAAACCTTGTTTCCAAATAGGAGAGAACTGGCAAAACTCATTTGGAATCAAGAGGTTAACGATTTATGTGTAAAGGAAGAGGAATTAAATATAGTGTCAATAAGCTGGAAGTAGAGCAAAGCACTGTGGTAACCTCTCAGATTATATGAAGGTCATAAACTCTGAGCAGTTGTGCCAGGGGGGTTCAAACACTGGCAGAGGTCATCTAGAGATGTACTCAAACTCAACTGTACAGGGCCTTGAGCAATCTGCTATCACTTCATCTTCTCTGAGCAGGAGGTTGGACAAAATGAGCTCCGGAAGTACTTTGGAACCAACAAGATTGTGTGATTTGAAAAATGATGATGATTATTTGGGTCAGTATAGTCTGTTCTTTTACATTCACACTTATATACCTCACTGAATGTGTACAGTACACTAAAAAGTTCCAATTTTTCTCAAGGATTCTCTCAGACACTGATGCTGGTTTTTAATAGGTCCTGAAATAACATGAAGTTCCAGAGGGCCAGGAACAAGAAATTTTAGATAAAACACATAAGCATCCCAGATAACAATAAGCTTGTTAGCACCGTCATCCTACAACTGAACCAAATTAAATTTAGAGCATGACAGCACAATTAATTCTAATTAAACATTTCTTTTTGTTAGCTATGCTTTGCTGAATGTGTTGCATTAGTAACTATATATTCCTAAATTGTTTAATTTATCCCCTCATATATTTTGATTAGAAATTAGTACTACATAAAACCAATACAGCAGGTATTAAATAATTTCATAGGCTTAAATTACAGACTTCAAGTATTTATATAATTGCTGAAGCTTTTACTAGAAATATTTCCATCATGTTTGAAGTAAATCTGTCATTAATCTGGAAGAAAATACAAATCCATTCCTGTTCAGATTGCAGATGATGAAAATGGAGGGAGGATAGATCTGTTATATAAAGCAATGCCATATATTTGACAAGGTTCCTTTGAACTGTATGCATTTAAAAGAAGCAAAACCAAGGTCAAAAAAACCTAAGGTACACTTGTAAGGGGCTATATATCAGCACAGAGTATTCTGGAAAGGTGAAACTGATTCCTGGTGCATGAACAATTCAGCAAGGAAGTCTCATTTTGTTACTGCAGCTAACAGAGCTCCAGTAAACTCTCTGCATGTGTTAATCAAAATATCACAGAATATTTGGGAGGATGGTACAACCTTTTAACGTAATATTATTAGAGCATTGCAGAGACACATCACCCAACTCTGCTGTCTCTGTTTAGAAAAAAAGATGAGCTAATTACATTATTTATTATATTTATTATTATTCTAAATAAAGTAAGTTTTAAAAATTAGAGATCTGAAAACCCCATGTGAGTTGAAGTCATTAAAAGGAATGGAATATCTGTATATTTCAATGCCTGTATATGGAATGTAGTGTGAATAAGCAACTAACACTGTCCAGTGGTTAGAAAGCCAAAGACAGAAAAAGTGAAACTGCATATCAAGAACACTCAGCACAGGATCTTATGTGAAAAGACTGCTGACCATCACCTAAAATTTCTTCAAACTGATACTGGAACTTTAGAGAGGCAGAACATAGTTCAAGCAGAAGTTACAAGTTTAATGATGAAATGATAAAACTATTTGGGATGTTATAGGTTAAGTGAAAGATCACTGTAATAATGGAGCTTTACTCTATTAAAATTGGTGAAGTTGGTGGAAAATCTGTTACAAACCTCAATGGAAGTAGAACATGCACTTACACAGATAATTATGCCACCAGCTCGTGTACCATGTATATTTGTAAATACAAAAACTCACCATCTTCATCAGTTTGCACTACAAGCTCTTGGCTTTCCTTCCGTCCTTCGGGATTCATCAATACTAATTTGATGCTGACATTTGTGTAGGGTGATAGGTTGGTGATTGTGTGCTGGGGATGAGAACTTTCTGTGTCCCAGCTGACTTCCTCTCTCACTTGCTCCTGTCCTCCAGCCTGGTAGCGGTAATGGACTGTGAGGTTGTAGCGATGGCAGCGTGTGACATTATATCCAAATGGCTCCCAGCAGATAGTGATCTGTCTGGATTTGATCTCCACAACCTCCAGCCTTCGTGGCCCCCGCATCGGATCTGCAAAATGACCAACATCATTCTGGTGTGATTACTTATTCATTTATAATAGCGACATGAGAAATAAGGAGCTGTACAGTTCTACAAATACGACAGAAAGCAGAAACAGAAATCCATTGCTTTACAGAAAAACAGTATAATAGAAGTATAGGCTCTGAAAAAACAGGGGAAAAGTGAGGAAAGGAGAGAGAAGTGTCTTTGATGAAAAATAGAGAGCAAACAAAACACTAAAAAGTTCTTATGCTTCAACTCAAATTGCATTATACAGCTGAAAATGACACTTTCTTACCTATCAGTTGCTTGCAAAAAGTAAGCCTAACACTGCCAATTTCTTTGGCACAAGTTATTTGTTTTAATACTTTTAGAGCAAAAACCTGCACAAAACAAGTATCTTAAAAGAAAATGAAATTTCAGAGAAAATTTGCAAATGTGTGTTGAATTTCTTGCAGGGCTGTTATTAAGGCTAGATGGTACTTCAGCTATTTCTTACTCATTTGTTTTTAAGTTAGACTGAATGCAATTATTCCACCTCTCTTTGTCCACAACATTAAGTTAATACTCCAATTTCTTTAAAACAGACCATACAGGTTTTTTCCACAAAAACATTAGCTGTTAATAGTGCAAATACCTCAGTTTTTTGCAGTGGTTTAGCAAAGATACAAAATAAACAATATATTCTCCTGCATCTGCGCTTTTCTAGGAATCTCCCAGTTGAAAATGAACCATCAATCAAAACTACCAAAATCTATACCCAAGCACCAAAGATTGCGGTTGATGAACTTAGATTTTCTTCAGTCTTACTGGTCACAGCAACTGAGATAGAAAAGTGAATTAAAATTTTCACC